>JANRFK010001234.1:110962889-110978604 GCA_030068395.1 Apalone spinifera
GAAAAGCGGCTGATTTTCCGGAATAAGTGGCCCAGTGTAGACACAGCCTATAAGTCTTACACCAACATTGCTGTAGCTAATCTGTTGCAGTGCTGTAATGTAGACACTTTTACAGTGACAAAAGAGATTTTTCCATAATTAAGAAACCCACTTTCTTAAAAGGAGGTAGCTAGATCCATGAAAAATTCTGTGTTAATGCTTTGGATCCCTTATCAGAGTTTACAAAGACAACAAAAGGTCTGTCTTTTTTCATGGCTCTGCATGTTAAGGGAATGGAAGCTTTTCCAATAGATACCATGCCAGAAAAAATGAAAAGATACTAGGTACAGCTGTATTCTGGCTGATGTGGGAGCAAGATGCAACTTTAGGGAGGAAACAGCTGCAGCATTTAAAAACTCTTGTCTTTGGGCAAAAAGAATTGGAGGTTGGAGGGAACTGCCAGTTTGCTAAACCTCTCACTGACATTATAGAATCAAGGGAAAATATTCTCTTACCCGGAAAATGATTCTCAGAAGCTCAAATGAAAGACTGCAATTATCTGTAGAAGATCAGATTAAATTTAAGGGGAGACCAGCTATCTGATCAATATTTCAACAGCAGGTAGCACACTGACCACAGGACCTAGATACTAGAAACTAGCTCCAAATGATAACAATTGTGCTTCCTCTGAATGTGATTACTTGTATTCATTAGTCCTGTTCCAACTCCCATTCACATAACTGCCTGTTTTTCTAGTGACGTGAAAAACTATCTAATTGTGACTGTGTGTATGGTAATATAGAACGTGCTTTAGATATAGTGATACTTTACATGTTTCCAAAGTTATAAAACAATAAAAAGCAACTTCTTAATGATTTAATAAGTTGCCCACTTAAGAAGTAATATTTAAACTTCCTGTAACTTCAACTGCCTATTTCTGTTCCTCATTTAACAGGTATGTGAGTAAAATATTCTTTTAAAAATCATTGTTGCAAATATGCATATTTACTATGTTTTCTGATTGTATCAAGTATTTTACTGGTATTTTACAGTTTTGTTATGAGTTCTGAGTTTTTATGAATTTCTTCTCCTCCCTTTCCCTTCCCCCCCGGTGTAAATTCTTTAACTCGCTGGCTGTTTTTCGGAGTGTTCCTTTCACACGTTTGTGCTCTTAGGACTGATTTTTTCAAAGGCACTGAGTACTCTCAGCTTCCAGTTATTTGTAAAATATCCTAGTAGCATTCTAAAATGGTAATAGATATTACTTGTCTACCTGGTGGTGTTGGCAGCAACAAGAGCAGGGTTTAATACGTAGGAATTCATCTTAACTGACTCAAGTCCAACCTAGTAATCTGGGAAAACAAAACGTTACTTCAGACCCAGCTGGCTGAGGCAATGGCATTCACGGGTGGGCACCGGTGGGGGTGGATTACCAGAGCAGCCCCTGTCTGCGGTGTGCCCTGCTCATATTCCCTGCCCCCTTCATATTCCTACTCTTCATTCAGACAATAAAGATAAACATTTCATTAACCTAAATGGTACCATCTGCTGACCACCTTAGCAGAGGTGTGCCTATGCAAGTATGAGCTGCTCATTCAATCTTTCCCCTCCAGTTCATGGGGCAGAGCTCACTGTGATCTTGCTTATATCAGAATTGCTTTATCAAAACTGAATCTGATCCACTCCTGTAGAGACTGGGGTGAAAAATGCACTTATGTGTGCCTAGAACATGGAGCTGTACTAGAGGAGAAATCAGCCAATACGGAAGGGCAAGTTGTACTGTCACTGAAGGTTGCTCAGCACACATGCCAAATTAGATAATGAGTGTTCCTGCCTTCCACCCATATAATTCATCCCATTTGTGGGCTTCATCAGCTGGCTCCAAGTCCCCTAGTGGGGGTAGGAATGGTTAGTGCTCAGGGCTGCTGTACCCATAGTCCTTGGGGGGGTCTTTCCAACATTCCATTCCATTATCTTTGAAAACTCATGGAGACTGGGAGAGATCCTGGATGATTGGAAAAAGGCAAATGTATTGTCCATCTTTAAAAAAGGGAAGAGGGACAATCCAGGGAACTACAGACTGGTCAGCCTTACCTCAGTCCCCGGAAAAATCATGGAGCGGATCCTCAAGGGATCTATTTTGAAGCACTTGGAAGAGGGGAAAGTGATCAGGAATAGTCATCATGGATTCACGAAGGGCAAGTCATGCCTGACCAATCTGATTAGCTTCTACGATGAGGTAACTGACTTTGTGGCTATGGAAGAGTCAGTGGATGTGAGATACCTTGACTTTAGCAAAGCTTTTGATATCGTCTCCCATAATATTCTTGCCATCAAGTTAAGGAAGTATGGATTGGCTAAATGGACTGTAAGTTAGATAGAAAGCTGGCTAGACTGTTGGGCCCAATGGGTAGTGATCAACAGCTCAATGTCAGGTTGGCGGTCAGTTTCTAGCGGAGTGCCCCAACTATCAGTTCTTGGACCGGTTTTGTTCAACATCTTCGTTAATGACATGGATGAGGGGATGGATTGCACCCTCAGCAAGTTTGCAGATGACACTAGTCTAGGAGGAGAGATAGATATGCTCGAGGGTAGGGGTGGGGTCCAGAGTGACCTGGACAGATTAGAGGATTGGGCCAAAATAAATCTGAGGTTCAACAAAGACCAGTGCAGAGTCCTGCACTTGGTATGGAAGAATCCCAAGCATTGTTGCAGGCTAGGGACTGAATGGCTAAGTAGCAGTTCAGCAGAAAAGGACGTAGGAATTACAGTGGATGAGAAGCTGGATATGAGTCAGTGTGCCCTTGTAGCCAAGAAGGCCAATGGCATATTAGGGTGCATTAGAAGGAGCATTGCCAGCAGATCCAGAGAAGTGATTATTCCCCTTTATTCAGCTCTGGTGAGGCCACATCTGGAATATTGTGTCCAGTTCTAGCTCCCCCACTATAGAAAGAATGTGGACACATTGGAGAGGGTCCAGCGGAGGGCAACCAAAATGATTAGGGGGCTGGAGCGCATGACCTATGAGGAGGGACTGAGGAATTTGGGTTTGTTTAGTCTGCAGAAGAGAAGAGTGAGGGGGGAAATTTGATAGCAGCCTTCAGCTTCCTGAAGGGAGGTTCCAAAGAGGATGGAGAAAGGCTGTTCTCAGTAGTGATGGATGGCAGAACAAGGAGCAATGGTCTCAAGTTACAGTGGGAGAGGTCTAGGTTGGATATTAGGAAAAACTATTTCACTAGAGGGTGGTAAAGCACTGGAATGGGTTACCTAGGAAAGTGGTGGAATCTCCATCCCTAGGGGTGTTTAAGTCTCAGCTTGACAAAGCCCTGGCTGGGTTGATTTAGTTGAGATTGGTCCTGCCTTGGGCAGGGGGCTGGAATTGATGACCTCCTGACGTCTCTTCCAGCTCTATAATTCTATGACTGGATTTCTTCAGCAGAAGCTGGTGCAGCTCAATGACTGAATCTGGATTATCTGGGTTAGTAGATGCTGTTGTGGGAAGGTTGGTCTGTATAAGTTTTGGTGGTGCCCACAAGTCCAAGTCCTGTCCTATCTCCACACTCCTGCCTTGTAAGCCAATATATATTTTTTAAATGTAAAAATGTGAGGACTCTGGGGATGAAGGGTTTGGGGTGTGGGAGGGGCTCAGGCAGAGTGGGGTGCAGGGTGGGGCCAGGGATGAGGGGTTCAGGGTACAGGAGGTTGGCTGGGCAGAGAGTTGGAATGGAGGGGTAAGGGATGAGGAGTTTCAGGTGCAAGCTGGCTGCCCCAGGTTTGGGGTCTAGGAAGATTCCTCCTAGCCCCTTCCCTGCCAGAAGAACCTCCTACCCCCATTCGGCTGGCAGCACATTGAGCTCCCACTGCTGCATGCTTCTAGGGCCTCTTTCAGGTCCAGTAATGCCACTTGCCTCCCCTGTGGTGGGGGGGGAGGGGCGTTGTCTGCCATCGTGTGTGATTCCTTCCCTGCTGTTACCTCTTACCAGAGTCAGGGCCAGCTCCAGCCATTCCTGTGCCCCGGGCAGCGGGCATGTGACGCATGCGTGGCTCTTCCCCTGGGTGCACAGTGCATGCGCAGCCCCACCCCACGGCACACCTTACAACTGCATTGGGCGCATGGTGCCTGATTGCAGATCTAAGGGGTGCCGCACGGCCAGGTGCGTAGCATCCCTTACAGATGCCATCAGGCACCCCCCCCCCATTGGTTGGTGCCCCGGACAGCTGCCCCGCTAGCCCCCCCCCCCCCTTAATCCGGCCCTGACTGGGATGGAGAGTTATATGGGTCCATGATCTCCAGGAATATTTCTGACCTGGCTCCAGCAAAGTCTGGGTCTATCGGTTGGTCTCACCTGCTGCCCTGCATTCCTTCCCTGGAGCTCGTCTGACCCCACCTGCCACCTCAGGCAATCTAAAAGGCCCTGGTCCCTATTACCATCACCAACAGCACAGCCTTCCTTCCTGTTCTTGCTCCATGTGCAGCTGCCAGCACATCCCTGCAGCCCCTGGATAGGAGTGTGAGTGTACATCTCTGTGTGCTGCCTCTGCCCCATGCGCCCTTGTGACCAGCAGTGTATGGAGACCTCTGAGCCACTGCTAGAGAAAAGTGTCCCAAGTAATTGCAGCACCTCCACACCCTCTTCTGATACCTCAATCTTGTCAGCCAAGAGATTGCACCCAAACTCTATCCCAGAGCTAGCACCCCTCACCCTCTCCTGCACCCAACTCCTTCCCAGAGCCTGTAGTCTACTCCCCAGCCTAGAGCTTGCACCTAAACTCTGTCCCAAGAGCCTGCACTCTGCATCCCCTCCTGCACCACAATCCCCTGTTCCAGCTGAGAACCAGCACCCAAACTCTGCCCTAGAGCATGCACCCCGGACCACCTCTAGCACCCAGACTTCTTCCCAGAGCCTTAGGCAAGTTGGAGAGAGGGACTTAGACCAATTCTGGGCACCTCTACAATGTACAAACCTGCAGTCCTGATCTCATTAATTACATTCCAAAGGCAGCATTACACAATAGCTGCCTGGCTTATAAGTGCACTATTGAGAAATCAGGTTGGGGTGCTGATTTTGTTATTATGGACTACTCTCAAGTTTAGAGTTAAGCATACATATAAGGATTTGCAGAACCAGGGGTGTAGTTCTGTAGTTTGCCTGAGAACAGGAATGGCAGCCCAGAATTTAAGTATTATAATCTGGCTCTGTTAACATTAGTGGTGGCCTTGAAGAAGCCACTTTCCCTCTGTGAAAATGAGATATAGTTTATTGAAATAGCTACCTATCATATAAGCATCCTGGGTATATTATTAAAATTTTTTTTTTAAAAGACTGCTCCTGTAGCACCCTAGAGACTGTCTAACATGTGGGTATTAATGTTTATGAAACATTTGAAATATAAAAAGCGTTCTTTCAAGTAGTAGCCATTATTATAAAGGTGACAATTATGGCTCTAGAATTAAAGACTGCAGCAGGACTCATCATTTCACTTATTAGTAAAATAGCTGTAAAAGAGTACTATGCTCTGCTCTTCCAACTGAAAAAAAATTAATTACTGTGATTATTAAATGTTCTTTCTGAAATAATTCTATTTTTTTCAAAACTAACCCTATCTCTTAGCAATTTCAAGGCATATTAATACAAATCCAAATGCACGTCATAACGCATTGCAGACTTTGTCCAACAGCACAAAATGTATTCAGAATGCAGCAGCATCTGATCAGTATTCTAACACCATAAGCTTTCTAGAAAGGAGCAGGGTACTGCTCACATAGTACAACTGAAGATGGAATAACTGAAAGACTGATTTATATTACCATCACTTAGAAATGTCTTAATTCTAAAATAATCGCTTAATGAAATCTTAAACTCTGTATAATGTTGATGTATTATTCTTAAAGGAATGTGCTCAGATCTATGCATCAACAGACTAAATAGCCTGTAACAGAGGTGCAACAGATCGTGAATACTGCAAGAAAATGCATGTTGATCATGTGACACTGTTCCAAACGTTGTTGTACACAGCCAGTCCACAAACTGAGCTGTTCTGAGAGCAAGTGAAAAGCAGTATGCAGACATACTAATCAGCAATCCCTGTTGTCTATACATAATAATGGTGGGGTTAAGTGCACAGTACTGAATTAAACTATAAACTAATTGCTTACTATAAATCACAGGAAAATATTTAGAAAAATCAGCCTACAGGAAAACTAGGCCAGATCATGATCCTTGCTATGTCTCTTTTATAGCTTCTTTGTGCCAATGAGGAGCACAAAACTGCTGTCATAGATAGCTAAGAACTGCTCACTCCAATGTTCCCTCTAATTTTGCATAGCACAAATTGCATATCTTATTTCCAGTTTAGGGTGCTGTGTAGAGGTACCCCTTGAGACGCTTTGTTTTGGATCCATTCTTAATATTGCTCTTCCCAGCCATACTTCTCTGCTGTCATATCAGCATTAAGAAGTTGCCAACTTTCTAATCACACAAAACTATGGTTGCCAGATGGTTTCAATAAAAGTACTGGACACACTTCACATTACATCACAATCTTATTTAGAAAATACTGGACATTTATATTTTCTCAATTTGTTTCCCAAGCAGGAAGCTCAAATACTGCACTGTCCGGTTCAAAACTGAACACCCTTGCCCCTTGACATGTGAAGGGGTGAGGTCTCTGGTTGGGAGGGATGGCTGCAGGTTAGGGCCAGCAATGAGGGGTAAGGGTATGGGAGTGGGCTTCAGGCTGGGACAGGAGGTTTGCATGTGGAAGGGGGTGATGACTCCATCTGGGGTGGGGCTGGAGATGAAGTGTTTGGGGTGCATGAGGGAGTAGGATGGAGACAGGTTTAGAATGGTAGCAGGCTCAGGGTTGGGGTAGGGGGTTGCGGCATGTGGTCTAACTAGGGGCATTAGCCTCTGGGGTGGAATTGGAGATGAAGGGCTTTGAATGCAGGAGGCGGCTCAGGGCAGGGGGTTGGGAGATAGTGCCTGTTCCAGAAGGAAGTTAGGGTGCAGGAGGGGGCTCCATGCTGGGGAAGGAGATTGGGGTCCAGGCTTTGGGAGAGAGACAGGGTGTGGGAGGGGATTCTGACTGGGGCCATGGAATTCAGGGTGCAGGCTCCGGCCAGGTCATCTTTACCTCAGGCAGCACAGGGTTGGCAATGCAACATGGCTAACACAGGCTCCCAACCTGCCTTGGCTCCATGTGGCTCCCAGAAGTGGCTGGCATGTCCAGCTTCTAGGCTCAGTGGCAGCCAGGCAGCTCTCAGTGTGTACCATCTGTGCTCTCAGGTACTGTTTCTGCCGCTTCCATTGGCCACTGTTTCCAGCCAATGGGAGCTCCAGAGCCAGTGCTCAGGGCAGAGGCAGTGCATAGAGCTTTCCTGACTGTCCCTGCTCCAAGGGGTTGCAGCAACATGCCAGCCATTTCCAAGAGCTGCATGAACCCAGGGCAGGCAAGGAGCCTGCCTTGCCCCACTGCACTATTGACTGGACTTTTAACGGACTGGTCAACGATGCTGACTGGATCCACCAGGATCTCTTTTTGACTGGGTATTCTGGTCAAAAACTGGATTAATGGCAACTAAGTCAGTGTCAGTCAGACATAGATGACTGAAATCCTGCTCTTTAGAACTGCACAGCTACAAGAACATAGGAGCAGAGAAGATAATGTTGAATGAAAACAGAGAGCAACTAGAAACACTGAATTGGTTTGAGGGACAGATTACAGAATACAAGAAAAGGAAGTAAAATATGTTAATAAGCAAAAGCCAGTGGCAGAAGCAAGAGAAAGAGAAATTGCTGTATATACCATAATGTGATTTTATATATTTTCACTGTTTTCATGGTGATGATCCAGTAGGGGGAGATAAAGAGTAGTTTGTTACCAGGCAGATTTTCAGCAGCACACAGGAGGGAGCTCAGCTCTGCCCCTGCTCCCCCAAGCAGCTGCTGGAGGGAGCTCCCTCCTCCCTGCAGCAGGTTAGGCTGTGGTGGAAGGATGCAGTGCTGGGGCTGAGGCTCCTCAGCGGCCCCTTGTCCCGGACTGGAGGCGCCACTGCCGCAGCCATGCAATCCGGGGCCGGCCCCAGAGGCGGGAGGCACCGCAGCCATGAAGTTCAGGACCGTGTGGCTGTAGCAGTGGCACCTCCGACCTCCAGGGCCGGCCCCGGACCACATGGGCCGCAGCCTCGGGGTCTCTGGGGCCAGCCTCAGACCACAGTGGCAGCGGGGCCTCCCTGGCCAAGCCCAGACCACGTGAACCCTGGCAGCGGGGCCTCCCTCCAAGGTGGCCAGGACAGCATGACTGTGACCATTGCTGCAAGGGGGCACAAAGCCAGATAAGGTCCCTGATCATGCCCAATCCCCATCCCATCCCAATCCCCTCACAAGACCTGGCACCCCCAGCTTGCTCTGACACCCTCCCTTGCTCCTGCACCCTCTCTACTAGCCAGACACCCCACCCCGCTCCTTCATCCATATTGCTCCTTCACCCTCTCTCCTAGCCACACACTGTACCCTCCTTTGTTCCTGCTCCCTCCACCTGGCCAGACACCGTATTCCCAGCCTGCTTCTGCACCCCATCCCTATCCTACTTGCTGGCAGCCCTGTCTTGCTCACTGTGCAACTCATTTTTGTCCCTATCCCAGAGCCTAAGGAGGTCCATAAAATCCACTAACTCCAGAACTTCAGAAAAGTAAATCCGGTCTATGAGATGCCCTGAACCTGAGTTTCCTCCCCCCCCCCTTTCCTTCTCATCCCATGAGGCTGGGGCACCAGAGTGAGGTGTCTCAGCTGGGGCCACATCAGTGGGCATTGGGGGGCTTTGGAGTTTTTTGCTTCTCATATGTGTGGTTCCCAACAGATTTTTCCGTGAGTCAGTGACCCCCCCCAACCCAAAACAGGTTCCCCACTGTCAGGGGGTCCACAGGGTGGGGCCCAAAGTCATGGAGCTCAAGGCCCTGTGGAGACCCTCCTAATTTTGCTTTAGCCCCAAAACCAAGGGAAGGTTTACCCATACCTTGGTGATTTAAGACCCACAAGGTGGGCCCCCTCCTTCAGGGTGTATACTGCTTCTCTATTGCCACTCCCACCTTAGACCCAGCAGTGGGGATGCATGGCCTTATAGCCAAGACCCTCAGGCTGACCCTCGGTCCCAGGAGAGCATAGGGTCCCACCGTCCGCAGGCTGGCCCTCATACATCCAAGGGAATAGGGTTCTTTTGCACAAAAGGGGGAAGGTAGGGGGACCTGGGCCCTCCAACTCCACTGGCTCCCGGACCAGGACCCTAAGAGTAGGGATCTATTCCTCTACCCGGTTAGTGGGGACGAGGCCGAAATGCACCAACCACTCGGGTTAGTCCCCCCCCCCCCTTCCTGGGCCACTTCCTACTGGGGACAGGTGCTTACCTGTCAACGTCCTGTGCCGAGACTCTACTTACCGGGCTCAGGCAGTGCAGGCAAATTAAGCCCCATTGCATGGCTTGTCCGTCAGCAGTCCTGACTGGTCGGGGGGTCCCCATTGTCCCGCAAAAGGGTCCACTGCTGTCATAGGGGCCTCTAGCGGCAAAGTTGTGGCAGGTACCTGGGCCCACCCTGCGGGCCAGTAGGTAGTCCAGCGAAGCGAACCAACTGGCCGGGGGTGGTCCTCACAGAGGAGGTAGCCCTGGGCCCAGAAAGGCTGGGGTGCCCGGGGATGAAGCAGCCTCCCGCCAAAGCAGGGCGTCTGCGAGTTCAGCCCCAATGCAGGGGAGCTGTCGTGGTGGGGGCAGCTGCTCTGCGGGGTTGGGCGGTGAGGGTAACCAGCCCCTCTCACTGCAGCAGCAACAGTCCCGAGGGCAGCCAATGTCCTGGCTGTGGCATGGGGGGCAAGGGCAACAGCCTCTCCTTCCCGGAGGAGAGTGATGACGGCTCTTCCGGCGCCACTGCCACTGGCATTCCGCTGCTTCCGTGCCCCCTCCATCCTCCCACCCCAAGCAAGCTGGCTCAGGGTTTAAATTTGCCAGCCCGTGGCGGGAGCATGTGCAGCAGGGCTGGGGGGGGGGCATCCACTCGCTCCACAGAGCGGCCCCTCCCACAGGGCGGCCCCGTCACACCCACCCCTGCCATAAATAAAGAAAACATTGAAACCTTTTGTGCAGGACATAATATTTCACTTTATTTAAAATGAAGTTTGATCAACTAACATGAGAAAATTAAAACGCCTAATCTGTTTCATAATTTAAATTAAACTATTCTCACTAGCTACAGCTGGTTCAAAAAATCTCCATACCCAGGCTGCTTTTGCCTCCCCTCTTTCCTCCTTCCCCCCGGCACACAGTCCGTGAATAAGTTAAAACTCAGTACGCCACTTCTGAAAGGTTGCCAACCCCTGCACTAAAAGGTAAGATCTGCATCTTTATTTATTTATTAATCAAGCTGTATAAGTAGACTATTATTGACTTTAAAAAGTATCACTGGCACTCGGACCCATACATAAAGGCAAATAAGTCAAATCTTCACACTCCACCTCTGAAAGATTGTTAACCCCTGCCTGGGAGCCGGAGAGGTATGGGCCCTTTCAGTTGCTTCTGTTTAAAGGGCTCACACTTGCTGGGCAGCTGCATTGCCTGGCAGCCACCCAGCAGACACAAGCCCTTTAAACAGAAGCAATTGAAAGGGCTCGCAGCTCTCAGTTCCATTGGCCCATTGCCTGGGAGTTGCCTGGGAGGTGTGAGCCCTTTCAGCTGTTTCTATTCCAAGATCTTGTGCCTGCCAAGCAGCTGCCAGGGAAGAGGTTAGCAGCAGGGCCAGGAGCTGCCAGCCATATTTTGTGAATTCTAAGCCTCCCCCCAGACAACTTTAGGAAGATACTAGCCCCCAGTACCCTCCCATCTGCTCCAGGTCCTTCCATTGGTCAGAGGGCAGGGACCCCTGCCCAAACAGAGCTCCCAGCAGGGTAATTCTCAGCCCCGCCCCTTCTGCCCAAGTCCCCACCCCTTCCATCCAAGGCCCTGCCTCTTCTGGGTCGACCCATGGCCACTTCTGAAATTTGTGAAGTGGGCCCCCCTTCAAAAATTATTGCCCACCCCTGCCTTAGACTCTACCTGCTGTTCAGTAGTGGAATCTGTCAAATTTCCCACACTAAACTGAATGTCAGCATGAACATACTTCCCTCCCTCCAGTCTGAAAGGATTTAACAGCATGCATGTTTATACCCCCTCAATTATATTCTCTTTCCCTGCTCATTTGTAAGATGTCATTATTGCCAACTCTCAGCTGCTTTAAGGGGAAATTCAGGTCAAAGCTATATAAACTTTTTAAAATACTGAGGTTTGACACTTTAACAAATCAGTGTGCTTATGTGATGAGTGACTGTGTATTGTATATGCCTGTCAACATGGAAACCATCAGGTTTTGCTCACAGTCTCTGAAGTAGTAGCAGACACAGTTTTTCCACAGCTAGAATTTCAGCTAAATTCTGGTCAGCACCTGCATAGCTGATATACTGCTTGGTACAGACAAGGCCTAAAGGACTCAGCTCCAATTAACAACATGGCTATATATGGAGAGTAATTCTACAAGATTGTAACTTTTATCTTTGAAGCTGTTTCTGTAGTCTGGGAATCTCCAAAAACTGTAGTTCTGATCTGAATGAGAAATCATTCTTTAAAAACATCAGTCTTTTCTTTGCCCCATTTAAGTGTTAACTTAGTACAACTTCCTACACTCTACCGTAATTTGCTGGATGGTGGTGAACAAAGATAAGGTTAATGCTATACAGTTAAACTTATTCAAGGAGACAGCCTGGAAATTGCCATGGAAACAGTTCTTACAGCCTTAAAGCTTAATGCTACTTTTAAATACCATACATGCCTGCACCGCAATTTAGCTTGTAAAGTTATACTATGCATACAAGCATAGCACTTTACACAGATTTACAAAATACATAGCAATCAACATACATGGCAATCTGCCCATCCCAAGGAAATAACAGATCGGGGAAAAAAAACTACTTAGGAAGCTCTGCTCAGTAAACGGTAGGAGAAGGATTTATAGTCACATTTGGGGGAGGGGATTTCCTCCTCTGACACTGAGATCCACTGAGAAGCTCAATTCCACCTATATAAATTCCTTGAGGGGCTAATTAGATTTGGTGTCATAGTCCATGTTTACATATTATGGCTTTGGGGTTGGTTAGGTGGTGAAGGAGAATAGATAGCAGCTGTGGAAAGCATGTTAAGAGCATTATTTTACCATGGAAAATCTGCTGCAAATAATGTGTATTTGCCACAGGATAATACTGCAGTGAGCAGCTCCTTCATAGCTTTGCTCCCTCTCTATGCTGATCTGTCCCTCTCACAAACCAGGGAAGCGGTGGCTGCGTCTACACTGGCGCGCTTTGGCGCCAAAGGTATGCAAATGAGGCTTAGCGTTAGAATATCCCCGAGCCTCATTTGCATAGCTAATGATCCGCCATTTTCGCATAACAGGCTCTTGCGCAAGACGGGGCTGTCTACACTGCCCCTTCTTGTGCAAGAAAAACCCTTTTGCACAAAGCCGTTATGCCGATTTTTTTTTTTAATGCTTTTGCGCAAGAGGGTCAGTGTAGACAACCCAGAATTGTTTTGCGCAAAAAAGCCCTGATGGCTAAAATGGCGATTGAGGCTTTTTTGCGCAAAAGTGCATCTAGATTGGCCACGGATGCTTTTGTGCACGAAGGATTTGCGGAAAATCATGCCAGTCTAGACGTAGCCCATAAGTTCACACCCTCTCAGTTCATCCCATCCCACTAACCCCCATGTATTTAGTTCAGCTTTTCCAGTCCCCACCCACTTAGTTCAGTTTCCCCAACCCTTCAATTTAGCCTGTCCATCAACCCTCAAACCCCTCCCCCTAAATTCAGCCTTAAGCCCTCATCCTCCCTCAGTTCAGTCCCAACTAGCCCCATCAATTCACTCCCCGTTCAGTCCTCCTCCCCACCTCACCCGTGTTTCTCCTGAGCTTTTTTACTCCCTCTCCCAGGCCTAGGAAGGGTAGAGGGGCTGCAGGTGGGTTCCCTTTCCTGGCTTGGGGGGGAGTAGCTCCAGAGGCTCTTCATCCGCTCTGTCCCTGCCTAGGCTGGGTGCTTTGGAAAAGAGGCCATCCTGCAAGTGTTTCCCACAGCTGGGGGGAGAGGAACAGAGTTGCATTGAGCTCTTTGCTTTCTCCTGCACTTTTTGTGAGAAAATCAAGTGGAGGAGAGAGACTCTGACAGTTTCTAGCAAGGCTCAACTTCACAAGGGCTGAAGCTACTCATGTCATTGTGAAATGAGCTCCAATCTCATCATCTGTGAAAAATATCACAAGAGAAGAGTTGACAATACCTGCCACTAAAGATATGAGTGAGAATTTACTATTTAGTTGTTGCATCACGGTTCACACACTAGTGAACTGTCAATTTGGATTCCCATTAGGTCATTTCAAGAATCATTGTTCGTTTGTCCCAACAGTGGAGGCAGCCAGGTTTATATAATTTTTAGTGGTGCCCAGAATGGGTGCCCTGCACCTTGTAAGAATCGGGGCGGGGAGAAAGGGGAAAGCTCTGGCTTTGGGGGTGGGTTTGGTGTTTGGGAGGGGCTCAGGGCTGGGCAGAGGATTGGTATGCAGGTTCTGGGGTGAGGATGAGGAGTTTGAGGTGTGGGAAGCAGACAGTTGGGGTGCATTTAGGGCCCTAGGTTGCGGTTAGCTGGACTGGGGAGGAGGAGTTCAAACAATGCAGTTTGAGTTGTGTAGCAGGCTGTGCCAGGGGCTGAGGTCATAAAGAAGAACTCTCTCTCCCCTCACTCACCCAGGCCCCAAAAGGAGTCCACATGGAGTTGCCTGCTGGGGTAGAGGCAGTTGCCACGTGCCTCCTCCCTCTGTAGGTGCACGTGTCAGCCTGCTGCAGCAGAAGCAGATGGTGGGGGGGAGGCGGGTGGTGTGGTGCAGGGAGCAAGAGGCAGCCACCTGTTGCTCCAGGGCATAGGTCAAGTGAGGACACGGAAGGCACACTGTCATATGGGGCCTGAGGACAGACCCAACCCTAACATTAGGGGGGCCAGGCCCCAGGGGCCCAATATTGGTGGAGCCTGGGCACCACGGGTCTATACAACTTACCACCCCTGTTCTCCAAATGTGGCTTGCAGTCATTGGACATTTTTATAAGGGGAAACCACCACTGCTTTTAAAGTCAGTATTACCCAGGGGACTTTGCAAATTTATAAAATGAATTATTGCTATTTTGAAACAATCTCCACAATAAATGGAGTTCATTTCTTTATATACAAAAATAGACTATATTTGACAGAAATAAACAAGCAGCTATTTAGCAAGACTGCTGTACACAAGTTATTAGCTTGATTCTGCAAACATTTATGCATGAGAATATCTTTACTCACACTGAGCAATCCTATTGAAGTTAATGAAACAACTCCATGTTCGTAAAACTACTCACATGAAAAAGTATTTGCAGATTTGAGGCCTAAATAATCAAATATGCACTGTTTGGTATCACTTATTGGCTGCCACATTTAATTTAGTGTTTTTAAGTTGTTATCCATGTAGAAACAGGATATCAAAAATAGGGGAAAGAGAAATATATCACTACCCCTGAAAAGAGGGTATGTGCAGGTTCAGAGGGGAGGAGCAGAAATGATTATTTCAAGATAGTGATTTATCATTAAGGCATAATTGTAAATTTTAATAGATTAACCATTGAAACGATTTAGGTAGGGTGTAATAGATTCTCCATTGCTTGCAGTCTTTAAATCAATACATATCTTTCTAAATTGCTATAATTTAAACAGAAGTTATGGGTTTGATGCAAAAGTCATTAGTGGTCCAGTGGCAAATTAACACCTGTGTAGAAGGGGAAAGAGGGCTACCAATGCTAGAATTGTGGCCCTGCCCCCTGCTTTTCCTCTTCACCTGAAGCCCAGCCCCAGAGCAAGCCAGAAGCCAGAGCCAGAGCCAGGCTGTGCGAAGAGACACCTAGAGAGATTGGGCTGCTATGGGGAGCCCCAGACATCCCCCATCTTCAGGGCATATCTTACCATAGCTCAGCTCCAATTTGGCCAGGAGCTGGGACCTTGTAGGGAAGAGAAGGAGCAGGGGCATGATGCTATAGTGAGGAATAGTAAAGCAGAAGCTACATTTCATGGCAGGGAAGTTGATCACCTTATCATCTCTCTGGCAGATAAGTGCTGCCTCTGACCCCACTACTCTGAACCTACCCAAGGCTACTAGTTCATGTTAAAAAGCGAGCATGGCTCCCTGACTCTCTCCTCCAACCTCTCCCAGCTCCAGGGGAACCAATATTCTTTGTGTCCAGGGCCCCAATACATCTTAATTCCCTCTTCATAGGCCTTTGTTATGCAGGTTAAATTATCACAATGGACACTTCTTAACTTAAAATATATGACTCAGAAAAGTCACGTAGAATATGTAGTAATATGAGGGCCTGATACATTATCATTGGTATGAGGCTTAAGGCCACAATGGTCAAGACTTTGCTAATATAAAACAAAATTAAGCTGTGAGCAAGAGGCAGGCCCAGTTCACAGAAGCTGGCAAGAACAGGGCTGATGTTACAGAAACACTCATACCTAAAATGTAGTAAGTGCAGGTAATCACGGCCGGCTCTAGGTTTTAGGCCGCCCAAAGCAAAAAAAAAAAAAAATTGCCCCCCGCTTGGCCCGCTGCTGCAGGACAGGCACTGAAGAGGAAAGCGCCCCTTTCACCTTG
>JANRFK010001234.1:110991250-111006392 GCA_030068395.1 Apalone spinifera
AAAAAAAAGAAGTTATGAATTTGAGAAGCAGAGTTCTGCTGAAACTGTTGAGCTATCAGTGGGGCCACTGAATAATTGTGATGCTGAAGGAGCACTCAAGAATAATAAGGCCATTGTTCTCTGAAAACATCCACTCAATGTGCAGCAGCAGTCAAAAAAGCAAATAATGTTAGGAATCATTTAAAAAGGGATAGAGAATATTGCCTCTATATAAAACCATGTTATGCGCACATCTTGAATACTCCATACCGATGTGGTCGCTTATCTCAAAAAACATATGTTGGCATTGGAAAAGGTTCAAAAAAGGGCAAGAAAAATGATTAGGGGTTTGGAATGGATGCTATGAGATGAAAGATTAAAAAGACTAGGACTTTTCAGCTTAGAAAAGACTAGGAGACTGAGGGGGGGATATGATAGGTCTATAAAATCAGGACTGGTATGGAAAAAGTGAATAAGGAAAAGTTATTTACTTATTCCCACAGTATATGATCTAGGGGGTCACCAAATGAAATTAATAGGGTTTAAAACAAGCAAAAAGAAATTTTTCTTCATGCAACACACAGTGATCCTGTGTAACACCTTGCCAGAAGATGTGATTAAGACTAAGTCTTTAACAGGGTTCAAAAAAGAACTAGATAAATTCATGGAGGTTAGGTCCATCAATAGCTGTTAGCCAGGATGGGTAGGAATGATGTCCCTAGCCTCGGTTTGTCAGAGGCTGGAAATGGATGACAGGAGAGGGATCACTTGATTCCTTGTTCTGTTCATTCTCTCTGGAACAATGGTGTTGGCCACTGTTGGAATACAGGATACTTGGTTAGATGGACCTTTGGTCTGACCCAGTGTGGCTGTTATGTGGAGAAACTAAATGAATTATTTGAATTGTCCTTCTTGGTGGGGGATATATGAGGGAGATTCCCAAACCTGAGCCTCTCTTTTTAGGTGACAGATCTGAAGAACTGTCCTAGATCAAGTATTTCATTAGAAGAGGTATTGAAACAAATTGATAAATTAAATAGTAGTAAGTAACCAGGACCAGATGGTATTCACCCAGGAGTTCTGAAGGAACTCAAATGTGGAATTGCAAAGGTACTAACTGGTTTGTAACCTATCCTTGAAATCAGCTTCTCTACTAAATGACTAGAGAATAGCTAATGTGATGCCAATTTTTAAAAAGGGCTTCAGAGGTGATCCCAACAATTATAGCCGGATAAACCTGATTTCAGAACAGGACAATTGATTCAAACTACTGTAAATATCAGAATTATATGAACACAATTTGTTTGGAAATAGGGATATTAAAGTATAGTCGAGTAAATGATTAACCAGTAAGTCTGGGTTTACTGGTTAATCCTATTGACTACATGCACCCCCCCCCCCCCACTCCCTGCTGCTTCTGTACCAGACACAGCAATCTGGGGGGGGGGGAAGCAAGAGCTGGTGCCCATGGGGGGTGGGGGATCTAATCTTCCTGCAGACAGAGGCAGATTCACGGAAGCAGCCTCTGTTTGTGGGGGAGCGGGGTGGTCTGAGCAGGCAGCTGGTCTGCACGGGGAGCTAGTTTTTAAACCAGCTCTTGCCTGCAGAGGCAGCAGCGCAGGGTGTCAGGGGGCTCCCTGGGAGTGGGACTGGAGCACACTGGCTGCTGTCCCCATCCTTGGTGACTATTGAATAATCATGTAACCGCTAAGATTTCATGTAGTTACACAACTATTCAATTACACAATAGCTAACATTTAGAAAGAGTCAAAATGTGTTCTAAAAGGAAAATATGCCTCACCAATCTACCAGAATTCTTTGAGGGGGTCAACAAGCATGATGGGCAAGGGAGAATCCAGTGGATATAATGTACTTATATTTTCAGAAAGCCATTGACAGGGGCCTTCAGCAAAGGCTCTTAAGCAAAGTAAATTGTCATAAGAGAAGAGGGAAGGTCCTCTCCTGAGTTGGTAACTGGGTAGGAATAGACAAACAACTTTCAGAACAGAGAGAGGTAAATAGTGGTTTCCCCCAGGATCTGTGTATTGATACCAGTCCTGTTCAACATATTCATGAATGATTTGGAAAAAGAGGTGAACAGGGAGGTGGCAAAATTTATACATGATACAAAACTACCCCAGATAATTAAGTCCAGAGCAGAGTGGAAAGAGCTACAAAGGGATCTAACTGCATGACTGGGCAAGAACATGGCAGCTGAAATTTAACATTGATAAATGCAAGTAATGCACATTGGAAAACAGAATTCCAACTATATATATATAAATTTATGGGGTCTAAATTAGATCTTACCCTACTCCAGAGAGACCCTTTGGAGTTGTTGTGGATGTGCAGTGGCTAACAGAATGTTAACAGTTGTTAAAAGATAGATAATAAGACACAAAATAACATCCTGCCTCTCTATAAATCCATGATGTGACTCACACCTTGAATACCGAGTGCAGATGTGGTCACCCCATCTCAAAAAAAAAATACATTGGACTTGGGTAACTTCAGATTTTCAGTTAACACAGAATTATCTGCACTTGCTTTAGTTAATTGTTACATTTACGACTTCATAGTTTCAGATGGTTAAACAAAAAGTGCTTAAGTTCAAACATGATTGCATTTAGTGGGTGGTTCTAGTTTTGTACATCTAATAAGCACTTGAAATAATGCCTTTGTTTTTAGAGTAAGTTTCATTCCTCTTTCAGAAAGAGGCCAATGAAATACGATTCTTTTGTCTTATGCAGACCATTGATAGTTGAGGTTGCCGTCTGAGCAGACCAAACATCTGCTGGAGAAAGGTTAGAAGTATAGAGATAATAAAAGGATACATTTCTTTGAGGTGGATTAATCTGATACTAATTTCTATTCTGCTCCTTAACCCTAATACTGTAGTTTGTACTTTGTCTTTGTTTGCCGTCCACATAGGAGATATGAAATTCTTTAGATAGGTTATTTGTCAATGATTTCTAGTTTTACATCTACACTTAGTTTTCTAAATTGAAAAAAACTTCTGGTCATTGTTTTCTCATTTCTAAAATGTTGAAACCATTTTTTCCCCTCCCTTGAAAGTACAGATTGAACCTTTCTAGTCCTATTGTTATTTTAAACGCATAATAAATCTTTCTCCTTTAGTGCTTGATAGATTTTTTTAAATGCTTTTTCTTTCTTAAAGGAATGTACACTTCAAATATTGCACTAGTGTCCACCCTGTTTACATTTACCATGGAAAAGATCAGTACAGTTGTTGGACTAAAGGACACGGGCAAACATATTTTAGAGTTGTGAGCTCTCCTGGCTCATGGACTCCACTTTCAAGTTTGGGCATTTTGAGGCCCCAGTACCTTCCAGTACGATGGTGGCATTCTTCACATCCTTGTAATGATGACTCCATGGTGGAAAAGTCACTTAAGTCTTTGAAGGATAAAAACAAGAAGTTGGAAGAAGGAGGCCCTGTATATAGTCCAACAGAAGAGGTTGTTAAAAAATCTCTTGGACAGAAGATTGTAGATGAGGTGAAGCACTATTATCATGGCTTTCGATTGTTATGGATTGACACAAAAATTGCTGCAAGAATGCTCTGGCAAATACTTAATGGCAATGTTTTGTCTCGCCGGGAACGGAGACAGGTAATGAGTACATATAATCTCTGTTTACTACTGAGTGATTAAGCTTCTTGCTTGGGTTAAATTAAGTGGGTTCCTTATGCTTTTTGCTTTGTATTTAGAATCAATAAGGTTACTTCTAGCATTCCTAGCTAAGAGAACTTTACTCAATATTTGACGCGGCCAACTGAGGGGAAAAAAGACAGGTTTATTCATATCATATAACCAGTATCTATATTATTTCTTTTAGTGAGTCTCCCAAATATAAGTTTTTTGTCACAGTTGTGTCTTTCGAAAAACTTAGGAGCAGACACTTTAGCATTGTGACTATTAACTAGACATAATTGTATTTGTGTTTTCTTATTGTTCCATTAAATAATTGGACAGTCACCGACACTTACTGCATTAGTTCAATATTAATGTAAAAATTATAATTTATTTTTATTCCCACAGCCACATCAGCCTGTCCATGGGTTTATCAGTTTGTCACAACATGACTTTTTATTCTATTTAAACTCAGCATTTCTTTGGTCTTTAACTGAAGTAATTTTATTTTTGTTTTGGAAAATAAATGAAAAATATACATGCTTTATCTAAATGATTATTCTTTTTAAAAATGAAAGCTGGAGTGAGGATTCGGGAGTAAGGAGAGGCAGAGGGTGGGTGGAAGTATGTGGGAGGGGGGGAGGAGGGCCTTATCAAGCTTACCGAGACCACTGCAGCTGCTCCAGCAGAGGCCTTCATTGGGGCAGTGAGGGGGGCTGTTTTTCCACAAAAAAAATCAGAAAATATTGGAAGAGGGCTTGCATCATGTTAAAAATACAGAATTATCTTGGTAACTGGAATTGGGAATGTGGAGGAAACACTCCAAAGAACAACATTGGAGAATAAAAGTATTAAAAATATACAAATTGCTGAATTTGGAACCATAATAACATTAAATTATGGAAATACACATTGTACATTGACTGTTTAGGTGGTTATAGAATCTTATTGCAGTACAAATGAAATAAAAAAAAATATTTCAGATTATTATGTTAAAGCAAGGGTTCTCAAACTTCATTTCACTGTGACCTTTCTGACAACAAAGTTACTACTTGACCTGGATTGGGTATGTGTGGAGCACAAGCCGTGTTGCTCCAGATGGGAGGAAGAGGGCCACAGTTCAAGCCCTATCACCCCAGATGGAGGGTGGAGTGCAGGCTTCAGCTTCAACTCTGGGTTTCAGAGAGTCTAAGGTTGGCCCTGGTGACCTCTAGGGATGTGACTGACTAGTCGACACACTAGTCGACTAGTCACCTCCCCCACCCCCACCCCCCTGCTTGCTCCCTCTATCAGAAAGAGGCAGCAAGGGGTGGGGGGAGAAAAAGGGTGCTTCAAATCAGCAGTGCTGCATGGAGCCCAGGATCTGCCACTTTGAAATGCCGTGTGCAGCCCATGGCCAGCTGGGAGTCCCCAGCTGGCCCCGGGCTGCATGCAGCATTTCAAAATGGCAGTGCCACGTGGCGTCTAGGGTCTGCAGCTTTGCAACACCATGTGCAGCCTAGGGTCAGCCGGGCTTCTGACACCAGGCTCCCTGCTCACGCTGTCTCTGTGCTTTCTACAGTGCTTTTGCCTTTGAAGTGTAACAACAACCCTAGGCAGGCACCCTTATTGACTAATCGAATAATCGATGCAAATTGTATCGACTATTCAATTAGCCAATAACATCCCTAGCGACCTCATTAAATTCAGGTTGTGACCCACTTTGAAGTCCTGGCCCACGGTTTGAGAACTGCTGCATTTTAAAGGAAACACTAGATCCATAGCTAGAATTCTGGCCTTTTAAGACTTGAGGGCTGACCAAGACACCTTTAATAACACTTGAATTGTCCCATAATGGTCCATGCAACTGTCAAGCAAAACATTTTTAAAGCACACTCTGGTGGATTATGTTAATAATATGTAATTAGTCATTATGTACAATCTTCATTGATTTTTTTTTTCCTGTTGACTAAATTTTTTAAAAAGAGTTATTTTATGTCACTTACCTGCCACATATGTAGGTTGGAGAGTGCTTCCTATTTCTTTATAACAAGTGGCAAACTGTTGTAATCTGCTCTTTCTCTGGTTGTCTTTCCTTTTTTTCCTTTCCCCTTGCGTGTGTGCACATGCTATTACTTCCTACAGGCTCTCATTTTCTTATTTCACCAAGAAAAACAGATGTAAAGCACCTTTGGAAAATTTTCACACAAGTTCTGTATTTATTGCTATACAAAGAAAAAGGAGATTAAAATTTTGATATTAATTTTTATTTGTGAGATACTGGTATATATTTTAACTAAGATTGCAAAAAAGAGGTATTACTTTATTAAAACCATGACACTCACATATTGCTTAGTCCGGAAAGAGGTATCAGTCTAGGAATAGATCATCTTAACTTTATACTGGTTATCACATTGGTGGCATGTGGCTTAACATTGCATAAAAATAATGAATAAAGGAGTGTAGTACTTCTACAGATGGACTTGGAATGATCTGTCATCAAGACAGCAGTACGTTTTAATGTGCTTTTCTTAATCAGTTCAAAGAAAACTGTCTCTAAACAGCTTTAAATTCCTAGAAAAAGGATACCTGTTTATCTGATAAAAGTTAAAATCTTTTTTAAAATTCCACAAATTCATTTTGTTGGGGGGAAGAAAGTTGGTTTTTAATTACTTATGTGCAAAGATTGAGAAACTGTAAAAACAAAATTAACTGTTGGAGAACTGGCAAAATTAAGAGGCCGATTGAGTAACACAGATGCATTCTTTAGCATCTTAAAAATAATCTGCTTTAAAGATCTGATTAACTAGTACTTGTGGCAGTTTAGTCACAGCTATAAGTTTAGTTAAGAGGCTTCTGAATGCTGGGATGGGGGGAAGGAGAACGTGAGAAAATAAGGAATCTTGGGTGGGGGGAATAAGTTTATTCTTAAAGCAACAATAAAATAGAACTGGTGCAATACTCAGTATTTGTCTAAACTGCACACGCTGTTGTGATCTTGTGCAAAACATGTAACTAACTTATTTTCACATTCAATTGCCCTATTTCCATGTTTTTTTTGTAGCTAGTTTTTAAAAAATGAGTAAAGCATGGCAAATCAGTGTATCTCCCTGTTTGTGGATCATGGATCAGATGCAACACGAATTTTGTATTCACACAGAGCTCTAAATATCAGGCTCTTGATGAGAACAAAAATGCTATATTATAATAGTTTGCATATATGCATACAGTTAGTTTACACACACTGTTTTTATCTAGAGTAAGTATTTACAAAGCTGGGTATTGTCATTACCTTTGTTTCAGAGATAAGAGTGGAAGGGTCAAAAGTTGTAACTTCAGTTAACATGGTGGAACTAGAACACAGCTGGTCTTCACTTCTGTATCCCAGTCACGGGATCACTCTACTTCTGACATGTTCAAATATGCAAACTGGGAAAGAAACTTGGATGCGCTGCTGTTGAAAGACTAGTCTTATCTTTAGGCAGCTTATATAGGATCTGATTGTGAACATGTTCCTAAGTACTGTTGACTAGCAATGATTGAACTGTGCTATTTGTAGTGGGTTGGCTGTGGTATTTTGCCATGTGTTTTTCCTTATCTGAGCATCATTTAAGGCCTTGTTTCATGCTGAGGGTTTTTTGACCAGTGTAGGTTACTTTTGTGTATTGACACAATATGTATGTAAATGGATAGCTACACTGGTGTAAAAAACTTCAGCATAGAAAAGGACTCTTTTACAAAAAGACACTTACTGCATATTTAAAATATAGCTTTGTGTTTTCATTATATGGAGCTACAGATAATTGAAGGAATGTCAACTAGAACTGTACTTTGCAGTAAACTTGCTGAAATGCAGTAATCATCTAAATTCTGAACTTCTGGATGACCAATTATCATAAGATTGGAATCAAGGGGTAGTCAACTCTTTTCACATACTTTCTTTAAAACTTATGTCCTTTTAATACAGCTTTTATTATTTCTTTAAACATTTACCTTAACATCTAGTGTGATTCTGACTAATAAAATTTTAGGTTGATCAAACAGGTTTCAAAATCTTGCAGTTCATACAAAGTGTACAAATTCACTGTTTGAAAATAAAACATTTTGTTAATTATTTCAATTAAACCTTAAATCTCTTGACAGTCTCTGGTGAAATCTTATCTTCACACCAACTGACAATGACAAATGAGTTATATTTCTGCTTTCCTTTTCCTTCCTCTCTGGAAGCAATTATAAACAAATATCCGAGTAACCTGACCACATGAAGAGCACCAGTAACATGGATAGAGCAATCAAACTATTGCTTTTGTAAAACCAAAAATCATTGTCAAAATCCTGCTCTTGTAGAGGTTAGTGAACTTAATCATGTGTGGAGATCAATTGGGCCAAACCGCAATATGATTGGCACAAATTCTCCTGTGTGGGAGAATCAGCAAAGCTTCATGGTGATGAGGTGCTGTATGCTGACAAACCAAGCTTTTAGGGTGCTGCTGTTTGCAGGGGCTGTAGATTTGGGGTAGAGTCATTGAGTTTTCAAATGACGTGTATTAGTGGCATGAATCTGCAGGCCACAAACGTTGTTGGGTTGGGGGGAGTAAATGGTGGCAGCTCTAGCAGCCTGTAGGTTATAGCAGGAACTACAGAATGGCTGTATGAGGTTCTGCTGCCACATCCTTCAAAACGTAATGCTCCACAGTTACACTTGGTTTTAGTAGCGGAGATTTGGATTTCACTTTAAACAAGCATTTAGGTATATATCTGTGTTCATACATAGAAATTTTAAATGACTTATAAGCATTTTGAGTTTTGCACTTTTTTTAAGAGAATGAAGGAGTTAACTCCTGTGTACTGTATCTCAGTTCTTTCCACTATTTTCCTTTCCTTACTCATGATTTCTAAAGCTCTGTGGTAGTATTAATTAATCCTCTGTTTTTGGAATGAAAAGTCCCTTTTCAGCCAGAAAATCTCGAATCAAAACTTTCAGATTTGGATATTTAAAGTTTTGTGACTCATGAATAAAAATGGCCTATGTTTTAAGAGTTACTAACCGCATGCTGCTTCCAAAAAGATCTTACAGTTGAGATTTCTGTTAGGTCTAGGAGAATGTTTGCTAGTGTAGCTATAATAGTATAGTATACTAGCAAAGCACTCCTAACATGGATGCAGATTATACTATAGTACACTTCTGATAATCCGGCACCTTTGGGACCTAGGTGGTGCCAGATTATCGGATATGCCGGAGAACCAGGAGTACTATAAGAGGGCATACTCCCAACCCAATTTCCACCCCTCCCACTCCTTACACTCAGGTCCCGGAGCCGCTTGTACAGCCATGCATCTCCTTCCAGGCGCTGGGGCACGTGCACTGAGCAGCTGGCTTTTCAATGAGCTGGCCAGGACGCTGTGCACAACCCAGTCCCCTTCCCCTCCCCTTTCCCAGAGCCAAACACCTCCCCGCTCTGCTGTCATCCAATCCCCCTTCTCCCCCAACCTTATGTCCTGGTCCTGAAGCAGCTGCCTGTGCTTAGCGGCCGGCTGCTAGCACGTGCAGGCTGGACGCTGTGTGCATTGGGGACTGTGAGCAGAACGGCGCGGGCTGTGAGCGCCCATGTGGCTCACAGCGGCCCGGCTGTGAGAGCGGCTGACCTGAGCAGTTCTGGGTTCTAGTTGATGCCAGACTATCAGGAGTGCCGGACAACTGGATGCTGGACTGTTGTAGTTTTACTGTAGTAAAACTGCACTTTAACTCTATACAGCTTGTTCCAAAACACTCCTCTCTTCCATCCCCAATGAAATACCATTGCAAGCAAAAACACAGTTCTCCCAGGGTCTGTGTTGGGGTCTTTTGCTGGAACAGCTCTTTTGGTCACACATCATACCTTTTCACATTGCTGACCAGCATAGCTATAATGATCTTTAATTTTAGATTTAGAAACTGACCTTAGTTACCAAGTACCTGGATTGCTTTAATCAGGAGTAGTCAATTATTTTTCATCAAGGTCCTTATTTCTTGTTCAAAATATAGTTAAGGAACAGACTGTGGAAAAACATTTTTTTTCACACTACAATAACAATAAATATAAAAATCTTTGTGGATCCTGGTGATTTGGATTTGGCCTGTAGTCCACCGGTTATGGAGGTGGGCAATTAACAGCCCTCAGGCCAGATGTGGCTCACCAGGATTAGCACCTGGTATGCCACCACACTCTTTATTTACCTGCGAGTCCACAGGTATGGCTGCATGCAGCTCCCATTGGCCATCGATAGCCGTTCCCAGCCAATGGGAGTTATAAGAAATGATGTTTTAGTCTGCACCGCTTCGCACCACTCCCTTATTCAGGAACAGAGATGCTGGTATAGTAAAGGTAAGTAAAGTGTGTGGTGGCCCACCAGTGGCAACTTCTGATAAACTCTGTCCTGGCCACTTATTACCTATCCCATATCTTTCAACAACCCTCCTAAAACTGATACAAGCCTTTCGACATAAGGGCTAAAAGCTTTCACACACTAATGTAAATTAGGTTGAGACACATGCGTTTAAGTATGTGTGCTATGCAGCGCCCTGTGAGGAGTAAGGGGGACATACTCTTTTCAGATAGTTTAAGATTTCAGCCAAGTTTCTTCTGGAGATACATTTGTCTACCTATGGGAGGTTTGCCTTTTTGGGAGAATTAAACTTCATTTGCTTCCACTCCAGGGCTACGTCTATACTACAAGTTTTTGTGGCAGAAAATATGCTAATGAGACTCATTAGCATATTTTCTGCTATTTCTTTTTGTGCAAGGGGTTTTTGTGCAAAAAGAAGCAGTGTGGACATTTCCTTTTTGCGCAAAAAGAAATGGCAGAAAATATGCTAATGATGTCATGGCTTATGCTAATGAGTCCCTCATTAGCATATTTTCTGCTTCAGAAACTTGTTGTGTGGATGTAGCCAATGAAAAACTGATTTGTTTAGAACAGTTGTGCACGTGACAAAATTCAGTATATCACAACTAGCACAGTTACCCAGTGTTGTTGCTGTGGTCATTAAGTAGGGGGCCTAGGGTAGGGATGTTAAATTTAGATTAATAGGGTAATTGAAATGGTGCTTGGCTTTCTTACAGAGCACATTTTTATACTCCCTTCTAGGAGTTCAAGTTTCCCTCCACTGCCTTATCAAGCTGGGGACTACAATTCCCAGAATGCCAAACAGGGTATTGCCATGTATTGCAGCCACTTAGTGTGTGTGATTTAGAGAGCTGCGACTGTATGACAATTGCTGCATTTGAATGAGTATGTGCTTTTGTCAGAGCCTCATCCCTGCCTCCTCCCCCTCAATCTGTCTCCCTCTTGGGCCCCTCACATTTTTTAAGTTAGGGACAATGCATGTGCCTTGCCCCATCCTGACTGCTAAGAGTGTCACCCTGACTTCTATGAGGAGATTACTAGACCCCTATGTGGATACAAATTTTATATGCACATGTGATCTGCAGTCCACAAAAATAATCCGCAGGTATAAAGCAGATTTCCACCCATCTGCGGGATGCTATTTATAGTTTCATTCAGCTCAGTGTCCACTATGAGAGGCTGACCCGTGCTTTGGAGCAACTCAACTCATCATATCCTATAATTTGTTACTTTGAAATATCTTCATAGAACACATATATTTACTGGTTTAAATTGTAATATAGCTGTCTATATTAAGCATTATTTTGTTTTTAATGTTGCTATGCAATATTTTGTTCTTGTTTTAAAAGCCTTTAATTTTTTTCCAGTTCCTTCGGATATGTGCTGATCTCTTTCGCCTGGTTCCTTTCCTAGTTTTCATTGTTGTTCCATTCATGGAGTTTTTGCTTCCAGTAGCCCTTAAGCTGTTCCCTAATATGCTTCCTTCAACGTTTGAGACAAAATCTAAAAAGGTAACAGCAACACAGTTTGGGATCAGTCAAATATTTAACAAGAACTAAATTATACTTGACATTTTAACTTGTTCCTTGTTGAAACTTCATAAGAAAAAGCCGTGTTTTGGTTCTTGATAGCAAGGCCATAACATTTTCCTGGGTTACCAAATGCTGATGGTTTAATAAAGTAGATTTAATAATTTGTTCATATTTAAGGTGGCTAGGATATTGTTAGCATCTTGGTAGCCAGAATCATATTTTTCAACTTCTTGCATAGTCCTAGTGAAAGTCTGCTCTGTGCCTTAGGCATTAGATTTGTATATAATCATTTTTTAAAAAACATTATGTAAGAAGTTGTTAAAATAGTATTACCAGACTTCCATGATGCTAAAAGAAAGATATGGGCTGTTCTTTTTTAGTCGGGCATAAGAGTAAACTCAGCTTTTTAACAGCATTGTAACACTAGGAATGGTGGCCCTTGCTTAACTATCACATGGAAAGGATAGTAGGTCGGCTTGTTCCTGAATAAAACCCTCGGTTTATTAAATTCAACTCATAATTATGTATACAACTTACATAGCACTAACATGACATAATATCTCAATTTTAAGGCCACAAAAAGGTATCTTTGTGATTTAGCCTGACCACCTGCATAGCCTAGATCATAGGACTTCCCTGAACTAATTCCTGTTTCAGGCCTAACAGCTGAAGTTGAATTAAATAATATCTTTTAGAAAAACATCGCATTTTGATTTAAAAATTTCAAATGATTTGAAAATCCACCCATTGGTAGGTGGTTCCATTGGTGGTTAATACAGTAATTCGTCATTTAACACTATACATGCGTTTCTGAAAATGTTTGTGCTAAGCGAAAATGTGCTATGCGGGGTCAATTTTCCCATTAAAAATAATGGAAAAGGTGGGGGTTGCGTTTCAGGTGGTGGTGGCAAAGTCAATTTTTTGTTAGCGCTGGGTCATCAACGTCAACATTGAATATCTAGCAACACAAGTTGCCGCAGTTTGTTAAAACACAAAGATAAACATGTGAGTGAGCGGAGGAGCACTGTGACCACGTGAATTAATCTGCTTGTGCATATTACCACTGTTTTCACCTACTTATACTGCCGTGCGAAGTAGTCCACTACTTGATTATTTTCGTGTTGTTTTGGAGACGGTTGTGTTGTTTGAAAAACGTTCCCTTAAAAAAAAAATCGTGCTATTGCGAAAACGTGTTAAGTGGGCACGTGTTAAATGAGTAATTACTGTATCCTTATTTTCTTTACAGTTTCTTATTTTTAGCTGGAATATCTAGCTTCAATTTCTAGCCAATGGATCTGGCTATACCTTTTTCTGCTAAATTAAAGAGCTTTCTATCAGATTTCTGTTCCCCATATAGATACTAAGGATGTGAACAACTAGTCGACGATCCGAAAATGCTTATTGGATAGTCAACTAGTTGCTTCCCCCTACGTGCTGCCGATAGAGGCAGCAAGGGGGAGAGGAGGTGCTTCAAAGTGTCAGTGCCATGTGGAGCTCAGAGTCCCCAGCTGCCCCTGGGCTACACTTGGCATTTCAAAGTGGCAGCGCTGCTTGGAGCCTGGGGTCAGTTGAGGACTCCATGGCTAAGCTGGTTTCCCCATGGCATTTCAAAGAGGCAGCGCCGCATGGAGCACAGGGCCGGCAGGGGACTGCTTGAGTCCCCTGCTGGCCCCGTGCTCCCTGCAGCTCTTTGGCCTTTGAAGTATAGAAACAGCCTTGGAGCTCTTGCTACACTTCAAAGGCGAAAGCATCCTTATTGACTAATTGAATAGTTGATGCAAATTGTATTGACTATATAATTAACCAATTAATCTAAATTTAACATCCCTAGTAAGTACTTAGAATCATACAACTAGATGGAATGTCAAGAGGTCATTAAGTCCATTCCACTGGATTCATGGTAGGACCAAACACCATCTATACCATCCCAGACAGGTATAGTTGCCTAATCTTTTAGAAAATGCAAGGACATTTTACTGTTGGCAGCTTGAGTTGACTAGTATGTGACTTATGTGATCCAGGGGATCTTAAATCTAAGTATTTGCTCAAGGAGCTAGTCATCCTGTTTACTACTGTAATTTGATGGTTTGTATCCGACACCAACTAATATTCCATCTTGTAATTATCCATTAGACCATCAATCCATAGCATTCAAGACAATCGACTTCCTAGTTAGTGACTCAGAAACAAGTAATGTCATTTTTGACAGAATGCCACTCTCCCTCTCCTTTTGCCTACTCAGTCCTTCCTAAATAGATTATGGATGGAAAATAAATGGCTTGTGTTCAAATGCTGCAGTATAATAACATTTACACACTGATACAGAAAAACCTATGGAGTCTTATTCTGAGAGAGGTTTGCAAGTTGTGGGGAAGGGGAATCTCAAAAGGTGTAATTCTGAAAAGAACATCTTAAAACAATATATTCTTGTTTTATATAGGAGGAGAGATTGAAGAAGGAATTGAGAGTGAAACTTGAAGTGGCTAAATTTCTTCAGGACACTATTGAGGAGATTGCCTTGAAAAACAAAGCAGCCAAAGGAAATGTTACTAAAGATTTTTCTACTTTCTTTCAAAAGGTAAAACTATAACCTTGTACTCTATTCACATAAAAAGTAAATATCAAGCTGTTTCTATCTTACTCAACAATGGTCAGTGGTGAAGAAGAAAACTAAGATTGTGGCATAATCCATTGCTGCTTATACCATGGTCATCTATCTTTATTTATGCTAGACTTAATTGGATAGCATGTGTCATTTGCTGAACAAAAGATGTGCAGAACTGTTGCTTTTCTAATGATAATTTATTAAATAAATAAATAAATAATGGAGATTGCCTATCTCCTAGAACTGGAAGGGACCTCGAAAGGTCATCGAGTCCAGTCCCCTGCCTTCACAGCAGGACCAAGTACCATCCCTTACAATTTTTTGCCCCACATCCCTAAACGGCCTCCACAAGGATTGAACTCACAACCCTGGGTTTAGCAGGCCAATGCTCACACCACTGAGCCATCCCTCCCCCCTATTGTGCTTTGATATTCTGGGTGAACTTTTACTTTTTCCAATGTTTTTCCATTTTAATTCTATAAAACAGTTTATTACCTTATCATTCATTCCCTCTTAAGGTGATTGTAATGTTGTCTGCATAGTATCATACATGTTACTAAACATTGTGGCTAGTATTAGGACATGGAATAGGAAAAGTGAGAGAGACACACAAACTCTGGTCACCTGTCTAGGGATTACTTAAATGTAACCAGATAGTAGAGAAATCTGTGCAGGCCTACTGGCTTTTGCCAGCCTATTTAGTTATAGTCCATGCTAGAACAGATATGCCAGCATAGCTATATGTTAGCAAAAGTGCTTTTGCTAATATATCTTATGCTGGTTCCCTGAATTATATAGGCTATACTAGCAATTTTTTTTGCACTAGCATAATGGCCTATATAGGGGCTTTGCCCACTGTTAGAGAGGTTGTAAAAATCACACCCCTGACTGATTCAATGAGGAGGCAAACAGGGAGCTTGCGAACAGGAACAGCTAACCGGGAGTTTGGAGCAGGAGTTCTCCAGGTAAAAGAGGAGTAAAAACGGGACCCTTGGGGTAAGTGGCTG
>JANRFK010001234.1:111016979-111029312 GCA_030068395.1 Apalone spinifera
TCAGTCCCATGATTTCCCCCCTACACCTAATCCCCCTGCATTGTCATGTCAGTGCAACCGCTGCCCTCTCCCATCCTGCCCCCGCATCGCCCCGTGTCCCTCAGTGCAACCCCTGCCCCTTTCATTCTACCCCTGTGTTCTCCTATGCTCCCAGTGTACTCACCGGCAGGGCAGCAGCGCTGGGATGAGGAGAGGCGGAGGGCAAAGTATCTTCCCTGCCTGGCCCAGCCCTTTGCCTGCAGGCAGTGGCTCTGGGGCTGGGGCAGGCAGAGCTGGGGCTGCCCAGGACTGGTTCCAGTCCGGCTGGGCACAGTAGGGCACTGGGAAAGGGGCTCTCCGAAGCCGCACACAGACTGCAGGAAACAGAGAGGTATAGCCTGGTCCCCGGCGTGCCCCATGTGCCGGCAGCCCAGCCCCGCCCACTCTGGAGCAGGAGATGAGCCAGGGATGCGTGTGCATGCGCCTCTTCCCCCTCCCCCAACCAGTAAGTTAACAGGGCAGCCGCCTTGCCAGCTGGCTGTGGCATTCAGCCCGCAGAGGCTGCACTGTACTCCAGCTGGGCTTAAGCAAAGAGGAGCAGCTGCCCGGCCAACTGGCTGCAACAATTGACTCCTAGGGTACTGCGATTGACCAGTCGATCATGATTGACCGGTTGGTGACCTGTACTGTATTTATTTGTATACCAGCTCATTCAGACTACACAATGCTGACTTTGTTCTGTCAAAAAATTTTATTTGCTGTGAAAGGCAAAAAAAAACCTGCCTCTAAATACAAAATGTGATAACATTGTGAAAAATCAGAATTGGAGCAAAATATTTTAGTTAAGAACTGTTCAGTTCTAATTGTTAAAAATATTTTATCCATGAAACTTGCTTTGAGACTTATTTATTTTTTTAATTATCTTAGATCCGAGAGACTGGTGAAAGGCCTACTAATGAGGAGATCTTACGGTTCTCTAAATTGTTTGAAGATGAGCTTACGCTGGACAATCTTACTAGGCCACAACTGGTAGCTCTCTGTAAACTGTTGGAACTTCAGTCAATTGGGACAAATAATTTTCTGCGCTTCCAGTTGATCATGAGGCTGAGATCCATGAAAGCAGATGACAAAGTAAGTCACTTGAAATGTGCTTTGATGAAAAATAAATGCTTATCTGTTCCAATGCTGTAGTTAAGCTTGGCAAGTATATTATTTTTATTTTTTTATACTTTTGATTAATATTATCCATTTTATTTTAAAGCTTTTTAAAAATTTTTGTGGATTTAAAATTTCACAGTGGTGCGAAATTGTGGAGGAGAGAGTCTTTATTTAACGACTGATTGTTGAGATTCAAAAAGTAATTATGTTAATTGAAAAATAAAATGTCTGCATCATGTCAAATCAAACTTTAATAAGTCCTAAGCCATATATTTCTCATTTTGCCTATCTGTAATTTTTTAAATTATTATTGAGGGAAATATTTTTTCATTGGTTTGTGTATATGGTCAAATTGATTTTTACTAACATTTATGGATAAAAATCTAATCTAGGCATCTACTTGTTTTTGTCTGTTTCACTAGTACTAATTGTAGACTTCAGCAAAAAGGTTGAAGCCTTAAAATTAGGTGAGCTTCCTCAAATTATCTAGTTTGTCTTTTGCTAACCACTTGTGCTCATCTTTCTCACTTTGTGCTTTACTATGATTGGCAATCTCTCTGATCAGGAGTGGTAGAACTGAAATGTTTCATGTTAATATGAATATATTAGGTCTGATTACATCGACAGAACTGTTTTGGAGAAGTTTGCATAGTGCATGCTTGCAGAAACAGCATTGTTAATTGAACAAAGTTCCAATGTCCAGTAGCTTTAATTTTTCTGAAAAGCCATTCATGTTTGAGGGAAAGTCCTGTTTATGAAGGACTTCTAGAGACAGATTAATACAAGACAATGACAAATACAATAGTTTTCTGGTTAATAAAGTCACTGAAGCGGGCAGTACATATCTGAATTTATCTCCTGTAACCACAGCTCATTAACTCACCTCTCAAGTTCTGAAAATCTGTCAGTTACGGATCCATGGACATAAAGTGGTAAACATGGACTTGATAGGACTATCCATTTGACAAGTTTAGCTATATGTATGTTAGCACTAGGTTGTTTCCTTTATATCCACAATACCATTTTACTCTTTTTATTTATGTATGTTTCCCCACAGATCTCTACTTGTAATCACTATTAATGACAATATAAATAGCTCCATTAGAATAAAAGGGAAAATATTTTTATAAGTGTAAATTTCATGTTATAGAATTGATTTAAAACATTTACCAACCCTATCTCTCCTGCCCAAACCCATGAAGTTCTGAAACTTAACTCTGCTTGAACCATACCACATAATGTCTAACTCTTGTTCCAAACATTGTGGCTATCTATTTTTGTTGTTACAGCAACCTCTAGTGATCATTTTAAACATCTAGGTAATGTGCTTACTATTCTCTTATATTTTTACACGTGAGGTGTTTATTTTTTTTATTGTTTATAGCTGATTGCGGAGGAAGGACTTGACAGTCTGACTGTTAAAGAACTGCAGGCAGCATGTAGAGCAAGAGGTATGAGAGCTCTTGGCGTAACAGAAGAACGACTAAAGGAACAACTTAAACAGGTATATATCCAGTAAAATTGCTTCAGTTTAATTATAAATTAGTAATAATAGTACATAGTAGTACTATACTGTGTAAGTATATTATACAAACAAACATGGGTATTGTCCTTTTCTGAATCTTACTGTTTTCTGAATTATAAATTAATATACATTAATCAGACTCAAATTATGGATCTTTCATAAATTGTCACTTTGATCTCAAAGAAAAACAGTTATTTTATCTCTTTAAAGAGTTTAAGAGAATGCTACTCTGGTATTTATTGTAGATAGTGGCTTTCATCTAAAGATCTCAGTTCTTTTTGGGATAAATTAGTAACTGGTAAGAATTAAATATAATACCCATGTGTGGTGTTTTATATTGTATCTGGAAAATAAGTGGTAATTTTCAATTTGCTGTGGAATTCCTATTGTTCTCTCTGATAAAATATAATTATATAGATATATCTATTGAATTACAGTGGCTAGATCTGCACCTGAACCAAGAAATTCCCACTTCATTGCTTATTTTATCCAGAGCTATGTATCTTCCGGATACACTTTCACCAGCTGATCAGCTCAAAACAACACTCCAGACGCTACCAGAGAGTGTGGTATGTATTGCTTTGTATCACCACTACACTGTCTTTCGGTGAGCACTAGTTTATTTCTTTAAAAACAGGCTCTGTGTGTGTGTACACATGCACACACTAAGTACATTGTTAGTGTTAATTGTTAGCTTTGTATTTCTCCTGTGTAAAAAGTATAACCACTATGATTATTTACTTGAATGGTATATTAATTTGCTTACCTAGAAGACTGGCTGATCAAAAACAGCAAGTGTTTGAAAATTTTGTGCGTGCTACTATGTGTCAGAATGAATAGGCAGGAACTGGAAGACTTATTATTCAAAGTCCTGAGGAAAGCCTAACTGTCCTTAACAGGTCACTCTGAGGCACTTTGAAAACACACAGAGAAAGTTGGCATGTATTAAGTTTCATTCTTTGCTCAGTCTAAGTCAAATGTGTCCTTTAATCCACAGGCATGGCAGGCCAAAAAATAAAAAAAAATAAAATAAAAAGTTCAAGCTTGGAGTATTATGTCTCAGTATGAGGTAAAGAACATACTGAGCAAGATAAAGATCTTAAGATATGTAGCCTCTGAGGCTCCACTGCCATGTTAAAGATGGCTACAGTGAGGATGGCTGCCGTCTGAGTTACGCACATTGTGACTCTCTGGCTCTTGCAGGCTGCTGTGCAACATGCAATTGGGCAAAGTATACATTTCTCTGTCTGCAAATTCGAGTTTCTCTGAGTTGAAAATAAAAGGCAGCCTGGCTGTATACTCTTTCTTCTTCCATTAAGAGTAACATATTGGGTGAGCCTAACCAAAATATATCTGATGTCCAAAGACCCTAAGTAAGCAGGAGAAACTAAAAGTTTACTGGTCTGCTTTGTAGAGAGGAAGGGATCTGAAAATTCTTCATTAGTGAAAGTTGTTTAAGAGCATGCTGTATCTGAAATCTTGCATTAAAAATTAGTCATGGAAGATCAGCATGATTCTCAAAACACAAATTTCTCTTTGGACTTTGAAATCATCATTACTGGCTCAGTTATAATTAAGCTTTCTGACGTATCTTGAGAGTAACTTTTTCCTCACAGATTGCTTAACACACGGATTTAATTGGAGAATAAAGTAGCCTTATTTGGAGAATAAAGTAGTCTTATCCCAAATTCCTGAAGGTTGTGTTTGGTTTTATTTTAATTGGCTTGCAAACAATTAAACAAATTAATGGTGTGATTAATCACGCTCTTAAAAAGATTAATCATCCTTTTAAACAATAATAGAATACCATTTATGTAAATATTTTTGGCTCTTTTCTACATTTTCAAGTATTAATTTCAGTTAGAACACAAAACAAAGTGCATAGTGCTCATTTTTTATTACAAATACTTGCAACTATAAAAAAACAAAAGGAACAGTATTTTTCAATTCACCTAATAAAATTATGTGCAATCTCTTGACCATGAAAGTTGAACTTAAAATTGTAGAATTATGTACAAAAAAAGGCATTCAAAAATAAACCTATCCATATAAGAGAGCAGTATTGCTCAGAATTTCAGGATGAAACTGGAAAAAAGCCTGTTGAGTCTTTGGGTTAAGATAAGCAGCAAGATTAACAAGGGTGATGTCATGGTGGGTGTCTGCTATAGTCTATTACAACAGGAGGCTGAGGTAAACAAGGCTTTCTTTGGACAGCTAACAGAAGTTTCTAGATCACAGGCTCTAGTTCTTATGGAGGATTTAAATCACCCTGGCCTGGCATCTGCTGGGAGAGCAATACTATAATGCACAGACCATCCAGGAAGTTTTTGGAGAATGGTGAGAGAAATTTCCAGGTGCAAATGCTGGAGGAACCAATTAGGAGTCATGCTCCTCTTGACCTGCTGTACACAAACAGGAAAGAATTTGTAGGGGAAGTAGAAGCAGGTGGTAACCTAAGCAGCAGTGACCATGTGATGGTTGAGTTCAGGATCCTGATAAAAAGAAGGAAGGAGAGCAGTAGAATATGGTCCTTGGACTTCAGAAAAGCAGACTTTGACTACCTCAGGAAACTGATAGGCAGCCTATATGAGAGGAAAAGGAGTCCAGAAGAGCTGGCTCTGTTTTAAAGAAGCATTCTTGAGGATGCAGGGCCAAACCATTCCAATATGCAGAAAGAATATCCAATATGGTAGGTGACTAGCTTGGCTTAACACAGAAATCTTCAGTGAGGTTAAACACAAAAAGACATGGAAACTTGGACAGATGACTAGAAAGGAATATAAAAATATTGTTTGAGCATGCAAAGGTGTAATCAGGAAGGCCAAAGCATAATTGGAGTTGCAGCTAGTAAGGGGTGTGAAACATAATAAGAAGGGTTTTTACAGGTACGTTAGCAACAAAAAGGTCAGGCAAAATGTGGGACCCTTACAGAATGGAAAAGGCAACTTAGTGACAGATGATATGTTAAAAGCTGAAGTACTCAGTGCTCTTTTGCCTCAATTTTCTCAGACAAGGTCAGCTCTCAGACTCCTGCATCAGCTAGCACAGTATGGGAAGGGAGTGAGCAACCCTCAGTAGTGAAAGAATAGGTTAAGGGCTATTTGGAAAAGTTGGACATGCACAAATCCATGGGGCTGGATCTAATGCATCAGATGGAGCTGAGAGAGTTGGCTAATGTGATTGTAGAGCCATTATCTTTGTTCTCATCTTGCAAAAAAGAGAAGTATAGTTCCCCAGATTTTCCACCGGTCAACCATACCTCAGTTCCTGGAAAAATCATGGAGCAGGTCCTTTAGAAATCCATTTTGAAACACTTGGAGAGGAAGGTGATCAGGAGAAGTCAACATGAATTCACCAAGAGCAAGTCAAGTCTGCCCAACATAATTGCATTTTTTGATGAGATGACTGATCTTGTGGTTATAGGGAAAGCATTGAACATTGTATATTTAGACTTTTAACAAAGCCTTTGATATGGTTGCCCAGAGTATTCTTGCCAGCAAGTTAAAGAAGTATGGCTTGGATGAATTGACTGTCAGATGAATAGAAAGCTGGCTAGATCATCAGGCTTGACAGGTAGCGAACCATGTCTCGATGTCTAGTTGGCAGCTGGTATCAAGTGGAGTGCCACACGGGTTGGTCCTTGAGCCAGTTTTATTCAACATCTTCATTAATGATCTGGCTGATGGGATGGGATGGATTGTACCCCTCTCAGCAAGTTCATGGATAACAGTAAGCTAGCTGGAGGTTAGGGATAGGGTCCAGAGTGACCTAGACAAATTGGAAGATTGGACCAAAAGAAATCTGAGATTTAAGTAGGGAGGTAAAATCCAATTTAAGCAATTTATTCCCCTCCTTTCTGCCCTGGTGAGGACTTGCCCTGGTGAGGGCTTGACAAAGCCCTGGCTGGAAGGATTTAGATGGAGTTGGTCCTGCTTTGAGTAGGGGGTTCACTAGATAACCTCTTGAGATCTCTTCCAATTCTAATATTCTATGAGCCTATACAATTTTAGCAGAGAGGTGGGCAAACTGCAGCTCATGAGCTGCATGGGGTCCATCAGGGTATTGTGTGGCCTGTACTACTACTCCTCTGCTCTCTACCCTCGTGTGTATCTTGCTTTGGGGTCCCTACACTTACCTGTTCGTCCCCCTCCCTTTCAGCACTTGTGGAGCAACGTGAATCGGCTGATTGAACCCCATCTCTGCTCCACTGCCTTCCTCACAGGGTTTGAGTGCTGCAAAGTTGCCATGACAATATCTATTCTCACTTTCAGGTGATACTGTAAAAAAGAAGCAGGCAGCATCATTTCCAGTAAATGTGAACACACTTGTTTGTCTTAGCAATAGGCTGAAGAAGTAGGACTGAATGGAATTGCAGGCTCTAAAGTTTTGCATTGTTTTGTTTTTGAGTTCAGTCACGTAACAAAATTTCTACATTTGGTAGTTGTACTTTCACAATAAAGAGTGTGCACTACAGTACTTATGAGGTAAACTTAAAGAAACTTTTTTTATAATTTTTACCATGCAGATATTTGTAATAAAAATATTAAGTGATCACTACACACTGGTATTCTGTATTTGATAGAAATCAACAGGGCTCAACAAACTATTGAATTTCAGCCAAGCGCCCCGTTCACGGGCAGCGCGAGCGTGCGCAATGCGGGGCTGGCGAGTGGATTTTGCCGCCATTTGTCAAGCCCTGCAAATCAATATATTTGAAAATGTAAATTACCAAGACCTTATTATAGTTTTGCGTATATCCACATCTGAATTTATCTCCCACCTCTACAAGCACTCATTATATTGACACAACACAGAGCCAAAGTCAACCTGTGTAAATCCTAATAGTTCTTCATCAGCTGTCCTACAGGGTGCCTGTCCACACTATAGTAGCTGCTTTTGTCACAATTTTAATTCAGTAGTTTAGGGGTCACTGACATTGGCATCCATACCTGTCTTTTTTCAGTAAAAGAGCTCTCATTTGAAAGTAATATTAAAGCCATTTCATTTCCAGGGTATGCTTGCAGTGGTAGTTATGTTTGTCAGTTGACCACTACATCTTTAAATCAGCCACGCACACCTTATTACATATCTTTCTAAACACATAAGAACGACCATACTGGGTCAGACCAAAGGTCCATCTAGCTCTGTCTGCCGATAGTGTCCAATACCAGATGCCCGAGAGGGAGGGAACACAATAGGTAATCATCACATGATTCCTCTCCTGTCATTCATTTCCAGACAAACAAAGGCTAGGGACACCATTCCTACCTATCCTGGCTAATAACCATTTAAGCTCCATAAATCTATCTAGCTCTTTTTTTGAACCCTGTTGAAGTCTTAGGTAATACTTACCTAAACACCACATATGTCTTATACAGTTTCATATTTGTCTGCCTCTGTTTATAAAATTACACTAGTAATTTTAAGTCTACTAGTAAAGACTGATACAGTACAGGTTGAAACTCTAAAACCCAGAACTCTTTGGTCTGGCAACATCCGTGGTCCAGCAGGACCACAGAAGTTCCTGGGCCAGGCCCAGTGGCTGGGAGTCGTGCAGCAAGAGGGCCTGGCTGTGAGAGCCCTGGAGCAGGGTTGGCAGCAGTAGGTGTGAGTCCGGGGGCATCCTGGCTGGGACTGGCAGCAGCCACAGGTTCCAGGGCAGCCCGACTGGGTCCTGCATTGGGGGAGGAGGGTGGTAGCTGGGGCCAGGAGCAGAGCCGGGACTGGAATTGACTTTCCCTGATCTGGTCCTCATTCAGGACCAGTCAAGTCCGGAGGATGCCAGACCAGGGAGGTCCAGCCTGTACTTAACAGATTTGTTGGTGCTCTTACAAGGATGTGATTATAGAAATATTTATTCAGATACAGCTTTTACTACTTTGCTCCCACAGTTTTAACAGTCTCAGAACAGTAGCTACGTTAGCTTATATCTGTAAAAACAATGAGGATTCCTGTGGCATCTTAAAGACTAACGGATTTTTTTGGGCATAAGCTTTTGTGGGTAAAAAACACTTGCATCTGACAAAGTGGTTTTTACCCACGGAAGCTCATGCCCAAATAAATCTGTTTGTCTTTAATGTGCTGTAGGACTCTTCGTTGTTTTAGCTGTGTTAGCCTTAACCAGCTGCATGTCCCACAACCATATTTGTGTTGCCTTTACATCATGGAACCACTTTCCTTTAAATCTATTCATAAGACTCCTTTCTTCTATTACTCCATAAGAAAAGAGCAACATTTCTGATGGATAGGGTGAGAGAGAGACCAGTGGGGTTAATTGCTAAAATTAGCTTCTAATTCATGTTTACACTACCAGATTTGCCCAGTGTTGCCTAGTAGTGCCTAAACAGAGCACTACTCAGAATTTCTTCATTTAAGCCATTTTCTGTAAGGTTAATTGAGAAGCAGTCCTACTCCAAGTTCCTCCTATTTTTCTGGCTCATCTTGGTTGTCTTTTTCAACATTCACTCAGTTATGTCAGTTTTGAGGACTATGTTTGCTTTGGTGATTATCTCATTTTTGTTGGTTTTATGAGAAGCAATCCTAATCTACATACATCCCATTTCCCTGGATAACCAAACCCTCATGTTATTTTAAATTATGGTAAGAGAGCTGTATACTGAATTGGATGGTCCTACCTCTTACCGCTTAGGAGGAATTCTTAATCAAACAGTCAAACTCTCTAAAATATATAGTAGATTATAAATGTTCTTCCTCACCCTTCTGATGTTGCTTTTGACTTAGATTGTAAGCGCTGCATCTTCCTGTGTGTATAGTTCACTATTTTGGGAGATGTTACTGGGATAAAAGTTAACTTAAAAATAAGATCTGCCAAACATGTCTGTTTAAAAACATGATGAATGGTTTTCAAAACTTGCTTACAATTTTGTTCTGAAAGATTCATATAGGGAACAGGTGAAAGGAATGACTTGTATAGCTGCTTAGTGATTTTAGACAATGAAAAGTTTTAACAATATTGAAGTAAACGAGTTATGAAGGTTTTTCAAGATAAACAGAATTCTTTCTGATATAATTTAAGAGTATAATTTTTTTTGTTTGACAGTGTGTTCACTGAACTGTTGAAGACATCTTAACTACATGAACAAACTACTATATTTTGAATTATGTTGCCTTTCCAATCTGTTTAGGCCAAAGAGGCTCAAGTCAAAGCAGCAGAAGTTGAGGGTGAAAAAGTAGACAATAAAGCTAAGCTGGAAGCAACACTTCAGGAAGAAGCAGCCATTAGAAAAGAAAAAGAGATGAAAAGAATTTCTGAAGCTGCTGAGAGAGCCAAAGAAATCCTTCAGGCTGCAGCAACAGTAAGTGCAACTTCCCACTGTCAGGAAATAAGTGTATAAATGTGCCCATTGTGGACTTTTTGGATTTATAGCGCATCTATTCTGGATTTTGTCTGTAATCAAAAAGACTTCAAAATGCACATTTGGAAGATGTGGTGCATCCTACACATGGGAGACTGGTGGAGAAGAAATATAGAGAACAATCCTGAAATGCAGGGGATTGATTAGATGATCTAAAATGTCATTTCCACCTGTTATGTTTGATTCTGTTATAGGGAGCCAACAGAAGATACTTTTTGGTTTCTTTAAAGATTTGCCAAATTTTTCTAATCTAAAACATTGTTTGCAATTAGATTTGCTAATATTTAACATTCAAAAAATGTGAATATATGTGATATAAACTATTAGGCTTACTTGTTTGTGGAAACCGTTCTTCATCTTAAAAGGCATAATTTTATTCATATTTTTATGAAATATGCTTCCACATGTTAATTGAAATTGAACAGTTTGTAACAGGGTTTTGTAGTGTCTTGGAAATAAGGATGTAAAAATCTCATTTAATTTGCTAACCAGTTAAAGGTTAACTGGTTATCTGATGAAAGGGAGATTGTGCAGGCTGGAGCGGCTCCTCCCTCGCCACTGGCAGGGGCTGTTCCAGCCTGGCCAGAGCAGCCCCTGCCTGCAGCTCTCACCTCTGCGGACAAGGCCTGCTTTGGCTGGGCTGGAGCGCCCGGTCTGCAACGAGTCCTGTGGGGCTGAAAGAATCCCCTGCCTCTGCGGCGGGCGGGAGCTGCTCCAGACACTCCTCCTCCATGGGTGATGCCTACTGGTTAACTTGTTAATCTTTCACAACCCTGCTTGTAACCTGTATCTAATTAAGCAGATGATTCTGAAAACAGAAAAACATAATGCTGTTTTGTATTAATCAGTGCCTTTTTTAATGTGGTTTTGAAATTCAGAAAGAGGTGGATTCTGCAGTGGATCTTGAAGCAGCTGCCATACATATAAAGAAAAGCCAGATAGCTGTGGAGACTGAACAGGAATTGACTAGTGTGGATTTGACAAAGCATACAGAGACCTTGATAGATACAGCACCAGTGTTAGAAGGCATTAAGGTAACTTTTTAGTTTCAAAGACCAGTTTTATGATACAGTACAAAAATATCACTGTCTTTAGAGACAAATGAATTTCCTCAACACAGTTCAGTGATTTGAGGAAAATAGTAGACCTCTGCACTTCCACTTTTAATGTTACTAATTGTTTGTATAACACCATTGGGCATTGTGGCATTTTACAAAACAGATAAAAATTGGTCAAGATGAAAGGAAAATATTCTTAGGGTGCCCATTTCATCATTTAGATACTTAATAGAAGATTTGATTAGCTGAAGGGTAATGTTATAAAATGGGGAGTGTATAGGGCTTAGATGATGGTTCACTGTCCCCAAGCAAGCACAGTATTTAAACATAAATATAAGTACTTTGCTGGATCTTGGGTCTAAAATACATATACAGGATGAACCTCTCTAGTCCGGCACACTCTGGTCTGCCAGCATCTGTGGTCTGGCATGATTTTAGTTAGCTGGATATACATTTTTTATGGATGTGGCCAAGTTTCCCGTAATCCCATAAAGTTTGTTTACAGCCTACAGTCCTGGCTCTCAGAGTTCTATGCTGCTGTTTAGCTCTGATTTACCCCTAAATATCTTCTAAGAGATTAGTGAGCAGTTGAAGTGTTGATAATTCTGCTAGACAATATTGACCACCTGTGATTCATCAAGTTCTCTGATTTGGCACAGGGCAGGTCCTAAGTGTGGGATTAGAGAGTTTCAATCTGTACTATGTTAAGAGAAGAATTTTACAAGCTTCCTAAAACCCAGACTGTTTTGTGGAGGGAACTCAATACAGAGAGGAAGGAATCTTCTCAATCATGAATAGCAATACTGTATGTTTTGTTGCATTATTGGAATTTATTGGAAATATACTATAAAAGGTTTTTTTGGATTCCATCTGTCACCTATTGTGTGATTTTGAAAACTGACATACTAGGATACTGATTCATACACAGAAGACTAACCCCCACTTTCATAGAACAAAATAGTGAACAGCAACACTAATTTCAGAGAACTCTCTATAAAGATAACTATTAACAATTCCAAAAAAATCTAGAACATAGTTACAATATTTTTAAGCAGTCATTAATCAGGAAATGGCTCTCAACACATAAAAATAACTAGTTTATCCTATTTATGTTGATCAGAGGTTGTCAGATTTGCCCTATAGAAAATCTTGTTTGAAAAGGTGATTGTGCTCTTGACTTTCAGCATTCTGTCAGTTGAGGAAACTTTTCCATAAGCTTAAGTCAGCTCTCTCTTCC
>JANRFK010001234.1:111040398-111053269 GCA_030068395.1 Apalone spinifera
GGCATTCCTACAGACTTCTTGGTGAAGACCAAAACAAAGAAGTCATTGAGCATGAACTTGACAAGGACAGTTCATTAGGAACTAAGCTTAGATTAGGAACTAAGCTTAGATCTCCAGGCACTTTACATGAGTCATTAAAAATCCATTGGATTTTAATAATTTTTAAAAATATTGCAAAACTGTATTATGGTATATGATCTGATGCAACAAGTAAAAGAACTTTATTTTGCTTAGGCACATGAAAGAGAACTTGTGCGCTCTCAGCTAAATTAGGATGTCAGAATGTTTCACCTGTGTGAAAATTAATGTTTTTGTGTATTTCCTTTTGACATTTATATAGGTGGTAGAATTAATTGACAAAGAAGACATAGATATCTCAACAAGTCAGGTTGCTGAGATTATGGCACTGCTTCAAAAAGAAGAGAAACTGGATGAAAAAGAGAAGGCAAAAGAAAAGGTTGAGAGAGAAGCTGTGGAAGTAAAGAATTAAACTTCAGAATCTGAAGTAAAGTCCAATTTAACCAATATAGCTTACCTTCTGATGTACTAAAGCCTGTTTATGTATTAGTTGAGTTTCTGTGGTGATGAAAAATGTTATTGCTTTGAGATGATTCTAATGGCAAATCAAAGAGATGTTTTCAGAAATATGGAATCAAATAACTTATCAAGTAAGTGATTTTGCCGTCATTCATGAAGATGGAAAATAATGTGATTCTTTAAGAGCGTGTTCTTTGCTGTAGAATCATGTATTTTGACGTCATTACTGAGGTGTAGTGAATCACTAAACTTGATAGTTTCAAAACATTATTATAAATAGAGTATCTATCATGGAATAATATTTGTAAGTGTCCTTTATTTCTTTGCATCATGTAAACAAAGTCCAACATTGTTCTTCTGCTTCCTCTTTGAGCTTTTTGCATAGTTTAATACAAAGTTTTCCTGTCATTAAAATATTTCATTTTCCTTTGACACGCTGCTGATGGAGCTGTGGCATCAATTAGATTAGATTATGAATGTTCCTAAATTTCATATCTGCTAAATTATTGTATGCCAGGTTCTGCATTAGCGAAACTCTGATTTCTTCTATTAAATCAACATTTTTCTGTCATTTTAGGGAAGGGGAAATTCAGTAGAACTAGAACCTTCCACAAAAATGTTTTTTTTGTTTTTTTTTGTTTTTTTAAATGGGTGCCTTAAGCTTATTATGACTGTGTGGGTGATTACTTCTAAGGCAGTTCTCATAATTCCATATGAGTTATCAAAGCATAGGGGAAACAAGAACCTTTAACATACTTTCAAAATATGTTCTGACATATATAAATGGGAGTGTGCATATTTAAATTGTGTAATTAAAAGGGAAAACACCAATGGTGGTATTTTACATTTTTTTTAATTGGTTGTTCTTATCTATGTGAACCTGTATACAAAATATCAGATGTTTTACCTTTTGATTTTTCATCTCAGGTATGAAATCATTAACCACTTCAGTCAGAAAACATTACGTAAACACGTTCATCTCATGGCCTTGCTAACTGCAGTATTATCAAATATGTGGTATAAACAGTGTTTTGAGTACATGGTTTGCTTTCTGGTTAATTGGTTCTTTTATTCAGTTTCTTTAATTACATAATACATTAAATATTAGCGACTAATGTATCTAGATTTATTATGCCATGTCTTTTTTAATGAAAATTTAAAGCTCAAATATTGACAATTTTAGTATATTAACTTATTTTCTGAGCAGTCTGAATTTCCCCTTCTTAAATTTCAGATTTCATTTGCCAAGGATATTATGACTTTCACCCAAGTTCTTTTCATTTTATATCCAGTGGTTTATAGTCCCAAATTTGTATAATTATCAGATTATTGGATGTTAAACCTGCTGCTGTAGAATTCTGTACAGGGAGAAGAGAGTCTATATGTCTTTGCTATAGTAAAAATTCGATACGGTCTCACAAGTTTTGACTCCCAAATACATTTCAGTGTAATTCTTTGTTTTATGTGTTAAAACTGAATTAAAACAATTAAAATGTTTATAGACACCTGGGACCTAAATGGCTACAGCTACATTGCAAACTAAAATGTTTATATAGAAACACCTTCAAGTTAGTGGAACAAAATATAGTTTGGGCATTTTTATGGCTTGCATGGTGGACCAGTGTATTTAATAAATTGCTTCTTGCACAATTTGCTATGTCGATGTACAGTTTAATTTTAGAAGCAAGTTACAAATGTATTTCACAGCTGCAGAACATTATTCAGTTTATAAACTATACAGTTTGTAAAGAAAGCTGCTTACAATGGGTAATGTAACTAATCCTCCTGAGAAGTACTATAATTGCATCCTACTGAGTAAGCCAGACATTTTGAAATTACAAAGTAATATGATCTTTGCTATTCTTTTACTGTATTTTTAAGTGGATAGGCATATCTGCTTTCTTGTAAGTAAGGGTGAGGTATAGATTCCGGCATGAAGTCTATTTCAAGGTGTATGTGTTTATAACTTGACTATGATGATTAAGGCTAAAACCTGTCCAGTATTCCATACTGTGGGTTGCACTTACCAAGGCATTGAGACACTTTGTCTCTGGTAAGTTTGATTTTACCTTTACTCATACGAAGTATTAGGTGGAGTGAATGAGAGAAGAGAACTGAAGTATATAATGAAATATTTATAAACATCCTTATTAAATTCATTCTGATAAATTTATGGCGAAAAATGCTTGCCCTTGGACTCACCTGAAAAATGATATATTGAGATACTTGAATCAGTTAATTCAAAGCACTGCTTTCAATAACCGGTGTCAGTTTCCCCTGTTGTCTAAAAAGTTTTAAATACATCATGTATAAGTCAGCAATAGCAAAATGCATTAACTTATTTTGAAAAATATTGCAAATCCAAAATATGTAACTAGAATTCTTAATGGTAGGCATTATCTGCCATTTTATATAGAGAGTGGGCAAACCCATGATGAGCTGGGCTTATTTCATGTTCTCCAGGTCTCAAAAATATTTGGTAGGCTTTAGTGAATCACCAAGGATCCCAAATCCAGAAACCTTCCTTGAGTTATTTTATGGAAGTCTTTAAGATTACACAGGTGAATGGGGATGAGGATTTGGCAGGATTTGGCTTCAAATCAAGAGTTTTACTGACTTTTATCTAAGCCAAAAGAATAAGCAGGTCTAATATGTTGTTTAAATTTATTGAAAAGTTGTATGATGTTTGAATGATCTTATGAGTTCCACAAGCTGAGCATTCACTCACAAGTGGGTGAGCAGTAAGATCATTGTTGTCACTGTTTCAAGTTTGGTTAAAGATCTGAGTTGATAAACAATTCAGGAAAAAACATTACATATGAATCATTATTACTTATGACTTATCAAAAAAATCCAGTTGGATAACAGTTATTGAAACAGAGCAAATAGAGTCCTTTACCTTTTGCCTATGACGTAAAATTAGATACATGTGTAACTTGATCATATTTCATCAAGTAAACAGTTCTTTTCTATTTGTGTTTTTTTTTTCAAATGCCCACTTTCACTCAGTTGTTCATCATTAATCACATGCTGTTGTGCTATGTAAGTAAATCTGTCTGATAGCTAGGTACCAGAAAGTTAATTTTATAGAGCACTATAAATATCTTTAAAAGATACTGACATTAACTGTTTATCTGTTTTGAGTTCAACCAATTTTTAGTGAAGGTAATGAGAGGTTTTCCAATGACTTCAGTAAGAGTTAAGAGTTGCATCAGGCCTGGAAAAGGCAGGGTTTTTTTTACCTCATTTGTTTTTGATGTGTACATTACACGTTACCAAAAATCATTAAAGAAATTTGTGAAGCGCTATAAACTAGAACTAATATCCTAAAAGAGCATTTGAAGCAAGATCTTAAATTGCTAACAGGATACATGAATAACCTTCAATAACAGCAGTAATCAGAAAGCTTTTTGTTTCTCAAGGCCTGAGTGTTGGGTATTCGTTGTTTTTCTTGTCACAACAGATGATCTCGCTAATGTCAGAAGTGTGCAGGAAGCTGCATTCATGTAGGAGAAACACAGAAACCTAAACTTGGGTCTTAAGATAAAAATGCTTTTCCAATACCTTTGCTAGGGCCTCTGATCCTGCGAAGAGAAATGTGTGGAGAGACCTATGCCTCTGTACAGATCTGCAGTGATTTTACTTGGGCTGCATGCAGGCATGGATTTCTTTGCCTTAAATAGTAGACTGTGTAGAAGGGACTGGCTCTTCTGATTTGTGCAGTTAGAATACTTCATGTAATTTAAATATAAACATGTGCTGGTAGTGACTTAAGCTTTTAGATACTTTAGTATGTATTTTAAAAACATTTGTTTATTTTGAATTTGAGATTTACTTCAAATTATGCGGTATATTTTAAAGAAATCCCATATTCTACTTTTTGAGATTTGTTGCTGCTGTTTAAGGAGTTCAGTCCATGTTATAACACTATCCAAAAAGTCACTTGCTATCTGTGCTCTGAGCATGCTGGTCCTAAACTTGTCACAATACAATATAAAGATTTTTTTGGGAAGTTTATTAAAATGTGTGTAATGTCTTCAGTTTTAATAAACTTGTAATATTTTTACACCAGAGATGTTGCTTCTTTTTATTATATTCCTTAACTATTGGTGTTTAGATGAGTTATCAGGCACAGGCCTTTAGATGGCAGATCCCTGATTACAACTATAGGATGAAAGCTGGCAGAAAGTACTAAGGCGTAAATTTAAAATACTGGTTCTCCTAGCACTTGCTTACGCCATTACATATTAGGTGTATGCGCATCTCGTGTGCTGTTGCTGAAGATTTTTCCCCAAGTGGTATTCATAAGGCTGACTATATCACCCCCTGAAAACCCAAGCTTATGTACTAGTTTAAGGGGCTGATTCCGGCACCTCTCCAGTTCTCTTGCATCCTATGATCGTTGTTGAAAAAGTCTTCTCTCTCACTTCAGCAAGCCCTCTGCCAATTTTTTTAATGCATTGTTGTAAATACCTATAGTCAGTCCCCTTAAGAGACATTGTTCATATCTCTCAACAACCTTTGAGCCCACCAGGAGCTCCAAGACTACAGACCCAATTTTTGATGTTCTGGAGTCGGGCTCCTGCCAAGCTGGTGCTGCCTAAGCCCCAGGTACTTAAAGAAGAATGGGGGTTAAGGATTGACTTTTACCTTTCCTGACATAGTTCTTCACTCAAGTTCTCAGTTACAGCTTTGGTGTTTGTCATTAACATTTCATTTAATTTTAGTTTTGTTTGTGGAGAGCAATGTTCCCTGTAAGTTGAGTGCTTGGGTGGCTACCCTGAAGAGATTCAAATGCCACCCAGCTGATTAGAACAACCACAGCCAGCACCATCTATTTCTACCGCTTGTGCCCATCTTCACATGCATTGGTGCACAAAACATTTATTCCACACATATATGGAAACAATTAGAGGGAACACTGGTGGCAGAGTTGTTGTATAAGATTTGCAGGAAAAAACATTAATTTGTTCAGAAGCAGGCTTTAATTATATCAATGGTAGGTGGTTTTAGTACCCCCAAAATATATTGAACTCTGGAGCCATCTTTGTCTTTACTTATAGCTATGTACTTATCTGTAGAAAATACAGCTTAAATAAGATAGCACTTTGTGTTTAAAACAAGTCTAGTTTATAGATATAAGAATGTAAAATGTTTTCTGGACATTCTTTGATGTAAAGAAAAACACAAAAGAATGTAATTGGCCTAATTGTGTGTGTACACTGAGATTTCTTGTGTGTATAATTTGAAGGTAATGCTGGTTCTGAAATCTCCTTTTTGGTTTTTATGAGAAGGGATTTTGTATTTGGTGTGTTAGTATACAGTAGTGAAACAAATTGTCTCTACTAGTCAAAAGCAACTGGAGAGATTCCACTGCAATTTTACTTCAGGAAGTAAGTTCCTTCCTTCTTTCATATAGTCACAGTGAGACTGGGGAAAACCCATAAAGGGATGTATAAAGAACATTGACTAATGATTATGGAGTTCACAGAGACCAAGTGCTGAAAACCCTCAAGGAGCCAGAAGGCATTGACTGGAAAGGATTTAATGGTCCCTAAATGATCTCAGATGATGTCTCAAGTCTAATCCTTCTGGGCATGGCATGATACTGAGAAACAAAGACCTTTTACATCTCATTACTTAGTCAAATATATTTGGAAGAGGTAGTTGACAAGGTGGTGGTGGTTTTTCTTACCTCCTAGAATATTTCATCTGATTAAATTATATTAGCTGCCTACATAAGTATAGAAAGCTAATTAACTGGATATCAGCACAGCATGGAGGGGTAGGTTTACACTTGTTATTGAAACGAATAACAGTACATTCCACTTTTGTACTCCTCCATGACTTTTGAAAATAGTGATGAAGATATCCCAGAAAAGAACTGTGTTTAGCTGTAAAAATGCTTCTGTACATCACTGTACCTGTGAGGAATGGTGCAGGTTGGTCCCTGAAATATGTCATTCCTCACCTTGCTCCAATTCATGTGATTGTCTGTCTAAAGTTATGGAAGGGAGTCAGCATTTGTAGCTTATACTACAATTGAGGAGCTGCTGGTTTCCAGTTGTATGCTTAGATCACTGCTCTACACCTAAAACTAAGGTAAGGCACAATGGAATATTCAGAGGGAATCTGTTGTTTGTCCTCCTAGACAGTAAATAGACTTTCTCTTTTCAGAGGAAGGGAGGATTCTTCTAAGATCCCTAGTTTATTTGTGTTGGGTCTCTTGCTCACCTTTTGATACTTCTTCCCACTATCCTCAAAGGCTGAGTGGGTCTGGGTGCTCTAACCTGTAAAATATGTTTCAAGGCTTCCCTGTGCATTAGCCGAAGGGGAAGAGGTATGCTGCTGCCTTGTAACTGGTTTCAGCCACTAGGCCCAAACTCTTTGGGTAAGTCTGTACTAGAAACATTACAGTGGCTCATCCACAGTGGGTCAGGTATGCCATTAGACTCCACCTTTCTGAGAGGTGATAGAACTTTTTTGTTGGCCTAGTGCTGCCTACATTGGGGCTTACGTTGGCTTTGCTATGTATTTCAGGGGCCTATATGGGCATAGGGGCCTGAAATGCAGGATCTTTGCTTGGTTAGGCTTGTATTGTCAGTAAATTGCCAAGATAATTATCTTTATTTTCTTACTGATCAGGATTTTTTGGTAGTGAGACTGTGCTGCCTCCTTTTTTTGCCTTTAACTTAATTACTAGCTCCAATCCCACCATCTAATACTGTGTTGCAGTAAATGCCTTATGAGTGGTTTCCTCAGAACCCCATCAAAACAACTTTCTATCTCAAGCCAGGAACGCAGCCTGGTGACTTCACAGTGCTCTCAAGGCCAACTCCGTTAAGTTGTAAGGTACACAACTCTACTGAAGTCAGATTCCAGCCTGGCAACCTAAGGATGAGCGCTAAGCCTAAACTCTGGCTCTAGCAAATTGAAACAAAATGTGTTCAGTAATTTTATTTAAAGATGGCTGGGTACAGCAGCTATTGGACACATGCTGCAGAAGTTTGAAGAAGTCAGAGAGCTGCTCATTTTTGATGTAAGGAAAAAAGGAGTGGGTTCTGTGTTATAACTGATGCAAGTGGTAAGGTCGCATATCAAAGGTCACTATCTCCCACTGCACAAACTAGTGCCATTTGAAAGGGATTTTAATTATTTTTGAGTAAAACTTTCACAAGTGCTAAATGACTTAGGCTATCGAAGGGTCTAAATCTCATCGCTTCCCACATACTAAATCCCATTGACTCTCAATGAGATGTTCAAACATGCCTTTGAAAATGTTACCCCAAATTTTGTAATTCCAATAGGAATGTTTTTAAAGCCAGGATTCTAAAAAGTCTATAGTGACTTGCTTAATTTTGGGTGCTTACCTTAAGACACTTTCAAAGAGACTGTTTGTTCCCCTCCCCCTTTCCCCCAGCATATGCAGAGGACCTATTCTGAAAATCAGACCCCTTTAAAACGTCTCAAATTAGGTACCCAAAAGAGAAGGCACCAGAGCACACTTACCAGTTTTAAAAAGGTCATGACCAAAATCTCTGTCAAGGGTGGTTAGTGCTTTAGCTTCATACTCTTCAGTGGGAAGTTTTTATTTTAGCATTAAATAAATTATCTGAGCACATCTACATTAATCTGAGCACACCCACTGTGGAATAGGCTAGATTAGTCCCCATTGTATAGACAGGGAACGGAGGTACAGTGTGATTGGTTCATGGTCAGAGGGAATCTGACCGTAGCAGAGACAGGGAGAGCTGAATTTTGTTCGAGACTCTCAGATCAGTGTCTAGCACTGATCATCTTTCCTCCCCTAATTTAATTTCATCTTGCATAGTCTTGTTTTGTACACACAGAGAACTATATTGAGGAAAGTAAACAATGTAGCACATTTTATCAGACATGTGAGCCTGTTCCCATTGCAGTCAATAGCGACAGTCCCTTTGACTTCCGTGGACTAGGAGCAAGCCTTCAGAGACTTTTTAAAGCCACTAATTAACACAGCTTCCCCTGCCTGCAGGTGTGAGTCATTACCCACATTTTGCAGAAGAATAAGGCTTTGTCTACACTTAAGTTTAAAGTGCTGCACAGCAGCAGCACTGCCATGGCAGTGCGGTCATGGCACCAGTGTTGGGGGAGAGCTCTCCAAGGGCTGTAGATAAACCATCTCCATGAGGGGAGTAGCTAACAGTTCTGGGAGTGTGGCTTCTAGTTCTGGGAGCTTGTTTACAGCACTGTGTATGTGTTTGTGTTCACATCCCTGCACAAGAAGGTTATTGTGCAGTAAACTGGGACTGTAGACAAATCCTAAGTTGGAGTAGACAGAAATAGAATCTCACTCTTCTGCCCTAAGCATTAGGCCATATTATGAAAATGAAGTGACACCAATGCTGTATGAATCCACAGATGCAAGGGTGCATATTGTGCTGTCAGTTCTTAAGCAGAACTCATTCTTGTCAAAGGGGAATCTGCTTAAAAATTCATGGCTTGATGTGACCCAAGAACGTTCAGAAAAATTGCTCTTTCTGCTTAGGCTAAGGACAGGAGGGACCCAGAATCAAGTAAACCTATGAGTATACTGTAAAACAAGATAATATGCTTATTTTCACTAGATGGCGCACCAGGACCACTTAGTTGCATTTGCCTCTGTGTCTGGAGTGTAAGTGGCAAATATCATCACATTACTCCTCTGAAAACAGATTCTCAGAGCAGGCACCACGAAGACTAGACACCAGGAAGTTAAATGCGCTCAGAGCACAAAAGCCCTAGGTTGCTAGTACCTTTGGATGTTTATTACCTTCTTGCTGTATCGGCCTCCACATATCGCCAGAAATCTGAGTTTTCTGACCTGTTTAGCTATCCCACCCCTTGTCCAGCCCCTTTTTATTGCCTGTTTTCATTATCGCTACCTCCATGCTCTCTAAATATCCTTTTAGTCTTTACTTACAGGGTGGTGGAACTGGAGGGGAGAGGGCAGCTAAGAACTCATGGCCCTTCCACTTTTGATAATGGACTAGGCTGGCCCACCCACTTTTCACCATAAGCCTAGTCTCCTGCTCCCCTGCCCCTGAGGCTCCACCTCCTTTAACAGGTGAGAAATATGAGCCCAGCCTGGCTAAAAGCAGACCTGGGAATCCAACCAGCTGTGGGGAGTCATAGACCCTTCACCTGCCCTGGGCAAGAGGTCCAGAGGGTGGGGAGACAGGCCACGGACTGCTCTGGGGCCTCTCTACCCCAGCAGGCTGTCCAGCTACGGTTGCAAATCCTCCAGGATTGTGCTGGAGTTCCAGGAATTAAAGATTAATCTTGACTAGGAATATGTCCAGCTAAAGTTGACAACCCTATGCCTAACTATGGCTTCCAGCTTGGCCAGTGGGCAGGGCTTCAGGAGGAATTAGAAGGGCCCCACTTTAAGGAAGAATTTATTGCCCCTGTGTACACAAGAGAAGTTTTCCCATATAGTGAGGGCTATGATAGGTCTGGTTGATCCTGTAAGAGGAGTTGGCCTCAGATTTGCCTGTGAAATAGCAGCTGACCCCAAGTTGATCCTAATCTGGTAGCTCAATTACCATTAGTGACCTCAGCTGTGAAAGACTTGGGCCGACTACACACAGAAGGTGAAGGAATGGAGGGATGGAGTTTGCCCCTCTAGCAATGTTCCCTCTAATCTTTTCCATCCAAGAGTGTATTTTTTCCATCCATGTGCAGAATAAGTTTTTCTACATGCACCAATGCATACACAAATGTGCACCACAAGTAGAAACAAAAACCTAGCTGTGGGCGTTCTGCTAATCAGCTGGGCAATATTGGAATTTCTGACGAGCAGCTGCACAAGAACCCAGCTTACAGGGAACACTGCCCTCTAGTAATCTTTGGAAAAGGGTGAAGGTCCTGTAAGGCACATCTGTGGGGTGATGTTCCATGGGAGGGCAAGGAGTTAAGAAGCTTGAGAACCACATAAGAGGCTGTACTAGCCACAGGTTACTGGGAAACAAGGGTAGGTGGTGGTTGAGGGATAGAGCATCAGCATTTCTGGAGAAGCCTAGCTGCTTAACACAGGTTCCCTGGACTATAACACAAAACAGAGGGTTATTCTGGGCTCTCCTACCAGCCCCAGAGAAGGATGGTAAAAGCCCTGGTACAAGGACTATTGTCTTCATTGTGAAGATGGGTTGAAGATAGCCCAACAGGGCTGAAAGGATCTCTTGTTATTCCAAGGGGATCTGGAAGATTAGATGTGATTTAGCCAGAGGGCTGCACCATAGAAGATGCAGAACCCAGCAGAAACAGAAGGCTGAACACCGGGTGCTAGAGGGGAAGAAGCCCTGACCTGTTGCCAGAGGGTGTTATGGCAGAGAGTGGAACTGCTTACAGGGGATTTTCAGTCTTGCTGACAAAATCATAACAAGATCCAATGGCTGAACACTGCAGTTACTTCAAAGCTGAATTTGTCTAGGGTAAAGTTTCCTAGCAGTACAGGTAACTAAACATTGGAGCAGTTTACTGGGGAGAAGGTGTATTTACCATTGCCTGGTACTGTATTTTTAAAATGAGATTAGATGTCTTTCTACATGCAGTACTTTCATGCAGCTTCTGGGAGATATTCTATAGCCTTTGTGTGTGTGTGTGGTGGGATCTGCCTGCATGATCGGATTTTTTAGTTCCCTTGTTGATTCCTTTCCCTCCTGAACTGTGGCAAAAACAGAAGACCTGCATTGCTGTCAACATGCTCCTAACACCTGCAGCTGTGCATTAAGGCAAATGACTATAATCAAATCTCAGACTTTAGGGCTTATCTGCGGGGATCGTGAAGGAGCCTCCACTCCCCAAATGAGCAGCTGTATTCTAGTTTTTATATTTATTTTTTATCATCTGCCCAGGATTGTTCAGATTTAGAAATGGGATAGGGTAGACCAGAGCTCTGAGGTGGCACAGAGAATCTTTTCTCTTATATGTGCAGCTGATATGTCCTGCTCACATGCTCAGGAGCTAATGGTTTTGGGGTTGCATAGGAATTTCCCCCCAGGTTGATTTGGATGTGGTGTTGGATGAGAGGCACAGCTCTGTTAGAATCATCTGGGCATATCCCAGCTAACCATTTCCTGGCCATCACAACAGCCTCCAGAACTGATGGCACCTTGGTTGCTCTGGTTCTTTTTCTGTGGCACACAGTTCAGTCCCTTCAGAACTGAAATGCTTTAGCCCAACCCAAGCTATTGGACTCTACATAGGGGTAACTGAGAAACTATGTCCTGGAAGACCGTCAGGCTAGGTGATCTAATGGTCCTTTCTGGCCTTAAACTCTATACCTTCCTCTTTTATATACAGTCTTGGCCTTAGGGTTTTTACAAATGTATCACTCATTTAGGACCAGATCCTCAAAGGATCTGGATTTCAATGAGCGTTATGAGCCTAAATAACTCTGGGAATCAAGGCCTGACCACTCAGCATAGTGTTCATGACTGTACTTGCCTTGGCAGTATTATCAGGATCAGACCCTTAATCTAATACCAGGGGTACTGTCAAACATATGATTCACCAGACCTTTAAGTGAGTGGTATATACTTTTAAAATGTAGTCTGGTGGTGATGGTGAAATGGCTTGCAGAGGAAGTATGTTAAGGATTTAAATGACAAGTGGGAGGTCCCTTGGCTAAAAAAAATGTGCAGCAATAAACCTAGCATGCCAAATGGCAAAGGTTATTTAGGGGCAAAACCAATTTAACTACTGCTATGGAATTGATGACAACTTAAGCCATTATAGTGTCTCAGACAGAAACTACTAACCATCAAGGAAGACTTTTGGGTCAAATGCGAAGGTGCTAAACTAATTGATAAGAATATAATCTAAACAGAGATTTGAATCTCAAAGAAGCAGAAGTTTTTCTGACTGATGACCAATTACAATTTTATTTGTAAGTGCTGTGATTGACTCTGTTCTCATTCGTTTTGTGGGGGGCATTTAGCAAGGAGGAATGGCCTCCCATAGAGTGCGACAGGGAGAGACCACAACATGCTCCCTGGTGGGCTGAACCAGGGGAGTCACATCTTCCCTCCTGGAAATGGGGCAGGAAGGGGAAGTACAAAAGGCAGGCTCTGCAGCTTAATTGGACTGGAGCCACCTCAGGAGACCAATACCTCCTGCCTGTTGCTGGAGCCTGCAGAGACACTGCCACATGAGAACTGGCCAGAGCTCCCCGGGGTGCTGGCCAAAGCAGATACTGAGCTGTTGCTGGAGGAGGACTGCCTGGAACTCCCCAGGCTGCTGGCTGACAGATATGCTGTGGAGCTGCAGGCTGCAGAACTCCCCGAGACAACAGGTGCCGGTACACCTGCGGGGG
>JANRFK010001234.1:111058380-111070613 GCA_030068395.1 Apalone spinifera
AAAAGCAGATGATTTTCCGCAAAAACTGGCCAGTCTAGACACAGCCTGAGGGTTCATCTGCCGCTCAACTGCTGCCTCTTTGGGGTTAAACCTACTACAGGTTGGATCTCTAAATTGGTCTTGGAGGGATTTTGCCAGACCAGGGGAGGTTATTTCTGCCCCCCCTCCCACTGGCCCCCCAGACCGCCTCCTCTCTTGGCCTGGCCTCCTGGTGGGCTCCCCACATGCGTCCAGCCCTGCTGCCCTACCACAGCAGCCCATGGTCCTGCCGCTGGAGCACTCAGCTTCGCCACAGCTAACCACTGCCCTGCCAGCAGTGCTCCCAGCCCTGCCAGCCCACAGTCCTGCTGCCTGGACTCCTGCACTCCCCACCCTTGGACAGATTGCTGCTTAGCCACCGGGGTTCCCAATCCAGCCAGCCCTGCTGGAGCAACACGGGCCCCACCGCAGCAGACTACTGCCCCACCGGAGCCTGCTGGCATTCCAGCTACCCTGCCACTGGCTCAGCTGGACTCCTGCGGCAGGGCTCCCAGCCACTGGCCTCCCTGCAGCCAGCCTAACTGGGTTCCTGGCTCTTGCAGGGCTCCTGCCTCTAGCCATCCACCGGGTCTCTCTGATCCACCAATATCCATGGTCCTACTGCACCACACATGTTGCTGGATCAGGGAGTCCCAGTTGAGAGAAGTTCAACCTGTAGCTGTTTTGCAGCACATAGTAACATGAGGTAAAAGCCTCAGGTAGGAAGTGATGAGTACCTCTTTGCAGTTTTAATTTTAATGGAACTTGGATAGACATAGTAACAGGTCTCGAAGGGCCTGCCCAAACTACAACCTGAGTACATATCTGTGCTCTTTTATTACTAGAAGATTTACCTAGTGTTGCTCAGGTCCTTAACTCACTTAATTTTTGTTTTTTTGGAAAATAAAATGAAAGTGCACATGCTTTCATTTAAATCATTGCTCGGTGGTGGACTCAGAGTGAGGGGTTCAGTATGCAGGCTGCCCCAGGAAGAGAGGACTACTCCAGCCCCCTCTCACCACAGCAGCTTGGGATCAGATGAAAATCGCCTCTGCAGCTCCAGCGGACACAACCTAAATGTTAAGGCGTAGCACCACCAAATTCAGCATGCAGCTGCCTCTTATCATAACAAAGCAAGATAAGGGTTTGATTGGGCTAGGGAAATGGGTTGTGCCTGGAACGGGATTGCTTCTCAGAAAACCATACAGAAAGGAGACAATCACCAGGCAGGTGAAATGGGCTAGCTAGGGGTGCACCCCTCCTGTCTGGGACTGCCTTCCACCCCCCCAAGCACCCTAGAGGGAAGTGGGAGGGAGGGGAAATTTCAGCCAGGGGAGGGGTGCATGTCCTTTGGCTGGGACAGCTCCAGGTTTGTCTGCTTCCTGCGCTCCTCAGCCAGAGTGAGTAATGCAGAAAACTGTGCACTTTCCCTGGCTCCCTGACAAAGGTGAACAGTCAGCAAGGTCCCTATATGAATCAGAGGAAGGGGGAATTTCAGCCTTCCTTCTCTCCCCCCCCCTTCCCTCTAGGGTGCTTGGGGGGGTGGGAGGTAGTCCCAGATATGAGGGGTGCACCCCCAGCTAGCCCATTTCACTTGCCTGGTGATTGTTTCCTTTCTGTATGGTTTTCTGAGAAGCAATCCCATTCCAGGCACAACCCATTTCCCTGGCCCAATCAAACCTTTTTCTTGATTTAAGTTATGATAATAGGCAGCTGCATACTGAATTTGGTGGCGCTAGGTCTTAACATTTAGGAGGAGTCTTTGAATGAACAGGCAGACAAACTCTCTCAAATATATAGTAGATTTGTGTTACAAACAGAGGTCTCAGTCAACCAAAACTGAAGCCTATACATAGATAAATGGAGAAAGGGAAGCATTTCATATGGCATGAAGTGGTTCCTCCCTTCCAAATGCTGACCTCGTGTGACCCAAGTTAGCTTGAGAGCAAAGGGTGTTTTACACAAAGTGATACAGCTGCAGGCAATGATTGAGGTATTAATGTAATAAACTGCTAATGCAGTGTTATGGCAGGGAGCTGAAATCTTCCATATCAAGAAATTCCGTTCTCTGGTTCTCAGTCCTACCACCTGCGATTCATCTCATTTGAGCATTTGAAGATCTCTGCTCAAGAAGCCATCTCTTGATGTTTACTATCTTACTACTGTCCTGTCTCTGACTGGCCCTTCTGGAGTAATGTTATTCGGATGATGGTGGTGCCTGTACAATTAATAAGTGGACATAGCACACATGGGGTAAGCACAGCAAAGGGAGACTTCTAAGGAGCATGTAGGTACTAAAGGAAATGAGCAATGGTGATCAGTAATAAATCAATGCCCAGAATAATTTTATCTGGCAACATACGGCTGTAAATACTGTCTTTTTGTTACTAATTTTGTGGCACATTTTGCAAGATCAGAGGAATTAAAGCTGTGGTTCTAACCTTGGCATGGTAATTGCATTCTGCCAACGTGATTACTCTGTAGTGTAACTGAATACAATATTCTTCCCTTTCTCTTGCTAGCTGTCCTGTGAGCTGCTGTGTGCTACTTTCTCACCCCAGAGACAGCTGCATTTATGTGGAGGAGGAAATGATCCATTTTATATAGCGTGTGTATATCAGTTTAAGCTTGTAAAGCACTTTGGAATCCTTTGGGATGGAAGGCGCTATAAAAATGGAAGCTGTTTGTTGTCATGATTGCTAAAATTAAAACTCTAAAAACCCTTAATGTGGAGTTCATTGAAAGGTTTACGGTTTGGGGTGTTTTATGAGGGAAGGAAATTTCTTTCCAGGAACCAAATAAGAGTAAGTCATCTCCCCTTAGGAAAATGCAAAAGGAGAGTTCAAGTGTATTACAGACTGAATGCAGATGTATATTTTTTTCCTTTTTAAAATAAATTGCTGCTTAGTATCAGATGAGGAGAAAAATCCTCCAAGTCTGTCAGCCAGAATGTCATTCTTTCTATTGGGAAACCACTAAAAATAGATGTAATGCGGTGGCTGAGCCCCGACAGAATTCGAATGTCACCCTTTTCTATGAATAATGCATTAGTATTATGCTTTTCAAATGCCAAGTCTGGGAGGAAGTAATCTCTCTTTCCTAAACTGAAAAGTAACATTGTGGATTAGAATTCCAGAGTTCCAAAGGACACAAGCTTAAGAGATCCTTTAATGATCTGACTTCCAGGTGTTAGCAGCGTACCAGCCAGCATTACACGTGATTAGAACTGAGTGACTAAGCTGCTGCAAAGAACAGACTTGATGAATTTAGCCTCTTGTTCTGAGAACTATCCATAACAAGTTTATTATTTTTTCTTAGACTTACTTGCTGGGTATTTTTTGTGAATAATTCTTAGTCACTAGACAGTTTGTGAGTAGCCTATTGTGAATACGTGCTGTTTGAAATTTGACCCAAGTCATAGCATTGCTTTGGCTGGTTTCTTTGAGGAGTGTGTGTGGGGGAGGAAGGAGGGATGTAATACTCAAAACCTGTCTATATTTACTGGTATAGCTATCCTTGAAAAACCCTCCATTGTAGACATGACTATATATCCCTATAAAAGTGCTTATACAAGCTTATCGTATTCTGGTTTCCACAACCAGCACAAGCAAAACTACATTTGCATCCACACTAGGTCTTTTTACTGTCATAGTTGGTCATGACTCCCAAATCAACATAGTTGTGCAGGTTAAATTTCAGTGCTGACCAGCTCCTAGGTCAAAAACTTGTACTGTACACTGTTCACCTTGAATACAGAGGTTCATTCAATACAGCTCCCAGAAGATAATGTCAGTCTATCTGTGATAGCAAGAGAGTGGGAACATACAACTATGTGAATACACTTAGGTTTATACAGTCAGCTTAAGGTACGCAACTCCAGCCATGTCTCCACAGCAGGAGGTCAATGGGAGAAATGCTCCTGTTGACTTCCCTTACTCTTCACGACAGCGAAGAATATCAGTGACACCAGGGGTGCCCTCTAACATTCAATTTAGAAGGTCTTTACTAGACCCTCTAAATTAAATCCAGGAAGATTGATCACCAGAGCATCAATCCTCCAGTAAGTGGAGACATGGCCTTATTGATGTATCTAAACTCACAACACCTCAATGAGGTAATAAAGTGTTACCTCCTTTTTGGCACTGAGGCCTGCTCTAAGCTTTTAGAATCATGACTAAGTCAGTTAGAGGTATTATTAGTTTTTAAGCTTTTTTAACCTACTTAGTTATTGCTAGTAAAAGCCATAGCGTGTGTGGAGGCAACACTGTGTTCACTTGGGTATATTCAGTGACGCCACAAGCCACACTAACTAGTATGGGTATGCCTATCGGGACTGAAATCAGATCTCTGATAGCAGTGTAAACATACATTCTGGTACTATGAGCATTGTCCCAAAGAGAGGGAGAAACCTCACCACTTGTCTGTGTGTGAGATGTGGCTGACCAAACCTTTGGGAAGCTTTTGTTTCATCAAATGGGCCTACTTGACTCAATGGAAGACTAATCTGGAGCTGACTGACTGACCACAGGAAGCTTTCTGAAAAAAACTTGCTATTTTCTCTATATTTCCTCCCAAAATTATTCCTGTCCCCTTAAACTCCTTCTTAAAACTAAAAGCTGTAAACTAAAATTAAAAACTTTTACCAAAAAGTTTTATTAATAAGATTGCATCAGTAAATCTGACCCAAAGTGAAAATGTTCAGTTAAGATTACCACCAAAAAAAAAAAAAGGCATTCTCAATGAGAATCTCTTCAACTAACTGTTATACAAATCCTAGTTCCACTGAAATAAAAGGCAAAATTCCCACTGATTTAAATGCAACCAGGAATTGGTGGCTTCACAGTTTTCTGCTGGTGATAAAGTTAGCAGACCTACTGGATTGACTCACCTGATAGAACAAGCGTGTTCTGATTTTAAGAGTATTTACACAGGGAACCTGACTGGGTTAGCTATTCTGGAATAGTTCCCCGCAATAGATGCTCTATTCTGAAATCAAAGTGACTTTCCTCAAGAATAACTGTTTCTCTTTGGAAGTGCCTGAATTTTTCCAGAATAAGGATACCTTTTGTTTTGGAATAGAGTTCCAGCACAGGGCGCCATTCTGAAATAGGCACTATGGAATAACTTACACTGCAATTGCTATTTTGGTCAAACCTTAAATCTCTGCTGCTGTCACATGTGGGGACACGCCCAGCCCATATAGCCACTGGCACTATCAAGTGGTTTTCTGTGCTATTATGTGGCCATGATCCAATAGTGCTATTATTGTGCTTGTGTTTGAGTGAGACAAAATGGGAATCACTGTATGGCCTCCCTTAACATTACTGCCTTCTAGGGTTCTCCTTTACATTGAGTGTCTTCCCTCTTGGATTATTTCTTCTTAGGTTGCATTTTTTCCAAGATGAATCTTATGTTTTTACTAGTGTTTCTAATCTCTGTAAATCCTTCAGGATAATTTTTCTGTCAAAACTGGTGTCTGCAGCTCCATTCCCTTTAGCCTCTTCTGTGAATTTAATTCAAGCTGGCTTTGCTCCCTCTTCCAGATCACCAATGAAGAAGTTAAATAAAAGCAGACTGAATCCAGATCCTTGCGGTACCCCACTAGGCACTTTCTTCAGTGAGACACACTACCATTTATCTTTACCCTGTCTTCAGGGACAATTTTCAATCTGTATGACAGTGTTTTCCTACCCAAACCAAATTGAATTATTTTTTAGTCTAAGATTTCAGGAGACAGTATCAAATCCTTTGCTAAATTTCAAATATATTACAGCTGCTGTGTGTGCCACTCACCCCACAATTTTGTAATTCTGTCATCCCACTCCCGCCCCAAGCTATCAAGTTTGTCTGGTAGGATTTGTTCTCTACAAAATCCTGCTCCTTACTAGTAATTTAGGAATTGCCATGCTGTGTTAGATTAATGGTTCAACTAGTCTAATAGTTTGACAGACACCAGTACCAAATATTTCAGAGGAAGATGCAAGAACTCTGGCAGTGATGAAGTAGCCTGCTCATTAGGGACAACTTCTTCCTAACTCCCCTTAGAAGTTGTCTTACATCCCAAAACTAAGAGTTTTTTAATCCCTTCCAAAACACTTGGCATAACATTTTCATAGTCACCCTAGTGACTTAGGGGCCTACAGCCATTTAACTACTTCTGGAAACTTTCCCTTTGATTTTCTTTTTCCTCTCCTCCAGTCCTTACTAGTTCTGGATGTTTTCATTCCTTACAGAGAGGTCTGATGGCTTCTGAATCCTGCTTAGCTTTTAACCCTGGGGATGTTGTGTGGCAATAAGTTACACAAACTAAATATGCACATTGTGGAAAATGTTGTGGGTTTCTTTTGAGTTTTAAATGTATTTGTCCTCTCCCTACAAAGCCTGAACAGATTAAAAAGGGTCAATTAACTGTTTAGGCTGCAGCTGGAAGAGAGTCTGAGCTGGTAGATCTAATTGATGATGCTGGCCAGCTGGCTAGAGGAGCCTGCAGTCACTCCCTGGTGAGAGAGGGAGTTTAGACAGGGACGAGGAGGAATTCTAGCAAGAAGAATAGGCCTTAGGTTCTGTTCTGGTCTACAGAGTGTGGCAAGAAGTTGACAGAAGAGACATAGCCATAGTGGAGAAGATTCTGGCTGATAAACTTAGGAGTGATCCAGGTAATAGAGAGGGAGGTAAAAAGGAGCACATGGAAATAGTAACAGGGTATGAGACTAAGTGGACTGTTATTGCCAGATAGAGGGTTCCTGGACTGGAACTCAGAGTAGTGGGCATGCTGCGGTTCCCCTGCCAGACACTGGGAAAACAGCAGGAGACCTGGACCAGACAACTGCTTGACAAGGCATACGGACAGCTCGTGTGGGGACTCAAAGCCCCTGGAAGTGGAGGACCAAATAGTGACCTGGCTAGAGGGCTGAATGAGGAAGAGGGAACACTCTGTGTCCCAGAGTGAAAGAGGGGCCACAGTGCAATGAACCATATGGGGGTGCCAGATTAGGCCCGAGCTAATCCCCAGGTCCCAGAGGTGAGTGAATCCTCTATGTTGCTTTTCAGCTTCACTGAATGCTTTGTTGTTCCAAATTCTGCCACTTTGTCTGTCAAGAGACACATTCATTGTTTTTCTAGGCTACATAGATACTGGAAACTAACTTTAAAAAGAAAAAAAAAAAAGCTATTCTCCAGTCTTCTAGTGTCTTTTGCGTTCACAGGTACGCTTATTTTTTTTAAAGTGGTACAATGTTTGTTAGCTATGTTGTTTAATAACTTAGGGTAATATAACCTGAAGGTTATCTGCAGAAAAAGGGAAATTCCTTTTTCCTGAACATAGTGCTGGCTATATTGCCCTTCCCTGCTAAGATGAATGGTTGTCTTATAGTGAAAATATATGGTCAAGGGAACCCCAAAGATTGTGATGCTATTGGAGTGGTTAGCAAAACATTACTGGCTCAAAGTCTACCTGCATGGAATAACTTGCAAGACTTGGATCTTTGTGAAGTGTACTTACTCAGAGGCTGATAACTGACCCCAAGAAGGGGCTAGGAGAGGTAAGAGTTCAAACAAATACATGTGAGTTCTATTCTAGAGTAAAATAATCTTATGGGAAAGGCCTTAGTTCATCAAGCTACTTAGGCAAAAGCACAGCTCTGAGCAGATGAGGAGTCTTATATAAGGACTCTAGTGCTCAGCTGCTAAACTAAGTCCCCGAATCAGAGCTAAAATGAAGATGGTCTTTCAGAATAAAGAAAACTGGAGAGACTGACAACTTAAGCTCTTACAAGTTTAGTTTTCTCTGTCATAGGAACGTGCAACACAGAACAGAGATTTCCTCCCAGTGTCTCAAGGTAAGCTGCAATAAAGATATAATGAAAACCAGGACTGTTGTGAACACTCAGGTAGGGAAATTATACATTTGCTCTCAATTCTGCAGCATTCAGCCAACTCCTGGGTAAATACTTCAGCCTCACACACCCCGCTTTGCTGATCTAAGGATTTTCCCAGTATAGCCTACAGCAAAATATGAAAAAAACCCCAACAATATACCCATAGAAGCCAACACATCTTGCAGAAATTGGATTTATTTTTCTATCTTCCCAATCCTCAACATCTAATTTAAACTTCAGATGTGAGCAACCAAACATCTTAAGACTCTTTTCATCCTCTAATTGCTGTCAGATACAGCCAGCAACCAAAACTTCATAGAACTTAAATTTTTGTAACAGATCTCCTGTTTACAAGTTGGGTTCCCACCACTAGTCCATAGTTTTAAAAGTAAATGATCCCACACGCATGCGCACGTGTGTGTGTGTGTGTGTGTGTGTGTGTGTGTGTGAAAAAAAAATAGTCATTTTGATGCCATTTTTAATACATTGAAGTATATGATCTCTTTGAGTCTCTAGAACACTTTTTTTAAGCGAAGGTTCTAGAAATGTATTTGAATAGTGTGGAAGAGAAGGAAGGTCTTTATGGTTAAGGCTTAATGGGGGATTCTAGCACTAACATGCTATGTGTTTTTAGAGAACTCATATAATACAATGGGCTTTGAGTGCTTAACTCTTAAGCACCTTTGAAAATTCCAGCCTTAACCTGCCTTATTTTCCTAGCTGTGAAATATAGATAATCTGTTACAAGGCAAACTGTAAATTTAAAGTCAGATGGTCAATTGGCGTAAAGCAGCATAGCTCCACTGAACTCTGTCAAATTCCACTATCTAAGGTAGGGATGTAAATGGTGATGCTTACCGGTTATGGTTAATCGGCAGGGGCTGGAGCAGCCCAGCAGGATCTGCTGTAGGCAAGAGTACTCCAGCCGGCTGGACCAGTCCCAGCCTGAGGTGGGTCTGGCCCGATGCGCCACAGGCAGGGGCTGGAGTGGCCCTTCGGTCCTCCCCCATATAAGCAGTTTAAACCTAACATTTAACTGGTTAAACATTATGTTTAACATTGAATCAGTTAACTAATTAAATGGGATTTTACATCCCTCATCCAAGGATCTGCTCCACAAGTAATTGTGAGCCCTGCACTGGTGTGTCTTGTTCTGCCTCTGCTCATTGCCTCCCTATTGTTACACCCATGCGCACTGTCACATCTACAATGACACCTCTTGGTGGCAGGGTCCTTGTCTTTGTCCTGCAAGACATCTGGCATGTTGGGGGATGTGCTGTAAAGAGAAAGTGCAGCATGAAAGCAACAGGTCAGTTTCAGGTTCCCTCCCACTCCTCTTGCCTCAGTACAAATTCTAGTAAAAAAGGTTGCTTCACTTAGTGAATGTTCAACATAGAAGTTCATGATTTCTGCAGATTTATTAAATTATGCAGTGCATTAATGTGGAAAAAATACTTACTGCTGTTTTTATTTGGTTAGCATTACTCCTTGGCTACGTCTAGACTGGCATGATTTTCCGAAAATGCTTTTAACGGAAAAGTTTTCCGTTAAAAGCATTTTCGGAAAAGAGCATCTAGATTGGCACGGACACTTTTCCGCAAAAGCACTTTTTGCGGAAAAGCGTCCGTGGCCAATCTAGACGTGCTTTTGTGCAAAAAAGCCCCGATCGCTATTTTAGCGATCGGGGCTTTTTTGCAGAAAAGAAATGTCTGCTGTCTACACTGGGCCCTTTGCGCAAAAGGGACTTTTGCCCAAACGGGAGCAGCATAGTTTTACCGCAAAAGCACTGACAATCTTACATCAGATCGTCAGTGCTTTTGCAGAAATTCATGCAGCCAGTGTAGACAGCTGGCAAGTTTTTGCGGAAAAGCAGATGATTTTCCGCAGAAACTGGCCAGTCTAGACGCAGCCCTTGTGTTTAGGGTTTAACATTCGACTGCTTTAGCAGCTTTATTTAAAAATCAAGCACACATGTTCTGGACTGAGGATATGTTCCTAAAACAGTAAATCTGGGTTGCTTAGACTTACAGAGCAAAGATTTTAATGGATTTTATATGTATTTTTCTATTTTGTTGTCCTTGCTTTAGTATGTTTAGTAACTTAAGGGAACAGTATTTCTCTGGTTCTCTATTTTACAAATTCATAGACTCATAGACTTTAAGGTCAGAAAGGACCATTATGATCATCTAGTCTGACCCCCTGCACAATGCAGCCCACACAATCTCACCCACCCACTCCTAGAATAATCCTCTCACCTATATCTCAGATATTGAAGCCTTCAAATAGTTTGAAGACCCCAAGATGCAGAGAATCCTCCAGCTGTGATCTGTACCCCATGCTACAGAGGAAGGTGAAAAACCTCCAGGGCCTCTGCCAATCTATCCTGGAGGAAAATTCCTTCCCGACCCCAAATATGCCAATCAGCTAAACCCTGAGCATGTGGGCAAGACTCACTAGCCAGACACTCACAAAGTTCTCTATAATAACCCCTATCATCCCTCTATTGACCTATTTACTACTGATAATGAATGGTCAATTAGTTACCAAGGTCATGTTATTACATCAAACCATCCCCTTCATAAACCCATCTAGTTTAATCTTGAAGCCAGATAGATCTTTTGCCCCCACTACTTCCCTTGAAGGCCGTTCCAGAACCTTACTCCTCTAATGGTTAGAAACCTTCGTCTAATCTCAAGTCTAAACTTCCTACTAGTCAGCTTATATCCATTTGTTCTTGTGTCCACATTGGTATTAAGCTTAAATAATTCCTCTCCCTCCCTGGTATTTATCCCTCTAACATATTTAAAGAGTGCAATCATATCCCCCCTCAGCCTTCTTTTGGTTAAGGTAAACAAGCCAAGTTCGAGTCTCCTTTCATAAAACAGGTTTTCCATTCCTCGGATCATCCTAGTGGCCCTTCTTTGTACCTGTTCTAGTTTTAATTCATCCTTCTTAAGCATGGGAGACCAGAACTGCACACACTATTCCAAATGGGGTCTCACCAATGCCTTGTATAATAGCACTAACACCGCCTTATCCCTACTGGAAATACCTCGCCTAATACATCCCAAGACCGTATTAGCCTTTTTCATGGCCATGTCACAATGGCGGCTCATAATCATCCTATAATCAACCAGGACTCCGAGGTCCTTCTCCTTCTCCGTTACTTCCAACTGATGTGTCCCCAGCTTATAACTAAAATTCTTGTTATTAATCCCTAAATGCATAACCTTACACTTCTCACTATTAATTGTTGGTAAAACAATCGGGTTCAATTTAACGTTCGCTTGGTCTAGTATTTCTATTATCTTGCTCTATGAATTAATACTGTGCAGTTGTCCAACAGTGTTTCCTCAAAACTTTAGCATGTTACATTAACTACTCAACTTCTGTGAGTACTATTTCATGAAATGCTTTATTAGTGTTGTTTTTAACAATTATTTTTGCCCACCGTAAGTGGTTACTTAGAAACTCTTGGTTAAATTATCCTCTAAATTAGAGTTTCTCAATATCTTTTGTGCTGCAGTCTGCACCATAATAGAGACAATGTATTGCATATTTATTCATCTTCCCATCGAATTGACCATCTCGCCTCCTATTTGCAATTGCTTACTATTGCTGTAGTAACTATAGCAATTGCTTACATGGCAAAGTCATTACAAGACTTTTGCTTTCTCTAATGCAATAGGTTTGTCCTTTTGGAAAGCAACTTACCACACTAGCTGCTTGTCTTCTTTTGTGCCCTTCTTTCTTTGTTCCTGTCTGTGCTGCTTCTCATACCTGGAAACCCAGAGGAGAGCTAGTGCTAAATACCTAGTCCACTTTCTTGGAAAGCTTTATCCCAAACCAGTGCCATAATCTTGAAAGGAGGATGATTTATGATTAAGATACTGGATTAGAATTCAGGAGGTTTGAGTTCAGTTCTTGACCTTGCCACAAATTTCCTTATGGCTTGTTCATGGGGGAAGGGAGGAGGATCAAGAGAGATGGCTAATCCACTATGGACATTAATGGTGTGGTAATTGCTCAAATTATCCTTGGAGACCCATTTCATCCTTTGTTTTCCTGTTTAATGGCATTACTGACAGACTGCTTGGACTGAAGGAAGGAGCTGTTTAACTATCGCTTCAGGAGTTGCAGAGCAGTACTGGAGAGTGCATTTGGGATTTAAAAGGAAAGTGGTGCTGTTTGTGGAATAGGATGGAAGCTGCAGGAAAAAAAAACATGCCTAAGATTATAACAGTGTGTTGTATTTTACACACTATTTGTGAGACTAAGGGTATATCTAGACTACATGGCTCCGTCGACGAAGCCATGTAGATGAGTTTACTAGACATA
>JANRFK010001234.1:111070713-111084688 GCA_030068395.1 Apalone spinifera
CTAGTAAACTCATCTACATGGCTCTGTCGACGGAGCCATGTAGTCTAGACATACTCTAAGAGACAAAACTTTAATGATGGGAAGGAGGCTGGACTTGCTTGGCAGTCTGAGCAGCCAGCAAGATGTCACAGAAAATGCAGACAGCTAGGACAATGCTGTCAGAGATGCCTATTACTTGTACTTTTAGTCACAGTCTTGAAAATATGCAACTGTTACCCACCTGCAGCCCACTCCTGAGGATGAGTAGTGCAGTTCTGTTTATGGGTGGTGGAAATGGTACACTGTGGCAACCCTTATTTTTACCTTATGGCTGCCTAGATACTTTCATAAAACTCTATATTCCTCCTGTTTTAAGGATTTTCTGTTAAGCATGTTGATGATTTACGAATTAATTTTAATTATTTCATTATTAAACAATTTTTAGTTGTTACTAAAATAATAATAAACAGTAGCTTAGGTACAAGTGATCACAACTTGATCACATTTATAATGTCCAAAGAGAATGAAGTCCAGACCACTAATATATGCATACGTGGTGCTTTAATAGGGCAAAGCTGAAAACAATTGAGGCAAATCAGCAGTGGGGAAGAATTTGATTGGAACAGTGGAAATGATTGGGAATTGTTTAAAATCAGTTTACTAGCTGCTCCAAAAGCCACGCTCAAAGGCCATACTGCTTTTAAAAAGCAGCCTGGCTTAGAGGGGAAGTGAAAGCAGCTATAAAATACTATTAAATGGAGGTGAGAGGGCGGAGAAAGGAAAGTTCCTAATGAATGTAAATTGGATAAGAGGAATAGAATATTTGAAAAGGAAAGTAAAAGGATACAAAGAGAAATCTATATGGCCAGCAATATTAAGGGAAACAAGACTTTTGAAGTATATTAGGAACAAAAAGAATCCTAACAAAGATACTACTCCATTGCTAAATGGGAATGGTAGAATGATCACTTCGCCTTTTTCACATTATTAATGTTCAGTAAACATTTCTGTTCTGTATGTGAGGCAGTAACAAATGATCTATTATCACACGGTGATGAGAACGTATCTCAGGTTAAATAGCAGCTATTAAAGTTAGACATTTTAAAATCCAAAGGTCCAGATAATGTGCATACAAGAGAGTCTTTTTAAAGTTCGCAAAGGAGCTCACTGGACTATTAATGTGGATTGTCAATAAATCTTGTAACACTAGAGACATTCTAGAGCACTAGAAGATAGCTAATGCTGTGCTTAATATTTCAAAAGGGGAAATGGGAGGACTTGGGTAGTTACAAGCCTGCCAGTCTGACACTGATCCCTGATAAGGTAATGGAACAGCTAATTTGGGACTAAATCAGTAACTAATCAAAGAACTGTAATATATAATTAACGCCATTCACCATGGAGTTATAGAAAATACATCCTGTCAAACTAACTTGACATGTTATTTTGACAGGTGTACAAGTTTGTTTGATAAAGGCAATAGTGTTGACATGCTATAATTTATAGGCTTTCAAATTGGTACCTCACTTGTGAGTTAAAAAACCTCAAAACTCTTGATTATAAAATTAGCATGACATGCATTAAGTGGATTAAAAGCTAGCTAACGGATAGATCTCAAAATGTAATTGCAAATGGGATCTTCAGTGAGTGAGTTAACATCTAGTGGGTGTCTGTAGGTATGGGTTCTTGGTCTAGCAGTATTTTTATTTTCATCCAGCTCACAGATAAAAATATTAAAATGATAAAGATTTTGGATGACATGAATTGAAGCTTTGGTGATTAATGAAGAGGACAAGTTATTGATTTACCTAGTCGCTCTGAACTGAGTGCAAGTAAACAACATGTATATAGATGTAGGCCATACTTAACTGGATAATCAGCTGAACATAAGCTCTCCATGCAATGCTGTGGCCAAAGGGCTAATGTGATCTTTGGGTGCATAAACAAGGGAGTCTTAAGTAAGAATAGAGGTTATTTTACCTCTTTATAGGGCACTGGTGCAACCACTGAGGGAATCCTGTGTCCAGTTCTGGGCCCTGCAACTCAAGAAGTTTGTTAATTAAACTGGAGAGGGTTCAGAGAAGAGCCATGAAAATGATTAAAGGTTTAGAGAACATGCCTTATCGGTGATACAGCGAAACAGATTGAGCTTGTTGAGTCTAAGCAACAGAAGGTTAAGAAGTTATTTGCTTAGAACATAAGAACAGCCATACTGGATCAGACCAGTCGGCCATCTACAACATTTAAAGTGCACCAATGCCGTGAAAGGCAGAACAAAACAAGGCTTAAAGTCACAGGTGGCTATATGCCTTGGCTCTGCCTTGTGTTCTGGAGTTGTGTTGATGCTTCAAGTTACTAGGGGAATTAAAAACAATGAGTAGTCCTGTGATACCTTAGAGACTAACAAATATATAGTATCATGAGCTTTCATGGGTAAAAACCACTTGATCAGAGGAGAGGGCTCAAAAGAGCTGCGCTTCCAGGTTCTCACTTCCTTGGGCTGGCTAAGTGAAGGCAATGGCTCTTGGTTGCACCGCTGCAGGTATGGAGCAGGAAGGAGTTGCTTTATTCCCGTTGTTCTGTATTGTTCAGGGATTGCAAAACGTGGCTGGGTCACACTTTTACAGTGCCTGCTGCCCTGATGCAGCTGAGCATTTTGGCTTTGTGTTGCCTCTGCATCTCCTGTCTCTTTTAACAAAGCTTTTGGCCATGGTATGGCTGTCCTTGGCCACTCCCACAATCTCTGAGGTGCTTGCAGTTTCTTTTGCTTCATAGTCCTCGATAGACCAGACTAACCTGATTTGCAGAAAGGTAGCTCATAGTGCAAGAGGACTCCAGAATTCTGCAAAGGTATGTGGCATTAGTGCTCTGTGATTGTGTGTAAGAGGTTTTTTTCAAATGGGATTAACTTTGTTTAATGGCTTGTCTTACAAGCCATTAGCCTAGGGGTGGGCCATAATTTTTGACCTGGGGCCACTTCAGAAATTCCAGAAGGGGCAGGGCCTTCAGGCAGAAAGTGGCAGGGGCCAGAACACTTCCGTGCTTCCCCGCCTACAGACCCTGATTGGTCTGGGGGTGGGGAGTGCATGAAGTCTTTGACCTGCCCCCTCCCAGAGAACCACCAGCTGTTTTGAACAGTTGGCAGTTCCCTCTAGGCACCCGTGTCCCTGGCAGTGGGAGGAGATTTTGCATGCTCCCCCTCCTTACCCCCAGGGCATGGGAACGGGGAGGAGCATGCAAAGTCTGCCCCAGGGCCAGCCCACAACATTTTGGCACCTGAGGCAGGGAGCTCAAATGACTCCCCCATGCTCCCTCGCTTGGGCCAAAACTTCGAAAGGTCTCTTGTGCCCTCCTTCTTCCAGCACAGCACTCCACCATCTCTGTGCATCCAGAGTAGAGAGAATACATATGCACCAGCAGCAGACACAATTTTCTATGCTCTGGGTCCTAGTGGTGCCCGCCGCACAGTCTGGCACCTGAGGCGGCCGCCTCAGTTCGCCTCATGGTAGGGCCGGCCCTGGTCTGCCCCTACCCTGCAAGGGAATGGCATGTTTAGAGTCACCTGCTAGCTGAGCAGCAGCTGGTGGTTGACTCTAAGTGCTGAACTCCTTGCAGGGCGGGAGGATACTTCACACACTCTCTCCACCCCCAGGCCAATCAGGACTTGGGGGCAAGGGGAACACGTGAAGTCTCCTCCACCTGACCCCCATCCTGCAAGGAGTGCGTGGTGCTTTTAAATGCTGCGTGCTTCTTGCAGGACAGGGGCAGGGCGGGAGGAGGCTTTGCATGCTTCGCAAGTCTCTCATTCCCTGCACTCTGGAGCACGGCACTGCCAGGGTTGACTCTTAGCGCTGTGCGCTCCCCCGTCCCTAGGCCCTGATTGGCTTGGGGGTGAGGGAGTGGCAGGACCTCCAAGGGCCGTATCAACCCGCTTGGTGGGCCAAATACGGCCCTTGGAGGCCCTTTTGCCCCCACCTCTCCCCTGCTATGGACTTTCTGAGATAATCCTTCTTTTTCCTTCCTACCTTCCCCAAAAGGCTTACACTTGACAAGATGGAGGAAGGGGACTCTTACTACATGAACGTATAGCAGCTAGAACTGTAGAGGTTTGTCTTGGGTGGGATCCCTAGGCTTTACTGTAATACAAATAAGAATAAAATACTTAAAAAAAGGGCCTCAGCAAGTTCTTCAGACCCTGGGTGGTGACGCTTTGCCCTACATACATAAAAACAACAGTCGGATGGCATTTTAAAGACTAACAATTTATTATGGCATAAACATTACTATCAGAAAATAGTAGAACTCGCAGACCTGTTAAGAGATAATCAAGTCCAGTCCCCTGCACTCACGGCAGGACCAAGCATCATCTAGATCATTCCTGACAGATGTTTTTCTAACCTGTTCTTAAATATTTCCAGTGATGGAGATTCCACAACCTCCCTAGACAATTTATTCCAGTACTTAGCCACCCCAGTAGTTAGAACATTCTTCCTAATGTCCAACCTAAATCTCCTAAACTACAATTTAAGCCCATTTGCTTCTTGTTCTATCATCAAAAGTTAAGGAGAATAATTTTTCTCCCTCCTAATAACCTTTTAGGTACTTGAAATCTGTCAACTCTCAATCTTCTCTTTTTCCAAACTAAATAAACCCAATTCTTTCAGTCTTCCCTCATAGGTCATGTTTTCTAGTCCTCTAATCATTTTTGTTGCTCTTTTGTGGACCTTCTCCAATTTCTCCACATCTTTACCTGAAATGTGGTGTCCAGAACTGGACATTACTCCAGTTGAAAGCTAACTGGCACATAGTAGAATGGAAGAATTACTTGTCATGTTCTGCTCACAACACTCCTGTTAATGCATCCCAGAATGATGTTTGCTTTTTGTGAAATAGTGTCACACTTAACTTGTATTTAGCTTGTGGTCCACAGAGACTTAGTACTTTCTGCAGTACTCCTTCCTAGATTAGTCAAAAGACATACCAAAGCACCGACAATTTTTTTTTAATTGCAGAGAATGTTAGAAAGGCACAAATGGTTTCAATTTTTAACAAAGGAAATAAAAGTGATCTTTGAAGATATTATAAGGTCACAACTTCAGTCGTAAAATAATGGAACAAGTTCTAAGGTTGGGAAGGTGGAGGGAATAGAACGACTATCTACGTAGACCTGTTTCAGAGCTAACCATGTTAGCCTATTTCAGCAAAAACAACAAGGAGTTCAGTTGCATGAAGTGAAAGACAAAGGAAACAGTCGGGATACTGGAGATCTGATATGGCACTTCCAGTTCTGTATCTCTACTATCTTTTTCCTTTGACTTTCACTTTGTGCATCTGATGAAGTGAGCTGCTGCTCATGAAACCTTATGCCATAATAAACTTCTTTAGGCTTTAAGGTGCCACCAGCATCCGTGTTGTTTTTGCTGAAGCAGACTAACATGGCTACCTCTAAAACCTGTGTACATATATACCCTTTTGGCTAATCCTTTTAATGCAACAAGTCTACTTTAAATTGTTTTAAAAAACAAATCTTCCTATAAAGTGATTTAAAAAAAAAACAAAAACAAAAGGAATTGTCTAGATAAGGGAAACGAATGCTGAATGTGTCCTTAACTCACCTAATACGTGCAGGTAGATTTGGAAACAATGTATATGGTGAAGTACAGTCTGTCCTCCAACACTTACCTGCACAAGTGGTGTTCTCAATGAAATAACATTCAACTTCCCTGTTAGTTTATATTCCAACTTCAATGTTTCGTAGTTTTTTTTGTTTGTACAGCACACTTTTCCATACACAAGTGTTTGCAGTAAAAGATCAGAAATAATTTTACTCTTGTGGGAAGGACTATTGGCTTCAATGACAACCAGTATTTCTCAGATGCTTAAGTGTTTACAATATATTTTAGCCTTCAAAATGTCCACTCCCTACAACAATGCACACATTAGAGGAAACTCTTTATTTTCAGAGAGAAATGTATACTCTTGAAATTTGCCTGAAAAAGTCATCTTAACTCAAAATCTACATTCAATGGAGTGTATCAGATTGATGGGCAAACTGTATCTTAAATGACTATTCCAAAATTCTAGACTTCTAAAGATGGGAAGTGGGGAGGAAACTGTCTATATCTTATCTATCCACTATGGAAATGGAAGAAAATTTAAAGTTTAATGTATGAACAAACACTTTCTTATTGTCACAAAATTAACATTTTCACACTTTTTGCCAATTGATCTGAAAGTTGGAATGAAACTATAAAGCTGTATTCTCTACTCAGTGAAAACTGGCTTTACTTCCAGGTGAGAAATAAGAGGCCTAGACCCATGTGCTGAAATACATAGGGGAAAGCCTTGATTTCTGTGGCTTTCTGCAAAGTGTTTACGACTTTTGTGTTCATTTCAGACAATAGTAGTGCATCTCTTGTTTTAAAAGACTGGTGATGATGTTTGGAAGTGTATCTGTACAAGGAATTATTTAAATCACTCAAACTTCCCTGAAACTTGGATCCTGACCTGAATTTTATATTTGAGATGTGTATCTAATGATGATGGAGTATCATCTTGCATTGACTTTATATTGCAATGTGGCGATAGTGTTAAACCTTCATGGTAGAATTTTGACTTGCAGAACAAATGCAAGAAGTGAGGAGGCTAGTTGCGGAAATAATGTGTTTTGAAGAAAGCCCTGCCACAACATGCTCAGTAGCCTGTTTGTGTTTTGGAGATTGATCATAGCTGAGTCCTACCTTTTCTCTTTTCAAACACCCAAAGAGAGGGTGCCAGACCAGGGGGTCTATCAGTAGCAGTGGTCAATATTAGGTGACGAAGGGAGAGGTATGAAACCCTCCCATCTAACATGCTTATAGACTTATCTGACTATCCAGGATTTTTTTTTCTTAGCTCCAAGCAGACCATGGTTAGCTTATGCCCTGAAATCTTTACACCCAATATATCGTTATGCTGGCTTGTATGACTGCAGCTGCCATTATTATTCAGAAAGAGGATAAGCACTTATTTTGACACTAGTGAAATATCGAAACAGCCACTGTAGGGTTTTTGGCCATAAAAAGCTGGTGGCATTTTATCAACTGGTAGATTATTCTCAGCAGGGCTGAGAACGTCCATTTTGACCTGTAAATGCATGCACACAACCATTTATAGGAGGACTGCCAGAAAGCATTCTGCTGTAGAATTCGGGTTTTTGACTGAAAACTTTCCCAGAAAGTGTCTTCTGCCTGTGGTAATGCTTGACTTCATATCAAAAACCATAAACTAGCTGAAAACCGTTTTTTACTGAAAAGTTAAGATCTGGTGGGTGGGAAACCTTCCAACCAGCTCTACTTTGCACTTAACATTTTGCTGAAAAATTCTGATTAAAAATTAGAACAAAACTGGATACAAGGTCTGATGTGCATATGGCTACACTGCGGGTGTGCCTTTGGAACTTTACTGAATTTAAGTGTGTAGGAGAATGTGACGTGACCCTGGGGAAAGAATAAAGAATTGGCCTATAACTGCCCTACAGAGATTACAATTAAGACTGCTACAATTATCAACAAGCTTAACTTTGCACATACAAGTCAGCGTAATGTTTTGTGGGATCAGGGCCTAAAGGTTTGATCCTGCCAAGCACTTTACACTCCTCCCTAAACCAGAGGATCTGATCTTGCTAATACTCCCTGTTAATAGCATCAGATCACATCTTCATCCATGATTCAGGTGAGGTTTTTAACCAAATGGGGAAGAGAGGAAATAGGGATTATAATACTACTACTAGGGAACTCAGAGAATATTTGGGTTTAATGACTTAATGACCTGATGTGAATTACAATAGTGGCATTATCAATGTAACTGAAGATCCTGCTTACTAGTTCAATAAGCAAAAGCTTATTGGTTAATGCTATTGACTACACACATTTCCCTCCCCCCGCCAGTAAATTTTTTTTAGAGGGCAGGCCAGCAGCCTCGCTCAGTCGGCAGGCACTGAGTCCCAAAAGCTACCCTTGCTGTGGCTCTGTAGGTGGGCAGGCAGCCCAGCTCAGTCCCTACTCAGGGCCCAGGACCTCCTGGGACCTGGTGCGAGCTGGGACTGAGCCAGGCTGCCTGCCTGCCAGCTCCTAAAATACTTTTCCTGCAGAGCTGCAGTAGGGGTAGCTTCCAGAACACCGTGCAAGCCGGGACTGAGTGCTTGCAATGGTGACCCTTATTAATTAATCATGTAGTTGGGTATTTTGAATACCAGGAGAGGCAACTACGCCAAACTTTGAGCGATGTTAGTTGCAAATGATCTTGATGAGGGTTTGAATGGAGCAACAAGAGAAGACATCAAAAACATTCAGCTGTACTCAGTTTTTAAACACCAGCTGGAGGGAAGCATGTGCCAGAACATCTGTCTCCAGAAAGCTAGACCTTGAAGTTCACGGATTTAGTCTGCAAGCTGTTGAGCTCACCAAAGCGAGCATGCCTACCATAGGCTTGAAATTCAAAGTGCTGCAAGCACAGGTGCTAGTGCAGCAGCTGCAGCTACCAGGTAGCTATTACCATAAGACCGCTACATCAGAAGCTCAGTGCAAACTAACAGGGAAGTGTGAAGAAAACAGATTTGAATGAGTCAGAGAAGGAAAGCAATTGAGAGCCAAACAACATTTATTTGCAGTTTATTCATTTATGCACAGTACTGTAAAAAGCCATTTAGTGCACAACCCTGTCAGTATAAAAATATCCAACTACTCTTACCAGCTGCATCACTGGACACAAAGCTCCTTCCTCTGCCGGAATGGCTGGGTGAAAATCTGGGCTCGGTTGCGCAAGAGTTCAGATTAAGTGAATACACTGGTTCCTGCAGCCCTTAGTGGGATTTGTTGTTACTACATTACTAAACACACATCCCCAAACTGTCTCACGGCATGAGCTCAAGCCACATGCAGACTTTTAATAGGGCTTCCATTTGAGGGAAACTGTCCCCACGCCCTGTGCATCTCACTCCATGGTTGTCTGCCTGATTCTTTTCACCGGCGTTACTCTCTTCTCGAATTTCTCCCATGATTACTAGCTGTTTTCCCAAGGGCTTAAAGTAGGGTCAGGCACAAACACAAGTAAAAACATTCTCTACAGAACAGTGCAGCATCTAAATTAACTGGGCCCAACAAATGAGGGTCATAAAGTGGGGGAGGGAGACCTTTGAAAGGTCACGTAGTAACTCAAATGCACGGATGCGTTTCAGTGATTACAGCAAGGTTATTGAGCCTGATTTTGGCTATTGTAAATCAGCATCTCTCCACTAATTTCAGTGAGTTCTTGCTGGCAGTGGACAAGAGATTCATTAATATTATGTCGATTTTATACCAGCTAAAGATCTAGCCCTAGTTATTCCCCTCCCTTCTACCTCTTCCAGGGTGAGATTTTTTTAAAAGGAATTTTAATGAAGAGTGGTTCGGTCCTATCCAGGGCCTATTAAGCAATGGAAAGAGTCTCTTTTGACTTGAATGGATGTTGGTGCACTTTGCCCCTAGAAGTGGCCCTGCTTCCAGAAATGGGAGGGGTACCAGTGTTAGTCTGTTTTAGCAAAAACAGCAAGTAGTCCTGAGGCACCTTACAGACTGACACATTTATTTGGGCATCAGCTTTTGTGGGCTGAAGCCCAGCAGATTGCTTGCAGCTTCAGCTAAAGAGACATCTTATACCGAGACCCTCATTGTCCATAGATTGGGCAGATGCAGGATATTGGGGTTAACTCACTGCAGAAGCACCTCCTCTTTGGCATAGCAGCTGTCTTCCCATTTGGTATCCCATCCCTACAGCCATTCTATCACTGGGAGTCTCGCTCCCCGCAGCTTGGCTTTCTGGCCAGGTCCTACTTTGGCTCACCCCTGCTAGAGTATAAAACTCAATGACCTTACTACAGATTTTCCATTTGGGTTTTTTTGGGCCTGTGGTCCTTACACCCCATATCTCTGGGGGGTTTACACTGCCTTCCCTAGGGGTTGGTAGGAGAAACCAGGCCTCCCCTACTCTAGGTTCCAGCCCCAGGACCTGTAGCTGGCAGCCAAGGTCTGCTCTCTTGGACTCCTTGCTGCTTACCTGGATTGCTTCCTGCCTCTGTCTTCCAGAGGCGACTCCAGCCCTTTTCTGGTGCATACTTCCTGGCTTTATAATCATCCCAAGTCCCTCCCTGGCTGGGCTTCATCATCAGTTAAGCCTCTCTCTCTTGGTGCTACTAGTTATGTTAATTGGCCTGTCAGACCCATATTAACACCTTCTGAGCTTATGTTGGATACATATCCCATCACAGGAGGACAGGTGACATTTCTCTCATAACAAATGGCTGTATTTAGGTCTGTTTACTCCACTTTTTGACATGGGGCAGCTCTATTTTTGGTTGGTGCTAAAGTCAATTCGTGACCATGGGGACATATTCCATTTATAGCTAGAATTCGGGCAGGTAGTCCTGCGGCTGTTGTTCCCATGGGTGGGTGGTATGCGAGGTGGGAGAAGGCACTGCCTTCCCAAATCACCAGCCTGCCCCACCCACGCTCTGCCCCCAGAATGCCTACTGTAGGTTGTCTTTCGGGAGAGTGTTGCTACTCGGGAGTGCCTGCCCTCCCCTTGTTGGAGATGTGTGGCCTGGGCAGAAGAGGCAGGGCTGGGGACGGATTTGGAGCTTGCCTCCCCCAGCCCTACCTTCACTAGTCGCCCATGGCTATTCCCTACTGTATTAACTGCTGCAGAATTGGCCTGTTTGTTTCTCAGGAGAAATTGGCCTGTGCTGCTCAGGAGTCAGCATGGCTGGACATCACCCCACATTTAGATCCCTCTTGTGAGCCTACCTGTCTGTACCTGGTTGGAGGTCGCTGCCTCCTTAGTCTGTGGGACGAGCAACATGTGTGTGCAATCCCAGCCCTGAAGTGCACGGCAGAATGTGAAAACCCACAAGCGCTTGTCAGACCAAAATGTGGCAATGGACTATGCTAGAAATGAGAAATGGTGCCAGAGCAAAGGGAAAAGAGCTCAGACAGATGCACTGGCCTGGAAAGGACAATAAGACCACCTCTGGTAGAGCTCATCAGAGCTATTGCGACAACAGGCAATTCTCAGACAAAGTTTGAGACTTATTTAGCTGCCAAAATGCTTCTGAAATGCAAGGTCCAATGAGCTTATGATTGTGCAGCAAGTTACTTTTCACAAGCTAATGCTGTGAGTGCAGTAGGAATGCGTCGGGTCCTGTGATTTTTTTTTTTTGCAGGCCCTCAAATATATGTGGTTAATGTCAGGGAATCATGTTGAAACCGAGATGGCAGACTTTCCTGAAGTTCTGGTTCAAGACTTATTGGGTTGGCAGTTTTCTAAGAGCTCTTTTTCCCTCTCATTTGACTGTCCATTCTGGGGCTATTTTTTTGGAAGATCTTCATTGTCTAAGGTTTGTATTAGATAATATTTCCTCCAGATTTAAATGTACAAGACACCAAAATCTCTGTCTACATGAGTAATATCAAACAGCCAAACTTTCTGAGGCAGCTGGGGTAACAGTTGCTATGTAGTCAAAACAATCTAACTAATTTTTGTGTGTCAGAATATATTGCAAATATCACAGGCTTAGGCTGTAGCTGAGGGTAAATCTAGGTTGTGTTCTGTTGTTTTCATAATGTCAGCCTCACTCTACAGATTTTTTTTTTTAACCTGACTAATGACAGAGAGACTTTTATAGGGGCCTCCTATCATTCATCATTACATGTCAGTCTCTTTAATCACTAATTAAACCAATAACATTCTAAATAACTGGGAAAGTATTTTCATAGCTGAAATCAAAACAAGCCCACATACTTTAAAAATCTGCAGATGAATTGTTGCTGATTCTGCTACGAGTACAATCCATAAGTTTTATTCTGAAAGGATTCTTTAGGACTAAGGAAACAGATGGAAAGCTTGCTGCTTTATTATCTTAGCAAATTGCCTTTCATTCTTGTCTTTTTTTTTTTTTTTTTTTTTTTTTTTACCCCCTTCTCTGCTTCAATGTATATGGCTTTTCTAAAATGTTGCTATAAATAATTAGTAGGGAAAACCTTGTGTGTGTGTTTGTTTCTACTGTAACTTGAAGAATGTGTGGTCAACTCTGTTCAACAGATTGTTAGTAGTGTTTTGAAGCCCAAAGCCTTTATGCTTATGTACCTTGGTATCTTTTGACTTTCATAAGCGTCGTTGGCTACTGATTTACCTTTGTTCACTGCATATTTTAAGTTAAAATGTATTTTATTTTAAAGGAGGGGATAAAAGCCAGGAAATGTGGACAAATAATTGTGCGTTAAGGATTCTGCTATCTTGTGAAAGTGCAAGTGGAGCTGCTTGGGTGCCCATTTATGAGATGATAAATCTATAGCTACTTAGGACAAGTCTATCCTAAGGGGCAAAGTTGAACTAAAGTATGCAATTCTTTTTCCATTGAGGGGTTTATACAGGTTCACTTTTAAAATGTTGCTATGAATTACAGTGCACATCTCAAGCATTAGGCACAATAACCTTCTCTATCAGCTTCATGTAACATGAACATTCTAATTCACTACTAATTTTTCCCCTTCCTCTATTTATTTTGGAGCTGGACTGTTAATACTCCATTCATCTGAGGAAGTGGGTTGTACCTGCGAAAGCTCATGATATCGTCTACGTGTTTTGTTAGTCTTTAAGGTGCTGCTAGACTATTTCTTGTTTTTCCAGTTAGTCTGTAACTCAGCTACCCTTCTAAAGCACAATGTCTGTGGCTTTCAAAAGTGCATTCATAATTTCAGCAAAGCAACTCGGGTATGGCAGTGGAATATCATCTTGGGATTCCATCTCTGCACCTAGGCCCATAGTGTGATTTGAGAGTAAACACGACTGGGGGGAGAAGGGGGAAGCTTACTCACTTAAGGAATATGGAGGTGAGATGATTTTAGTGATACTTTTAACCACTGGTTTGGCCTACTACAATTCCTAGGGAGACCTCTGGTGGAAGAGCTGGGTGAAGCCCTAAATGGGTTAATAGAATTACTTGTTGCCTTTTAAAAAATATCCTCCCCGAAAACAAAGACCAAAATAATCACTCTGTGTTTTCTCTTTCTAATTTTCCCAAGGCCAGGGTGGCTTTTTTTAAAAAAGACGCATCAACACCCTTCCCTTAGGCAGAGAGATGGGTGTATTTGCTATCGTATTTCTTGGTGCAGGATTTCTTTATTTCAACTGACTGCTGTTTCCAGAACTTAAATGACTTGGATTCAGGAATGGAATATCCCAAAGACTATCACCAAAGCCACTACTCAGCCTAATGTGTTGGCCAATGGAAAGAGAAAAGATGGTTATTCTGCACCAAGAGCCACATTATGGGCTTCCTAGCTGCAAAGCATATCACTTGCATTGAAAAATCTGTTCCTGTTCCTGATCCTTGCTACAAGTTTCAGGGATGCCAAAGTCAGAATCAGAATGTTTGTACACAGTAAGCTTTTAGGAGCAGAGGCCGTGTGTTTGTACAGCTTCTACCCCCATAGACCTACAGCCCTGGTTTTGGGACCACTGGGTGCTATAAGAATGCAATGATTGAATACTATTACTTTTCCACCCTAGCTCCTGCCACAATCCCACACTCTGCATTCAGACCCGGAATAGCTGGATATTTCTGCTGGAAATTCAAGAAGAAACTGATCCTATGTAATGGCATCAAAATGTAATTGATTGGCTTCAGAACCTTCCTGTAACCAGCAGGAGGAATTCATAGAATCCTAGGGCTTGAAGAGACCTCAGGAGGTCATCGAGTCCAGCACCCTGCCCAAAGCAGGACCAATCCCAACTAAATCAACCCAGCCAGGGCTTTATCAAGCCAAAACTTAAAAACCACTAGGGACGGAGATTCCACCACTTCCCTAGGTAACCCATTCCAGTACTTCACCACCCTCCTAGTGAAATAATTTTTCCTAATATCCCACATAGACCTCTCCCACTGAACTTGAGACCATTGCTCCTTGTTCTGCCATCTGTC
>JANRFK010001234.1:111097974-111108275 GCA_030068395.1 Apalone spinifera
GAGCCTTTGGTGAGGGACCTTGTCAAAGGCTTTCTGAAAATCTAAGTATACTACTGGATCTACTGGATCCCCCTTGTCCGCATGTTTGTTAACCCCTTCAAAGAACTCTAATAGATTAGTAAAACAGGATTTCCCTTTACACAAACCATGTTGGCTTTTGTCCAACAATTAATGTTCTTCTACATGCTTCACAATTTTATTCTTTATTATATATATTCTTTACAGGTTAGTCAGACATGACTTGCTCTTGGTGAATCCATGTTGACTATTCCTGATCACTTTCCTCTCTTCCAAGTGCTTCAAAATGGATTCCTTGAGGATCCCCTCCATGATTTTTCTGGGAACTGAGATAAGGCTGACCAGTCTGTAGTTCCCTGGATTGTCTTTCTTCCCTTATTTAAAGATGGGCACTACATTCACCTTTTTCCAATCATCCAGGACTTCCCCCGATCGCCACATTTTCAAAGATAATGGTCAAAGTCTCTGTGATGACATCTTCCAACTCCCTCAGCACTCTTGGATGCATTAAATTCAGCCCCATGGATTTGTGTTTGTGTAACTTTTCTAACTAATTCTTAACCTGTTCTTTCTCCACTGAGGGCTACCCACCTCCTGTGTTGCCTAGTGCAGTAGTCTGGGAGCTGACCTTGTCTGTGAAGACAGAGGTTAAAAATAGCATTGATTACTTCAGCTTTTCCCACATCTTCTGTCACTAGGTTACATCCCTCATCCAGTAAGGGTCCCACAGCCTCCCTGATCATCCTCTAATTCAGGGCTACTCAACTTTGGAAACCCTAGGGGCCACAATGATAGTCACAGCACATGGCAAGGGCCACAACTTAAGTGTGGCTGCATAGATATGCAAATAGCTTCTTTCACATGGATGGGCATGAATACAAAGCACTTCCCACAGTGCTCCTAGCACCACCTCCTCCCTGAGGGCTAGAAATGCCCGTCTGTTCCAGCAAGACCATCCTCTTGAGTCTTTCAGTGCTCACCCCGCCTGGGAAACTCCTCGCCATTGTGGAGCCTGTTTCCAGTGAAGGCCATGTTCAAAGGATCCCACCCGTGGGCCACATATTGAGCCCTGTGTAAACGCAGACCACACTGCAGGCCGCAAACAAACAGGCGTGTTGAGTAGCCCTGCTCTAATTGCTAACATGCCTGTAGAAACCTTTCTTGTTACCCTTCACATCCCTTGCTAGCTGCAATTCCAGTTGTGCTTTGGCCTTCCTAATTACACTCCTGCATTCTTGAGCAATATATTTATACTCCTCCCTAGTCATCTGTCTAAGTTTCCACTTCTTGTAAGCCTCCCGTTTGTGTTAACGCTCGCCAAGGATTTCACTGCTAAGCCAAGCTGGTCACCTACCGTATTTGCTTTTCTTACTGCGCATTCCCTGAGAACGTGCAGCTCTTCCTGACTTCTCCTCATGAAGGGGAGCTACAGAAGCAGCCCAGGATTCTTTTGTAAGTGGGAATTGAACTGCACTCTCAGGTTATGTCTACACTCCTGTAAACCTCATTTTTTTTTTTTTTTTTTTTTTTTTTTTTTGAAGAATAAGGGATCTTGTGAAAAAGGGTATTTTTCCGACAAAATGGCCCTGTTTACATGGGGCTTTTTAGCAGCAAAACCTCTTGCGCAAAGAGGATCGGTGGAAGATATGCAAATGAGAGCGCAATTTGCATATCTTCTGCCAAAAAAATCGGCAGTGTCAACAAGACTGAGTGAAACCAAGGGTGCCCCGTGGCTATAGGTGGACTCGGCCGCCACCTAGGACACCGCCGCCCGGGGCGCCCAATGATGACATCACAGGGATGCCCACCAATGACGTCAGTCCATTGACGGCCCTGCAGGCGGGGGCGCCGATTGCGCATTCCGCCTGGGGCGCCAGCCTCACACCGCTCCTGGGTGAAACACAAGAGATTGAAAATAATGAGCCAGACTTCCTTTCCCCGGAAGGAAATTAGGGCTGGATTTACAATACACATGATTTTTTTGTTTGTTTTTAAAAAAAAGACTGTATAGTCATTTTAGTGTCTCTTGATTTGTGAACCTTCCCTCCTATATCCTGGTGCCTGAAACAGCTCTGATGGGTTATTTCGCCCTAGGAGCTGGGCAAGTGGGGTGGGCAGCTAGTGAGAGGGTCAGAGTTGCTAGAGGACTGGAGCACCTCCATGTCTTTGTGGGAGTGGCTCAAACCTTAGCTAAAGTCACGTCACTGGTGAAAAATGATGAGAATTGGCAGCACTGCCTCTGATCATGGCAAGTCTGTGTTTGCCAGGATATTGCTGCCCTAACAATGGGGCCATCTTGGATAAATCACAATATCCAGTCATCTTACCCTAGAGCATAACATGAAGATCTTAGAAACCTGGGCCAAAGTGTGACTGAATCATGCATACCATTTTTCATAGAGGAAACGTCAGAATAGTTGGAAACTCAGTGCATGCAGTAGATTCTAGTAACGTCTGTATTACTTGACCTGATACTTTTTAGTTTTACCTGCAAGGAAATAAAGTTCCGTTGGCCTAGGATGCAGATTTACTTATTAATATTTAAAATCTTACATGCTGGCTTGTTTCCCAAAAGGGGGATCTTGAAATATAGTATCCCACAGCCCAAATGTGCCACAAAGATCCAAAGGACAAAATTTTCCCCCTCGTCTTCACCAAAGATTGACAGGATCTAAATATTGAAGTAAAAAGCTAGTGGCGATATTTCAGGAAGAAACTCAACTTCTGACTGACCGGAATTAGGGAGACACTTTTTTGATAGACAAATTATCTGTTAAAGGATTTCTTGCACCTTCCTCTGAGGAGTTGGCTGCTGCCCAAGAAAAGAAACTGGACTAAGTGGACCACAGGAACAGCCATGTCTGATCAGACCAGTTTTTCTTCTACACATTCTACAGTGATTATATGGGTGATGTTTATTGCACCTCCAGGGTGTGGAATGAAGTCCAATAAAGTACAGTTTTGAGATCGGGGGCAAAACTGTATTTGTAGTAGTAATGAAATAATTCCAAAATACATTCATTGACATTAATGGGGTTATTCTAGATTTACCCTGGTGTAACAAGGAGCAGAAATTAACTTCTGCATTATGGATCAGAAAGCAAACTTTTGCCTAGAATGAAGGACAGAAGAAAAAGAATAGAAACCGGGGTAAGATATGGGATCAAGTTCTTAAGCAGAAATCTTATGTTAATAGCATCAATTTACTCATTCAGCATTTCCAATGAAAATCGTTTGCATAAATAATCCAGAATACTAGGTTTGTGCAATGCAGACTGGGTGGCTGACAGACTTGACTGGGCCATGGTGGGTGGCTTTGTGATCCCAGAAGGGGTGGGACTGGGGATCTGGCAGCTGAGAGCCCTGGCCCTTTTAAATCTCTGGGCTGTGGGGCAGCTTCCCTTTTCCTCTCCCTTATCAGTGGGAAATGTGGTTAGTTAATTAACGAAGGCCCTGAATGTCATAAAAGGTTATTCTCAGGCTGCACGTAAGTCCCATTCACCATCAGATCAAGCATGAATAAATGATTAAAAAGGTACATCCGTAACAATCCCACAAGGTCAAGAAACTTCGCTATTTCAGTTCTTTTCTTGTGCTACATGAAGGTTGGTCATGTATAAAGTAAAGACTAACAAGTAATGTCATTCCCAGGTTGGGTTTGGAGTCCCTGTTTTATTAATAGAGTTCAAATTTGGGTGTGCGACAAATCCTTGGCAGTTACGGGGAATCACGGAGAGCAGCTGCCCGTGTGTACGTGCAGCAGAATCAGTTGTGTGAATAAATCAATACAAATTCCCAGGATTATTGTGATTACAACCTGTTTATATCGTATTACATAATGGGTTACAGAGCCACATAGTTCTTCCCCTCTCTCCGTTACATGAGCAGCTGTGCCCTGTCGGAAGTCTTAAATGTCTAACATTCCTAAGAAGAGTGAGAGAACATGACGTCTTGCCTATAAAGAGATGCTTTTCATGCCACAAGAAACGCAGTAAAGGTTTGTAGGAACATGTACACACTGCATGTACTGTGGCGTGCAGAGCACTTTGCCAACTCCAACTTCCCTGTTGTGTTTGAGAAATGTTTCACTGGGATTGGAAGGATGTGCTTTGCTCTGTGACTTGGCCTTAGAATCATACATGTAAATGCAGGGTATGCAGCAAGGACTGTTTCCTCCTGCCAATATAAGAATGGCCATACTGGGTCCATCTAGCCCAGTATCCTGTCTAACAGTGGCCAATACCAGATGCCCCAGAGGGAGGGAACATAACAAGTAATCCTCACATGATCCCTCTCCTGTCACCCATTTACAGACAAACAGAGGCTAGGGACACCATTCCTACACATCCTGGCTAATAGCCATTGATGGACCTAACCTCCATGAATCAATCTAGCTCTTTTTTTGAATCCTGTTAAAGTCCTGGTCTTCACAACATTCCTGAGTGCCACAAGAACAAGATGTGCCTGGCCAGAAGGACAACATAACGAATTTTCTGACAATCATAGTGCCCTCTCTCTCTGAAGTATTTGTTGGGTTAGCCTGCCTCATGGCAGAAATGTGTAAACTCCACCCAAAACTTGGGCAATGGTTGAACAGAATGTTTATGGTCAGACCAGTTTGCTGCTGATGGGCATAGTGCTAATGGTTGGCTGCTCAGGTACTTGACAGCCAGGTGAGAGGATGAGTTCTCCATGTCTGAGGTTTGCATTCTGAGGACTGCTCCTACCAACGCTTACCAGGCAAAGTGCTAACGACTGTGGCACCCCATTTGCTCCAGTGAAACTAGTCATGAGAGTAAGTGCCCCCCTGTCCTAAGGTTTGCAAGATGATGCTGTGGATAGGATAGTAGTATAAATTCTTGTGATCATATGGGAGGCTAAAGAAGATATCCCACTAGATATCTGCAATTCAATATCTTCCACAATTCATGCTCATATGTGTATATGTTCTACTTCTCCAGCTGCACAGGAAATGCAAGCCAGCAAAAACAATATCTTTCCTGATGTTATAGAAATAACATAAATTAGAATGGGACAAATCCTAGGAGATGAACCTAGCTACCTAGAATGTGCATGAACTCTCAGATGCAGGGGTTATCTCTGCGTGTGCATTTGTATGGTGCCTTGCATAATGAGGGTCTACTCTTTATTTGGTGTCCCTTGCTGATACTGCAGTAGAAATAAAGACTTTGCTCTTCTTGCACCTTCTGGAAGTCAGCCTGCTTTTCTGAAGTTCAATATCTCTAGAAATCTACTTTCATAGAGATCCTCCTTCATTGTGGCCTGAAATCCATTCGCCCTGTAACTCTCTAGTGTTCCGCTGTGCAGGGTCCAATGTATGCCCTGCCAAGCAACAATGGTTTCACAAGTTTTTTATAAATAACAGTAATGTGACACAGTAAAGGGATATGTGTGGGCAGGGGACAGGAGTCATCCAACATTTGAGACTTTTCTTTTCAATGGGCTATTTGCTGTTGCAGGCACCCATGGAAGCTGGTAAATTTGAATCATAGAACCATAGAGCTGGAAGAGACCTCGGAAGGTCATCAAGTCCAGCCCCCTGCTCTAGGCAGGACCAATCCCAACTAAATCCCAGGCTTGGTTGGTTTTCCTGGGGAGTGGATTTATAGAGTTGCACTATCTAATTAAGAGAGGCAGAGGGATATCCACAAGGGAGACCATCCCAAAGTATTCTTTCACAGTGATGAGTACCAGGACTTTTGCAGGAAATCTGCATTATAAGGCACTATTTCCTGCTACAAACCCTATAGAAAGCAATCTCTCAGCTCTTGCCACATCAACTCTCTAGAACAGTCTATGCCACATGGGCAAGATCTTCAATAGAGATGCCTAAAATTAGCTTCCATGTTTAGATGCCTAAATAATTGGCCTTCTTTTCAAAAGTACTGAACTTCTGAATTGTGAAATTCAGTGGGACTCTTTAGAAAAGCAGCTGCTTCCATCCTGCAGCAAGCAAGCATCTGAAATCTGTTCTGTTGCTAGCTCTTGTTGAAGCCTTTGTCAGCAGGGAGGGTGGAGTCTGGAATAAGCATGGAGCCTGAACTCTTAACTTTACTCTGAGAGCCCCCACCTCTAGACAGGCTATAAGGAAATGTGTAATAAATCACCTACAGCCACTTCATCTCCTGTGGTATGGGCTTGTACTGTCTAGTACTAAGGGTTTTGGATTCGATCCCTCCCAATGAGCATGGCATATAAATCCATCTTACTCTGTGTAAAACTTTTACACAAGAGAAAGCTTATAAGGTCCACCCACTTTATCAATATTGCTCTCCCCCCTCCCAGGTAACAATTATTTACACTGGGCTTGATAATAATAAAAACACTTTTGTTTAAGTTCAAAAATAGGATTTCAGTGGTTGCAAGTGAGAATAGATCAAAGTAAGTTACTCAATTAAAACAGAATAAAAACCATTTAGTGAGCTCTAATCCACTAAGAGACGTCTTACATACAAATTCTTACCCTAAACGGCTGTTCTTATTTCAGGTAAAAACTTCAAGTCAGTGTTGATCTTTTTTTTCCGAATTGGGTTTACAGCTTCTTTATGCCTTCTGAGGGTGGTGGGCCAGGCAGTTTCAAAAGCCAGCTGAAGACAAAAGGTGATTGTTTCCCATTGCTTAAATAGACTTTTCCCCAGGGTGGGACTCCTTTGTTTGGCAACTCCATCCCCAAGGAAGAATACCACATCCTGGATGGGTTCCTATACCAGGTGGCATGGTCACATGTCTTTCTAGGACCAACCACAGTTTGGGCTTACAGGTCAAACATGACCATGACCAAACCAACAAGTTGTTGATTTGAGTACCAAATCACTGATTACCTAAAGTAACACTAATCGTCCTCATTAGCACATTTATAACTATAAACGGATGCACACTTCATATTTCTATCCTCACATACAAGAATATATGCACAAAATAGGGTAATCACATTGAGCAGATTGTAACTGTAAAATTGATGTTACATTACCTGTTTTGCATAAAGCATCTGCAAGTTATACAACTTCATATTCATAAGCCAATTTTCATAAGGCATGGGGGGAGCCTTGTGACAATCATGATTCCCTTTAATAGTGAATTGTGCATTTCTTTAAACTTGATAAGCATAATAAAGTGCTTGTGTATACTATGTGGGCAGTGTAAGATTTATGATAGCCTTGGGTATTCATTTCATTGCTTGTAAGTACTTGGGATTTGTAAATGATGTGTTAAGTAAAGACACTGATGTCACTTAGCAACACCAACTGTTCTTATTGTCTTTGGAATGAACAGAATAGTTCTCTCTCCAGGGCTGTCAATCTTGTCCATTTCACCAACACTAAATTCACTTACAAATGTGTATCTTCTTCTACACTCTTGACTCTACTGCACAATTCTAGTTTTATGCTGGTGTAATGCCCAGTGGAGTTAGGAGAGTGGTGAATCCGGACCTAAACATTTGAATAAAATCTTGCAGTGTGTGGTTTTTTATTTTTGTTTTTTTTTTAAATGACCTGTGATGGTTCTTATCAGGGAGGCCTGCATGAAGATGATTTTTTTTGCTCTTGAGAAATGGCATAGATAGAAATGACTTGCTGCCTTCAATGTTTATATAGTAATCATCCAATTGGACACTGACAACTGCTGCTGGGTCAGAGGCATGAAGTGAAATTTGTCATGAGCCATTTTGAGGGTTGGTGCCCACACAGTGAAAAGAAGAGGGTTATGCTAGAGCTTAAGAGCCTGCAACATACATATAAGCGTGCCATATGATCATACTGTGACCCCTCTGCAGGTGATACAGGAAGGAATGGTTCAGAGTCAGACCCCAATTAAGTTTCGTGGGGCCTGGGATTGTTATAAGTTTGAGGGCACCAAACTCGGATACTGAGAGTGAACTCAGTGAAGACAGCACAGGTTATGAAGAAAAAAAATTCTTGAATTACATATACACCAATGTTGGGAGCCCAAGTAACAACCGAGGAATTAGAATTTATGTTCATAAATGAGCGGTTCCCTCTAGCTGGTATTACTGAAACCTGATAGAATGATTGACATGATCAGAATATTCAAATCCATGATTATAACCTATTTAGGAAGGAGCGAGTGGGCAAGGGGAAGGGAAATGATACTCTGTCAGAGGTGGAAATACCTGTTTCCGAGTCAGCTCAGAAGAAAATTATCAGTATCTTGAATGCTCTTGGATGAAAGTCTCAACAGATAAAGTGCAAGATAGGATATTAGTTGATGTCTGCAATAGACTGCCAAATCACAATAGAGAACAGGGTGAATGCCTCCTTATGCACCTATTTATAATACTTAAGAAAAAAAACCGTCATGTTTCTGGGGGACTTTAATTTGAGACACACATGATGCCATGGTGCCAGTACCAAAACATTGTTGGAATTTCTAAAAATTATAGGTGATTATTTCTTAACTTTAAAAGTATTGTAGCCGACATGGAAAAATTCTTTGTAAAGAGGAACTGACTACAGGAATAAAAATTAATGGTAGCTTAGGTACTTGATCATATTTATAATTTTCAAGCAGAATGAAGTTTAGACTAATTTTTTAATTCCTCTCACCCACACTCTTCCCCCTTTGCCAAATTTGCAAAGCTAAAAACAATTCAGCAACGTCAGCTGGGAGACAGAATTTAATAAAAAAAATGTGATTGATTAGGAATTACTTAAGAACACCTTACTAAATGCCCAGAAAACCACATTTGAGGGGAAAAAACCAACCAGGTTTAGAGGGTAAGTGAAGGCAGCTATAAATAAAATATACAACAAATAGAACAATGGGAAAAGATAGTTATTAATATAAACCAGAAGTTAGGAATTGTAGAGAAGACAGAAATAGTCAATAAATGCTTCAGTCCTGTATTTGGGGGGTGGGGAGGGGGGGAGAAGTGATAGTCTCATCATATGGTAATAGAACACTCTTTCCATTCCATTAGTATCTCTGGAGGATATTATACAAAAGCTACTAAAAGTCAGATACTTTTAAATCAGCAAGTTCACATGAATGGCATCCAAGTGTGTTAAAAGAACTGACTGAGGAGCTTGCTGAACTGTTAATAATGATTGTCAGTAAATCTTGGAGCACTGGGGAAATGAGAGGACTGCAAGAAAGCTAATGTGCCAATTTTTAAATAGGAGAAACAGAATGACCCGGGTAACTGTAGTCTTGTTAGTTTGATGCTGATCCTGGTCAAAATGATGGATTGGCTAATATGGGACATGACTAATAAAGAATTAAAGGAGGGTAATGTAAGTAATAGAAATCAATGGGGGTTCATGGAAAATAGATACTGTCCAATTAACTTTCTTTTTCTGATGAGAATAGAAGCTTAGCTGATAAAGGTATTCGTGCCAACATTATATAGCTAGACTTCTGTAAGTCATTTAACATGGTAGCAAAAGACATTTTGTTTAAAAAGCTAGAATGATTTAAAATAAAAATGGCACGCTTTATATGAATTAAAAACTACCTAACTGAGAAGCTTTAAAGTGTAATTGTAATTGGGAAATTTTAGTCAAATAGATGTGTTTCCAGTGGGGTCAGTCAAGGAGCTATATGCTATTTAACACTGTTCATCACTGATAAAACTTGTAGGACTTTGAAGGAGTGATAAACAATAAAAAGCACAAGTCACTGATTCAGAGCACAAGCAAACTGTGTGTTTTAATAGCCCTAAATGTATACAGAGGGGAACAAACAGGATGGGGGAAATCCATCAAGAGAAGCAGTGACTGAAAAAAGATTTGAGGGTCATGATGAATAATCAGCTAAGTATTGGTACCAAGGCAATGCTGAGATGCATAAACAGGAGTCTTGACTAAGAGTAGAGAAGTTATTTTACCTCTGTATTTAGCCTTGCTGTGACCACACCCAGAATTCTTTGTCCAGTTCAAGAAAGATGTTGATTAAATTGCAAAGGTTTACTGAAGAATGACAAAAATCATATAGGATCAGAAAATGTGCCTTTTGGTGACAGACTCAGAGAGCTCCATCAATTTGCTGTAACAAATTAAGGGGTCTATAAGTACATATATGGGGAACAAATATTTAATAATGGCTCTTCAAGGTAGCAAAGAAAGGCAGAACACAATCTAATGACTGAAAGTTGGAGCTAGACAAATGGAGACAAAATAAGGTTTAAATTTTTGACAATGAGAGTAATTAGCCATTGGAACAATTTACCAATGGTGGATTTTGCATCACTGACTGGCTGTGTCTAGACTGGTGCGATCTTGCGCCAGAGCTATGCAAATGAGGCT
>JANRFK010001234.1:111112392-111122738 GCA_030068395.1 Apalone spinifera
ATTTGCATAGCTTTGGCGCAAAAGCGCGCCAGTGTAGACGTAGCCTATGTGTATTATACTATACTGTTAGCCCTGATATGTAGAGCTTTGGAAAGGGAATATCAAAACTTGAACTTACGGATGCACGCAGTTGTTGTTCGCAAATTCTTCAGCAATTTGTCCTATGGGCATTCCCACAGAACATCAAGTAAATTTCCCAGTTCAATAACAAGTCTGGCTCCACACGTGGCAAACATTCAAGATAAAACTCAGGCCATGTTTATGCTAGGGGAGAAAATCAACTTAAAAGATGCAACTCCAGCTACGAGAATCGTGTACTGGAGTTAATGTACCTTGACTCAACTGACTTTTTAATTCAAATTTCAGCAGCATCCCCATTGCAGGAGGTCAACAGGAGAAAGTCTCCTGTCAACTTCCATTACTTCTTGTGACCCTGTGGAATACTGGAATTCATGGGGGGCACTATCAGCAGTCAATTTAGAGGGTCCTTACTACACCTACTAAATTGAACTGCAGGAGGTCGATCTCTGGAGCATTGATCTTGTGGTAAGTATAGACAAGGCCTCAATCTTTGCCCCTATTGACACTGAGTGTGTGTTGTCATACTTGACCCCTTTGCTGGCTAGTTTTCAATCCTTAACCCTACATATACATAATATGAAGGTGATACACAGAGTGCGTGTCTCTCTCTCTTTCACCATGAAAATACCAATGCCTATTAAACATCCGATGCTTGATGCAAAGAGAAAAGTTATGTGGAAATATTCTGTCTGTATTGTTACTCCTGGATCATTTTATGTACCCCTTTCATAACAGTGGGGCTGCATGCATGTGACTAAGAGCAGAATTAGCCCCTTTGATCTATTCTCTGGTGTATAATTCCCCCACTCTCTCACACCACTAGCAAAAATCCTATAACAAAGCCACATTCTCCTTGGCAAAGTGAGTGTAAAATATTATGTCTCATGCAAGTGATTAGAGAAATCTGAGAGCTGGCAGCATTTGACGCACGCCTTGCAGTGGTGTAAATGATGGCAGATGTGCAAAGGGAGAATTGGGCCCCAACAGGATACAAATTAGAGAAATCTCTAAAAGAAGAACATTTATAAAGACTCTGGAGTAGCTGTCATGTGCCAGTATTAGCTTTTCTCTGTATCACAGTCTTGCTGAATTTTGTGGCTCCGGAATGGATTAATAATTTATCCCTTTCCCTTTTCATTACAATTTTTGTCACAAGAATGAGCTCTTGAAATGTTAATACAGAGTATATAGTGAGATGATCACATGCTATATGCTTCTGACCTTTACAATATTTTCTTTCTAGATGCCAGCCTATGCACTGCATACCAATGTGTGTCTGTGCATTTATTCAACTCCCCTAAATTCAAAGAGAATTGTATCACATCACTGTCTATTCAGTATGATGACTTTGACTGAGCAAGAATGCAGTGAAGATGTATGACTAGGGGACATCAGGTTAGATAATATTGTTTATGGCAGACTAAAATGCATGGTAAACTATTTGCAGGATCTCCTATATTTTAATAACCCAGAACATATGATCCTCCTCTCCTATAAGAAAGATTGGTGAGAAAATGTAATTTGGCATTAGAGTAGGCCTAAGGGAATAATATCTGTAAATTAGCATAACCGAGATAAGGTAACAGAATGGTTTCCACTCTAATCTGTTTCCACTTGCTCATAACTTGCTGAAATTTTTATCTTTTGAGCTGAATTTTTCCATGCTTGTTTTCTGCTTGAAGTAGAATTATAACAATAATAATGATGACAAAGGAACAAAAACAGTTCAGCTCTTTGAGTATGAGGTATGTGGGGTGGGAAGAAATACCTCTCTTATTGGTTTGTGTTTTCAATTCTTTTTATGTATGACTGGAGCTGTAATGGTTGGGGCTTAAAAGTCGAAAGCTGGTACGGCAAGAGCCTTCCCCAAGACTGTCTTTAAGTGTTAGCAGAGTTCTATACTTTTGCATATTGGACTGTAGATATAAAGGAAACCACATCCTGGTATGTAAGACTATGTAGCAGTATTAAGTCTTTAGACCCAATAAAGTTGTTAAGAACTAAGCTGCAAATGGCTTGAGACTGAAGCTCTCAACAGAAATTTGGCATTGACGTATCAGCCAACAGGAAAAACTTAGAGCATATGCAGCAGATTTCTTGATTTTGTGTTAAGCCTGTAAAGTCTGCAGCTAAGGAAGAATTGACTGCATGTCCATGGATAACTTGGATGCATAGTGAAAAGCATAGTAAAATACTTTGCTGTAAATTATTAGAAATATTTGGGATGGGGAAAAGATTCTCGTGAATATGTAAGGAGTGAAGAGGTTGAAAGAGCATTCCCGAAGGCTGGATAAGATACCACATATACTCGTTCATAAGCTGCCTTTTTTGGGGAGGGGGGGAGGGAAAGGGTGATCCCGCTGTGAAGAGTGTGTGGGGAAGGGTGGCTTATGAATGGGGTTTTCCCCAGCCGCAGAAAGCAAATGAGTCACTCAGCAGGAGAGATTCTTAATTAAGAACACTCATAATTGAGAACCCTTAACATTTTAACAAAGAGCTTTTAACACTTCCCGGCAGCCAGCAAGTCCTTCAGCCGCTTTGCTTCCCATGGCTAGGGAAGTGTTAAAAGCTCAGTGTTAAATGTGAAGTGCTGAAAGCTCAGCTGAGAGCCTATGTGCTGACGCTGACTATGAGGAGCTGGGACTGGACGTCTGGATTCTGGATTCAGCTTATAAATGGGTCAGTGATCTTTTTAAACCATTTTTTCTCTGTAAGTTTGTGGGGTCGGCTTATAAACGAATGGGCTTACGTTTGAGTATATGCAATGGAATAAAGGGCCCCAAAAGTCAAAAGAGTTTATAAAACCCTGTAAGTGTCCAACGTGAAACAGTTTTAACAAGATTTGGGGTTTAGCGACCTCAGCCTGCTTAGTACCATGCAAACACGTTATAAATCATTTAAAGCCTTTTATTAAAGATTCAGAAAAGTAAAACCATTAAAGCATTTAAAACGTAAAGTATTAAGCAAGGGCTTTCCTTTTAACAGCATCTGTTGTTCCCTCCTCCTTTAGCTGAAGCAAGTTGTTAGAAACGTGCACACGCGTGTCTGCGCACACACACAGACTCTTTGAGCCTTTCTGGGACAAAAGAAGAATTTGAGATGAGTTGGAGCTGTTGTCATTGCTGATGCTAACATCCAGTCACGTTTCCTGGAAGACCCCATAAAAGGAAAAAGAAATAACCAACAAAGATAGAAGATGCAGCTTCTGTCTCTGGTGACTGCTTGGAGTGTTGTTGCAGGCATGTCAGTCCCAGGATAGAGAGACAGAAAACGGACAACGTAATATCTTGGATTGGGCCTACTTCTATTGGTAAAAGAGACACGCTTCTGAGTTTATACAGTGCTCTTCATCAGAAATTGGTCCAGTCAAAGATACTACCTTTCCCAGCTCTCTGGTATTGATTCTCTCTCGTAACCTCACTGTTGGAGAAACATAGGTTCTATCACATACTGATAACTGGCAAACTTGTACCAGCATCAGGCTGTTTAGTGCATTGCTTTTAGCTGCCTTTCTGTTCACAGGCTTACAGCAGTGTTTCAGAATACATAGTCATGGCTAGTTATGCTATGCCAAACTCCTATTAAACAGGAGGTAGAAGTAGACTGATGGGAAAGGGAAGAAATAAAGTGGGGAAGTAAAAGGAGGTATGGGGTTGGGATGGGCAACACGGCAGTGGTGATGACAAAGTCTCATATTATCACTGTCAGTGTTGTGTGGATTCTTCCTTCTGGCCTGGTCAGAACATCTCTCAGGATTAGAAGGAAGTAGGTCAACGGGCCTAGGAGATGGTGGGAGGTAGCCATGGTAGTGAAATTTGCTCCTTCCTCTTATCTCTGTCAGCCACCATTATAGTTGCCGCCTCCTCATTTTCCGTCAAAAGCCTTTTTTCCTAATGCAGGGGAGGGGAACTTCGGGCCCGGGGGCCGGATGTGGCCTCAGGGCCTGGATCCAGCTCCTGAGGCTCAGGCCCCCCACAATATTGGGGAACCTGCACTGGTGCTTCAGTCCCCCTCCGACCCCCCACTGCTTCACCATGGAACTGGAACACACAAAATCTACTAGCCAAGACCCTCCAGGCTCTGGTGTGCAAGGGGAATGTGGGGAGTGTCTTTCTCCTTCTCTGCTGGGGGCCATGTCTGTGAGGAGTTTTTGGTTTTGCTTCTCACTTGTGTGTAGCCCCCAACTGATGTTTCTGTGGGTCAGTGGCCCTCAATCCATAAGAGGTTCTCCACCCCTGTACTAAAGGAACCTAGAAGACAGTGATGGGTGGAATAGCCCATGCCCCCCTTTTTGTGGTCCCCCATTGGGCCTATTTTCCAGCACACCAATTTTGGATAATTGAGTTCCAGTTCCCCACTTTTCTGGTTTACCAGGCATGATATTACCACAGCCCTTGAATTATACCACAAGTGCTTTTCTTTGGATGAATTCAATCTTTTGGTCTCCCTTTTGTATCTTTTCCTAGCAACATTTCTTGTTGTAGGTTATTGTGACACTATGACTTTTCACTCACTCTCGCAGTCTGTGCAATTGATCATATAATTAGGGTAAATTTGTTGTCCCCGTTTTCACAACATATGCACAGGGGCTGAGACAAAGGTTCTGCATGGATCTTTGCCTCAGTCTTTATGGATCTTGGAAGAGGCTCTAGGAGCATCATGTTTCATGTTTCCTCAGGTTAACTGGAGGTGGCCATTCTCTTGTGAGTTTCCTGGGGTTTGTAGGTCTAGTGGTACAGCCAAACACTTCCAGATGATGGAATTTGCACAAGTGATTGTGACTCATATTTTTTAGGCCTGCAAAACTTTCAAGTCCAGGTCAGTGAAGCTTTAGTTTCATGTTTTAGCCCACATCCTCCCCCACTGCCATTTTTTAATGTTTTATTTGTTTTCTTTAAAAAAAAACCAAAACCAAAAAACCAACCCACCCAAAACAGCTTTTGATTTTTGGATCCAGACTTTTTATACTCCATTCATCTGAAGTAGTGGGTTGTATCCACGAAACTCATGATACCATCTATATGTTTTGTTAGTCTTTAAGGTGCTGCTAGACTATTCGTTGTTTTTCCAGTAGGAGGAGTTGTTATAGTTATATTTAAAAAAAAATCAGAAACTTCATTTAGTGACATCAGTAAACACTTCATCTATCCCAAACCTTAAAAAACATGAAAATAAATTAAGGAAAAAGTCTACAGCATTTCTTACCTGCACACGGCCTATTAGTGTTAACAGACTTATTCTGAGAAACCAAAAAGCAATGCTCATTCCAAATTAATCAAATGCAGGTTCTGACACACACTGTCGGTGATGACAAAGGCAGAATGGGATAATATCCACACCAAATTGTGAGCTCCATTTGGGTCATAGCTGCCATATTGTCCTGTGAGCCAGACACGTGTCTAACTTTGCCCAATACCAATCAATTAGGATGTTTTCCAAGCAGCTGCTCTGTGCAGGGAAGGTGCTTTGCTGCTTCACTGAAGAACAACTACTGAGAAGCCATCAAAGAGCCAGCCAAAGACATCAGTTCTGAATATCTGTCAACTACTGGCCCAGTCCAATGGAACAATGATTTTTGTTTTTGTTATTTTACAAAGATTTGCAATTTTAGTGTTTTGGGCTTTTGAGTAAAGTGACTGTAGTTAAGAAATCCCATTGCTGATCATGGGGTTCCTTGGTTTTCTGTCACATTTGTCTGCAAACAAATGTTCAACTAGAAGTTAGAGCAACCTAAGTGGAACTTGTTAGGAGCGTGTTTAAGTGACTAAGAGCTTGGGAGGTCTGAAACACTGGTTTTAGGATCTGGGGTGGCCAGATTGTGGAGTCCCATGCCTTAAGAAAGGGCTCAGACAAGACATCTGACTTTGGGGAATGCACTCTAGAAGCCCAGAGCTAGGACTCTACTCATCCCACAGCTGTTCAGCATAGGAGCACATGGAACCCAGAGGCTGGGTTATACTTGCAATAGACTGACCATCCATAGGGGGCCAGGGTTAGTTGGAACAGCAATTTTGTATTCTCATGCATCAACAGATGAAATATCTGACTGTCACACAGTCTAAATGGGAAATTAGTCTGCCTTAACTTTACTGAGCTGCTGTTAAGGTTTTTCCAGAAGCTGGGAATGGGCGATAGGGGATGGATCACTTGATGATTATCAGTTGTGTTCATTCCCTTTGAAACACCTGGCATTGGCCATTGAGAGAAGGCAGGGTACTAGATGGACCTTGGAGCCAACCCAGTATGGCTTTTCTTATGTTGATCTTATGTTTTTATGAGATGGCTGAGAGTGGAGGATGTATTACACTTCATCTATTAAATGTGGAAGTGAATGTCTAAGGTCTTGTCTACACTTAGCGTGGTTGAGCTATTTCAGCTGTGCAAATAGTGTGGCTGAAGTTGACATACTCACCGTGGTCTCTTGTGTGTGGTAAGGCTGGCAGAGGCTGCTCTCCTGTCAATGCCAACTGCTTTTCTCATCTTGGTGGAGTACTGGCATCCATGGGAGCATGCTCGGAGATTGATTTAGCACGTCTAAACAGACGTGATAAATTGACAACTGATGGATCAATTTCTGCAGCATCAGTCCTTCATGTAATGTAAACAAGGCCTTATAGAGCACTGGGGTATGTTATCAGTCATATTGCAGGCAGCGTGAAGGCCCCTTTTCAAGCCATTTGGCACCTTCAAGCTGTGTATGTTGCCTGTCTCTGTAACCATGGGATCTTAGAATTGAGTGTGAAATCCTGGCCACACAAAATCAATGGCAATAATAAGTTTTCCCCACTTGCTCTTCCCCCAGACATTGTGCTCCAGAGCAACAACCCTCTCCCGCAGAGAGCACTTTTTGACTGCGAGTCCCAACAAGCTGTCAACACTTGCATTTGTCACAAGGGAGCAATAGTATTAATTTCAAGCTGTTTGGACGGCTTGCCAACTATCAGAGCCTGTGTGGAGACACATTGGCGTTTCCTTCATTTTCTGTCAATATAAAGAAACATAAAACTGATTTGAATAGCTGTGAACTACAGAGACTTTCAAACTATCTACCAAATTAACACACAACCAGGAGAAATGCAGCACAAGTAATTCAAGAAATTCCAATAGAGTTCTGTCTCAAGGTACCTCCGCTGCCAACTAATGATCTGAACATACCCCAGTTAAGTCAATAATATTTCAGTGGTATTTGGAGCAGGGCCTAAAAGAGGCAGTACAATCTGCTCTTTGTTTAAAATATTTTGTACCTTAGCATAGGTTTTCATATTGCTACTCACTACTGTAGTATCTGAGTACCTTCCACATTAACTGATGATAGTCAAGTTCTTTGGGTTATAGAAAACTCTGCTTGGGGTTTGGTTTTTAATTTTAGGCGGGAGGGGAGCTGGGTAGGAGAGGGAGGAGTGATTTGCTGTGAACTTTATCCTTGTTGTGATGGAAAATCTGTATCAAAGGAGAGAGTTTTGCAGCAGCATCTGAAGACAGACAGACTCTGGATTAATCTAATCTTCTTTGGAAGGTCATTCTTTAGTCAGAGCTCCTAAATCAAAAATGCTTAGTCTCCAAGTCTCTCTCTCCCTTCCTTCTGGGCAGAGTCTTTGCTTGGTGCATTGTCTCAGAGCAGTGCAAACTATCTTTGGTTCATTGTATTTCATAGATTTCAAGGCCATTGTGATCAACTGCTCTGACCTCCTGTAGAATATAGGCTAGAGAACATCCCTACATGAACTCCTGTGTGAACTATACCCTCTCTTTTAGAGAGAAAGCCAGTTTTGATTTTAACATTTCTTTGTCATAATTCATGTCATTATTTTGCTGAGATTTTTAGTACATGATATTTGGATAATCTGCCTTTTTCATGCGAGACGTAGATTATTATTAGCAGAAAGTGAATGCATGGCAGATTACTGGTATCTTGGACACATTTGGCCTCATACAGTCAGTCACTTGAGCAATATGCTCATAACCTAGAACTCCGTGTACTAACAATGGCTCATTTTTACTAAAGTATGACTCAGTTGGTATTTCATATTCAAACTATCACCCTTTTAAAACAGTTTTATGGTAGTTTAAACTTCCACTACAAAAAGTCATTCCTAGTAGAAAGATAAAATCGGGGAAAGGTTACAAACACCTTTTGTTTAATATTTTATTATCTATGTCATTTGCCGTTGGTCAGGACATCTTAATGTAACACTCTCCATAGCTTGAGCTAAAGGGCCCCCTATGTAAGCTTCGATCAGTGGTGGGCAACCTTTGGCCCATGGGCTGCATGCGGGGTCTCCTCAGGTTTTTCTGTGTAGCCCACGAGACATTTTGTTGATCATTGCCCATGCACAAGGGTTACCAGATTCCTCTCTGGTTTCCAGCCATGTAGTTTTTCCCCTACCAGTATTACTAAAGCAACACGCATGTAGAACACGTGCAATGAGATGCATCTTGATTGCATACAACATTCACTGTGTGAGCCATGTGCTCCCTCTGCAGTGCTTTGCACGCACTCCCCACAAATTCTAGTGATGCAAGTGCTGTTAGCTAAACGACCCTGTGCATATCTGTATCTTAGTGAGTATAGGTAGCAAGAGGAGCAAGCGATCACACGGTTGTGGCTAGCTCCTTGGCTGGTGTGAACCTGAGCACCTCTATTTAAATCTTTAGAGCTGCATGGATTTGTGCTGGTGGAAGATTTGGCCTCCCCAGAATTCTATAGTCAATACAACTTTTAATTTTCATACTTGTACTGCTCTAGGATTGTGGGGCTGTCACATGCTTTATAACGCATAGAATAGTTTCACCTTCCCCTTTTGCATGGGAAAAATAACAGTTCGGGGCAAGTCTGTAAAGAAGGGAATGTGATTCTGTCTCTTTAAAAACAACCCTAAAACACTACAGTGAGCAGTGAGTTCATTCCTAGAAGAGGTCAAGTGATCAAGTATCCAATTTATCCCTCTTAGCAGGTGTCGGAAGTTTGTGGAGCTGGTCTCCACTGGGGAATGGGGGAGGGGAAGCTCACAGGGGCCAGCTGTAGGAATTGTTCACAGCTGGGAGACTGCTGGGCTTTCCAAACAGCACAGATTTCGACTGAGAAACTGGCAGATTGCAGGCAAGAAACATGCACTAGCTCCCTTCCCTAGGTCTGAGGCTATGCAGATGCGTAGCAGACTAACACCACAGTTGGTTGTAGCTAAAGTTTTTGATCAAGTTGTCCCAACATCCCCGTTTCCCCTTTCTCTTTCTCATGCGCTCAGGCTTCTAGTCCTGGAGACTGAGGCAGCAGGGGAAGCATGCCTATGAGTTTTTACCAAATATCAAATCTATTAACCATAAAGGTTAAACAGGGGCTCTGCCCCTCTCTTCTGCCCCAACCGTAGGGAGCGGCAATACATCATCAACATTTAGGAAGTGATGGGTGGATGCTCTCCCATTCCGTTGTACATTGCTAGATCATTTCCACCCTGCCAAAGTTGTCAGGAGGTAAGTGGGTGGGAGAAAGCATCCAAGAAGGAAGCTGAGAGCCATCCATGCATGCTTTCCATGATTAGCTACTTTCATCCCACAGCACTGAAATACACACGGTGCTTGTATTCCAAAGTGAAAGCTTTTCTACGTCATAAAAATTACTCCAAAATTCTCAATGCGGCTATTATAACTGTCAGCCGACAGTCAGGGCAGTGTGTGTGTGTGTGTGTGTGTGTGTGACCCAAGTCTTTAACTGCTGAGACACAGGGTCCCGTCGCAGCAGGCAGTCTAGGGGAGACTGAGAGATGCCCCAACAGATCTGTCACCTGGGAGTGACACAATTCAAACACCCAAGCTCTCCCTATACCTGTCCCTTATGACGGCTGAAGTTCTTTTACATTGTGCTTGGTTCTATTACAGCAACTGAAGGAGTCAGGTTAAAGCTTAAACAGTTACAGGTTTATTAAAAAGGCTTATAAATCATATGGTTACAATGGCTATTGCTCTATTTCTTAATTATTGACAAATATAGATCTTAAAATAAAATGGTTACAAAGAAAATAAAGATAGAAAATAGAAATAATGGTACCAAGTGACAGCTTAATCTTTAAAGAGCTCTAAGTCTATGTGTACACGTAAGAAAAAGGACCACATCCAGGTACAATATTTACCCCCCTTCTGTGCCTCTCGACTCCAGCGGGTCAAGCCAGGGCCGGTCTCTCTATTCCTAGGAAAGATGAATACGAGGTGGGCGCCCCTGTGGAACCTCGGGAGGCCAATCACCTAACCCGACCAGCAGATAGATGGTA
>JANRFK010001234.1:111126071-111154193 GCA_030068395.1 Apalone spinifera
TAAGTTAGCCTCCCTAGTTCAAACTAGGGGGCTAGTGTAGACATACCCTTAGAGAACAGGATAAGATCTAACACAGGAGGAAGATTTCTCCACGTCTGAATATTGTGTGCTTCCTCTGAAGCATCTGGTTCTAGTACCTACTGGAGATAGGACACTGGAGTAGTGGATCTTGGGTCTGGTCCAGTCTTGCACCTCCTATATTCTTACACTCTTCTTTAAGCCACAGATAAGCCATGCAGCTGGATGGCCTCAGGATCTGAAAGGGGGGATGGTATACGGTTGAGGAGGCATGGTCACCTTTGTACCCCTCTGAGCCTGAGTTTTACCGAACACATTTAAAATGCAGCATAGGATCTGGGGGTGTGTTTGTGTGTGTGTGTGTGTGTGTATTTGCAAACTGCCTTAAAGTGGTGATAGAGTTAAATCTCTGAAATGTATATACAAACAAATGAAGCTTTCAGAACATTGACTAGAAGTCCTGTGCAGCTAGCAAGTCCATAGGGAATGCCATGAGGAATGCAGCAATCAGGGCATGTGCTTACTATGTTAATAACTTTTTTGTCTGTATCTCAAGAAGGGTTTATTTTGGCAACTGTAGCAGCGTGAAAAGAAAACGAATGTTCCAGTCATACATATTGCATATCTTTCCTGATCTGGCGAGAGCTGCCTGGATGGGATAGTGCAGGATCATTTTCATGAGAACACAATTTAGGCCTTTTCCTTCTATTTAGTAAGGCTCTCGGTGAAATTTATAGAAGTCAGCAAGAGATTCCCCAGCTATGACTAAGAAGGGTGCTGGATGCCCAAACTGCCTTGAAAGCAGATCAGAAATTTGAGGACGGCTCTTTGCAAGTGGGATCAATCCCAGGGGAAGATTCTGGGAGAGCTTTACAGTGAGCCTAAACTTGGGTTATGATTTCTGTGCCTAAAAGACAGGTTTTTATTACAATGGGATAACTAGCACATGTTGGCTCTACTGCTGTAAAATCCTTGCGAAGACAAGGGGCTTTTTTTTGCTGTGAGGTGTCTGTGGAAAGGTGGGGTAGTGTTGGTCTGGCCAGTTATCTCCTATGAAAAACTATTGTCTTGTTTCCTAGGCATAGACGACTTGTATCTATGGGGTGAAGAGGTGCAGGGAAGGTCACCCAGAGGAATGGGGAGGGGGCATGAATGGTTTACACTGTAAACCAGCTAGTGGGCCTTCCTGTAGTTGGTTGCAGAAGCCCCGAGAACCTAGCAGAGCAGCCTTGTGTAGACCTAGTTAGGCCCTGTCTGTCTTGTACATAGCTAATAAACCCAGTTACATTGAACCCAGCTTGGGCCATATTGTTTCTGCATATTCATAAAGAACAGATGCAACTGCCATTTTATAGCAATGCTGATATCTGATATAATCCGGGAACAAACTGAATGCATTGAGTACAACATGAATGGAGTAAACCTTTCCTTCCTTCTTTCCTTCCTTCGTACGGCTTGGGTAGGTAGCAATGACCAAATTTATATCAAAGTTTGCCAGCTAGCACATTGCTGCAGCAGTGAGCTGGTGAATGTCCTTCAGACTGTTGGTAAAAGAGCAAAGGGGACATTCAAGTATAGTGTGCTCCATCACCTGTGCCTGGTGACCAAAGCTGCATGCAGCAAGGGTTTGCCTCATCCTCCATTTAAAGAGGGTTTCTATGTATCTCCTATAAAATGTCCTGATGCAATTTAATCTGCACCAGTCTAGTTTAGCAAGGCAATTAAGTATGTGTCTAACTTAAGTTCCCCATCTGGGGGGATTTGCTAGAAGTTGGGCAAGTACTTCACCACCTTGCTGAATAAAGGCCTAAAATCTTCTGTTGTTCAGAAAAATCTCCCATTGGCATTTTTGGCTTGTTCTGGCTTTTTTTTTTTTTTTAATTAAAGGTCAGTTCTTCAGCCCTTACTTGGGCATAATCCCCATTGATGTGAATATAGTCACCTGAAAGAGTATTCCTGCTTCATCCATTTCTCAGAAGTAAAATAGCAATACCAAGGTCATGAATGAAGGACTCATTATAGAATTGGCAGAGAAGATACTATAGTTTAAAATAAAAATAATTATGCAAGCATTTAGGTACTGTTGAGTGAGTTTTGCCCTCCCCACAACCCTCTGCCCTTACAATGTATAATAAATGGGTAATCCATTCTTAATTCCCTTACTGGTGTGTTATATCTCCAGAGCGTATTAACTGCCAAGTAACTAATGCTCTGTGGACTGTTGGAACTACGCACACAGGCTATAAGAATGCTTGTGAGAAGCTTTATCTTGATCAATGTTTATACAACGAAAGCCACTTAAAATAAGAATTATTGCAAATATTTTTTTAAAAGGTAATTCACCATGTTAACTGTAAATGATATCCCTGTGCATTTCTGAGTTATTTGTGTTCCTTTCTTGCAAAGATTTTCATATGTGGACTCAGTGAAACTTCCCATCATTCCATTAAGCATTGCAATGAAATTTCCTTCTAACAACGGGACAGAGTCAAAATGTAGCTGTGAAACGTTACAAAAGCTGACTATTGCAAATGTTCAAAGGTGTTGTCACAACAAAAGAAGCATGCGTGTATTTATGCTGACTTGAATTGAATGTTAATACAGACTAAATGGAGAAAGACTTAAACCATGATTTATTTGTCCATTTTCTTGTGACAGCATCTATTTCATGAAGTATAAGTTTGGTGCCTAGTACATTACACTCAGGTTGTTATTTTGCTGATCTAGGAAGTGATGAATGTTTACTCTTTAGTGGGACACTGCCAAGATAATAAATCAAAGATACTGTATCTATACAGATATTTACCTTTATCCCAAATGAGAGCGTTTAAAAAAAATCTAATTAGGCACTCTTTAAATCTGTCATTTTCATGCATGTTTGTAGACATTATTTTTTCTGATTTTCATGCACAGAAAACAATTTGGGCTTCTTGCAGTATTGGTGAATGGAAAAATGTAAACCCATTTAATTCCAGTTCCTAAAAACTATCATGAAAATACATGTATTCATTTATGGCCAAATAGAAAAGTATATTTCATGAATACTACTAAAATAACTGGTATACAAGATATGCTACCTGAAATCCTAGCTCCACAGAAGTCAGTGGGGCCATGTTTTCACCCACTATGTGCATACATCTCTATTTGACAAGAAGAATGCCATTCCACCTCATGTGCAGAGAAAATACTGTCATATGCCTCCCTGTTATAGAGAACACAAGTCAATTTAATTGCACTTCAGTCTGCAAGTGTTTTCCATGTTGCTGTTACCAGATGTATATAACCCTAAATCCCTAACAAGCTTCAATGCCCTTATTCTCAACACCTGTATGTGGTAAGGAAGTTATCCCATTATACATAAGGAATCAAAGGCACAGAGATGCAAAGCAATTTTCCCAAGATTATAAAGGTCTGTGGTGGAGCAGGGATTTTAATGCAGCTTTTCCCAAGCTGTAGGGTAGTGTCCTAACTACTGGAACAGCTTTTGTCAGAACCTTCCTTAGGATTTAAAATTTCCTTCTGGACCACTTTTGTATCAGCTGGTGGAGAAAATTGATGCAAGATACACAACTCCTGCTATGTAAATTGCATAGCTGGAGTCAACGTATTTGCACCAATTTTCTGGGGTGACCCCACAGTGGGAGGTTGATAGAAGAAACACTCCCATTGACTTCTCTTACTCCTTGTGACAACAAGGAGTATCGGCGCCGACAGGGGCATCTTCGGCATTTGATTTAGTGTGTCTTTACTAGACCCGCTAAATCGAACCCAAAGGATCAATCACTAGTGTCACTCCGTTGGGAAGTGGAGATGTGGCCTTTGTCCATTTGAGTAAACTTTGTGTGCAGCATGAATGCCTCCTTGAAGCAGACTGGATGCTAGAGACGAAGGGGACATAAGTACTGGTGGTAGTAGTGGTGCTGGAGGAGCTGCCACACTCCCTGGCCTTAAGTGGTTTCTAGCATATACACAGTTTACAATTTGGTTCAATAGTTCTAAGCACCCTCACAACACACATTATTCCAGCACCTGCCCAAACGGACACAGATGAGGGGAAGGCATTGGGTAGAAGAGTGTGTGTGTGTGTGGATTTCTGACTTCAGAAATGGGGAAAGGATGCCCCACCTGCTTCCCACAGGGACCTTGCTCATGGTATATTCTGTTTGACGAACAAACTTTTATTGGCTAAATGTACTAGCAGAGTGTGGGGTGGAGGCAGAAGGTGGATGAAGATTAAAGTGAGAGGAAAAGAGTAAATTGAATCTGGCTATGCAGTGTTGCCAACTCAAGCATTCAAAACTCATAAGACTGGCTTAAAAATGAGATTTTAAAAATGCATACATTTGGGATTCTTATTTGCCTGCTGGTTTCCAAAACTTTTGTGTGCACCTGAGGTTTGTTTTCTTTCCAACTATGAAGGATTTTAAAAAATTACCTAAAAAAAAAAAAGGCAAGCTGAGATTTCCACTTAATCATTTGACTCAAAGACCTGGTGTTTAGAGTCAAATCCCAAATATGAGACTCACAGTAAATATGTGAGAGATGGCACTATGGAATAGACGATGAGGCAAGGAAAGAGGATTACACTGAAAATGGTAAATGGGGGAGAGAGCAAAACAGGTAAAGAAATCTGTGGCTGGAGGGAGAAAGAAAGAAATATAGTAAATCAGAGAGAAGAGGAAGAGACAAGGAGCATAGGAATGAATGGAAGGAGAAATAAAAGTTGAGAACAAAAACATGTTAACTTATTGCTGTGTAAAGTATGGTTTAATGTCAGAATAAGAGCTAGGCGGATAAGTCTTATAGCAGTGTCCATCCGTAGGTTTCAAACACCTTACACTAGAGCTCCATATGAGTTTTCCCCGCTGTATAATGGGGATAATGAGGCACAGAGAGGGGAAGTGATGTACCTGACATCATCCAATATTTTTTGTGAATAGTTGCCTGATTTTTAAAATCAGCATGCTTAGGCCATGTTCATGTCCCCTTTGTACCTCATTTCTCTAGGTGTTGGTGTGACTAATTTCGCTGGCAGGACTGCATACCGCTTTGGAACACGTTTCCTGCATACGTGGAGATTCAAGGAAATGACATTTTAAGTTTACACAGGAAGCTCTCGTCATGAGGAAATAGAACCAATGTCACGTGACTTAGCTGGACAACCATAACTAAGCAACAGTTTAATATTCATTATTTGCTATTTGTATATTTGCCGTAAAGTGCTGCCCCCTGAGCGATAACATTAAAAATTTGTAAAGTGTTAGGGGGTGAATTTCACTCAAGGCCTATGCACCTTAAACTCTCCAAGCAAAAGCTTACATGGTGGTTAAGGGGGGCACAGATTAGCTATTGACCCTCTGTGCAGGGTTGAATTTCACCATATATGAAAGAGACAAGGTGGGTGAGATATCTTTCATTAGACCAACTTCTGTTGGGGAGAGGGAGAAGCTTTTGAGCTTCAGCAGAGCTCTTCTTCAGGCCTGGGAAATGCTACAAGAACACTGCACACCCTGTATGTATACATCTGAATAATGAATACTTTCAACGATATCACAATCTAGTGGCAGATATTCCATACCCTCCGCCCCCTAAGAAAGGGAGTTCATATAGTAAATATTCACTGTGACTAAGTCCCTCAGTTGTAACCAGAATATGTTACAGAAATATATATGCCGTTCTTCCACAAATCCCCTCAGAGGATCTGAGCTATTTGTGGGCATGTTTGTGTATGTCAGTGCATTTTAGGTTTGATCCTGCAGCCTTTGCTCACTTGACTAGAGCTGTTAAAGCCAAACAGTCAGTGTATTCCAGCCAAACACAGGCTTTGTGCTGGTGCCTAAGAAGATGACGTGGTCTGAAATATCTGGGACATAGACCATTTAGGGCCCTACCCATAGCAGTTGTGTCAATCAGCAGGTTGAATTTCACCCCAGAGTGAACTGGCAGCCAGAACAGCACATGCTGCATAGGTGCAGGACACTCTCCGGGCCTTTTCTGATGCAGGAGGGCACCGGTACTTTACAGAGGCTGAAGGTTGGAGTAGTTCTCATGGGACTGCTTGCAGGGTATAGGCGACAGGGCTGGGCCCCAAATAAAGAACCCAGTCCTGCTGTTTTTGAAGTCGTTGGCAAAATGTCCATTGTTTTCAAAGGCCCTAGGATTGGTTGGTAGCGCTGTGGAAAACTGAACTGGATTCCTTACTCTCTTGTGCCTCACTAACTTGAGGTTCTGAAATGCAGTGAGCAGGCCACTTCTATGACTGCACTGACAGGACTTGGGGGGAACCGCTGTGTGATGACACCAGCCAACACAGCAAACTGTACTACTCAGGGTAGAGAGCCAGAGAAATCATCAGGATCCCATTTGTATCCTGCAGAACATACCCCTTCACATTCATTTCAACGGAGTCCTGTCGCCTGTCTCCGATAAGAGACTCCTCCAGAATCATGAGAGTGGAGGCCTAAGAACATAGTTTAGCAGCCTCCAGGAGGAGGCTGCAGGGCTGGCACTTAGAAAAATCAAATCTTTCATGTGAACGGAGCCGATTTAATGTGGAAGCCCATGAATACAGAGCCCTGCATTCGTCTTAGTGCATGTTCATCTGTTGCTTTGAGTTCAGAACTTTTGTGTGCAGTGTCCTGTGCTGGTCAGGCTAACCAAGTGAACAGTGGTCTGTCAGAGGAGCCTATATCCCATTAGCAGATGCTTGCCTGGATTTTTCATTGCTTTCCAAAATCAATTAGAGCAGGGCAGGATGGGTGTAAAAACTCTGGCCAATCAGAATCTTCTACTCACACAACTTCTTCTGGTCTACATTCACTCTGCCTCAGTGCACAAGGACAAGGCAGCAGGGAATCAGAGTTAGGGAAGTTGTCAGAAATGGGACGTTTCTGATGTGGAAGAATTGCTAATGACTTGCACTCTGCTTCTTTGATTTCCAGTGCTTTACGTGTTTTGCTGTAAGATCTACTTGCTGCTATCAAAATGCTGCAGCTTGTGTTATTCCTAATTGTCTTTTGGTTGCAGTCTGTTTTATGTAAACAATTAGCCAACCGTCGTTGGGATGTTGAGTTATTGTGCTAACTTCCCAATTACTTAGCTTTTTTTGGCTCTCCTCTTACATGACAAGAAAGATTTAGTGGCCAGAGAGATTAACACACTTGCTATACTCTCCAAGTTCCTGGGCTTTGGTTAATCATTCCAACAACATATATTTTATTGCTGAAGGCTGTTGACATTGGATGCTTTCTTCAGCTTCATGTGATTGTAAATAGTTTATTTAATGATGCGATAATGAATAAGAAAGATTGAAGACCCATTTATTTGATGGAAATTGCTTTTCAGCTTTGGAATTTTGTTACCCAGGAACTCAGTAATGACAATGAAATTAATGAAATTTGGAGTAGGATCTTGGTTTGATTTTGTTCCTGACACCAGAAGCACAGGTCCCCCGACACTGTATCTATCACCAGTGGATTCTTATGGCCCCAGTAAAAACACAACTCAGGTATAAATTTAACCAAATCTATTAAAGAATTTGAACAGTACTCAGCATGTGATAACACAGAACAAATTAACCACAGTACAACCAGTAAACCAACCCCACACCCTTGAACCAGAAGAGAGAAGAAGATAGTAAAGAATTCCCCAATACAACAAGGTAAGTATTCAAATACTTTACAGGTGTCTGGCTCAGATGGAAGATAACACTTATAGATGGAGGAAGCCTAGGACTTTCTACCGTTCAGCAGGGAAACCTGCTGTCAGGGAGGAACAGTAGGTGATCCCACAGAGATGTTGTTCCAGTTTGGATTGATCACAGATTCCTTGAGTTCCCAAGGGCTTTCACCACAAGGATCAGGATTCCGGAATGAGGCAAAGGAACCTAAGAGCTCTGCTGGATGTCCCCTAGACACCCTTCGGTGGAGGCTGTGAAGGGAGGCGCCCGCAGCAGCTCAGAGATTCCAATCCTCAGGCAGCTTCTATCCTGTAGCCGCATCTTAGGCCTCAATTGAGCCTTTGCCACGGAGTGACAGCAGGATGACCAGAAGCAGCAACAAGCCAAGGACTGGCCATGTGCAAAATGTCCTGTGCCGTGTGCAGCGTAGTGCACCCCAGAGGTGATTTCAGCTTTGGTGGGGAAAAACCGGATAGAGCTGGTTTTCCAGTGCAGGGCACAGTCCAAGATGAAGTTTAGTAAGACAAAATGGAATCCATTGTCCAAGGTGTAGCTTGTTAAAACAACATGGAGTCCATCAAAATAATAAAGATTCTTTAATCCTTACAATCTGATCCAAAGCCTATTGAAATCAATGGATGACTCAAGTTATGGATCAGGCCTTCAAGCTTATGTCAGGCAGACCAGGACTCAGAGCTGCTTGTTTGATTCCTATTGCTGTCACTGACTTGTTAGATGACCTTGACCTCTCTGGTCATCAGATTTTACCAATCTGTGAAATCAGTATAACATATCTGATGGGTAGCAGAGAAGCCCCTGAGTTGTACAAAAGAGGCTGCATAATATTCTTGTCATCACAACTAGATTGAACACTGTAAATTTCCCCTCACGCCAGTCGCATAACCTGCCTGGTTCTGTTCTGCAGGTTCTACTCAGGACCTAATATTAGCTCTTCTGGGTGTATTGTTCAGAGTACACAAGCTTGTCTTTGAAATACTGGTGCAGAAAGCGTGTCTCAACCTGAGTAATGTTGTTACTGCAGTTCATTATTTGTGTTCCTTCCTCTAGCACTGACAAGCCTCAACTGAAACTGGGGCTTCATTGTCCTAGTCACTGTTCATAGTAGGAGACCCTAGTTTTACCTAACCACTCTTATGTAATAAGAGACCATCCTGTCCTGGACAGTTTGCAATTGAAAGAGACAGCTGATGTGTGCAAAGAGAAACAGAGAGGTGATGTGACTTGTCCATGGTGTCACAGTAGATTGGGGTAGAGCCAGCAACAGAACCAAAGTATCCTGGGTCCCAGTCCAGTGCTCAGTCTTCTGGACCGTGCTGTGTAATTACACCACCACTGAGCAATAGCTGTTAACTGCTAATATTTGGTAGGACATCAGGACCCTCTTTTGTCCTTGATACAATGGCTTCTAAACATCCTTCCTCTTTACCCATCATCTTCATAGGCTACCTAAGTACTGTTCAAGGGAAATTGTATTGTAGTTTGCAATAGCAGAAGCATTTTGGGAAGCGGTTGGGATGGTTGTCCTATTCTGTGACGTGGAGTTTCTGGGATCCTGTGTTGTGAAGCCTAGTGGTAGAAAAGAAAGCGGTTTCTCTCCTTCTGTCCCCTCAGATTAGTCCAGTGATGGGCAACCAAGACTAATGAATGGGCCGCATGAGTGGCCCTCCTCATGCGGCCCATACAGCTGGGCTGTATGATTGCCAGTTGGATTCCACCTATGGCCCATGCACACCTTCTGTACCCCTTTTCCCCATGCCTTTCGTGCACTGGCGCCTTGCCCTTGTTACCCCTCCCCTTTCCTTCCAGCACTTTCAGAGCACCGCGAATCTGTTGATTTGTGCTCCATCCCCGCTCCTATCCTTCCCTCCCAGAGCTTGAACAGCTGATCTAGGCGTTCAGGCCCTGGGCGGGAGCAAGAGGAGTGAGGCTGGTGCGTGAATCAGCAGATCCATGGCACTCCGAAAGTGCTGGGCGGGAGAGGGAGGAGTAGGACATGCAGGACTCCGGAGATCCAGTGTTGTTTATGCAGATATTGGAGGCAGTAGGTGCAGCAGCCTGTGAACAGTGAGACACACATGCTGGCTGTTTAATGCTGTTAGGGGACGAGTCTGTTAGTGGAGGAGGGCAGCCTGCTCAAAGTTGCTTTTGTAGCTGGACCCCAAATCAGTGAGCTATGGAAATGGCCTCAGTGGATCTGTGCCTGCCAGTATTGGCTTTATGCTGAGACCAGCTCTGTCAGACCAGAGGGTCTGAATCCTTGTCTGCAGCGTGGATAACATTTCACATGGACCGAGATATTTATGTTAACCGGGAACTAAATAGGTGCTGATAATTAGTGCTGTTGTCAAACCTTTCAACACTGCGACCATTCAAACACGGATGCATTATTGCCCCAGTTTTAAACACTAAAACTCCATGGTCTCTCTGAAGTAAAACATTTTTTTTGGCTGTGGTCCATTTTTAATTATCACAATTGTATCTCTCTCCATTGGTTGGCTTCGTACTTTAGATGTATAAACAGCCAAAACCTCCTTGGCCTCAGGAGTTTATAATCTAAAGCCTTGAGCCTAAAAACCCCAAAGGTGCTTAATGTTGGGTAGTTGAGCGTCCCCTTGGCTTCCAAGTAAAAACACAGGCATCCATTGTTTGCAGGGCTGGGGCCTAAGGGCACACAAGGTGCGATTCACTGCAGCTCAAAGTTCCATTCTGGGCTTACAGGGGACCTTGTGCTGGCCTTCTGCATGGGGTGAATTTCTTAAAGGGTGTGTTCCCATACCATTCAGGTGAATGGCCGTTTTGTTGATGTGAATGGGAAGATCAGGATTGAAGCTGCCGAGAGTACTGTGCGGGAGAATGAGGGGGAAAGAGTATTCTTTGGATAGCATGCTCTTTGCCTGAGAACAGCAGATGGGTTATTGGAAGTTTTTTCCATACATTTCTTGTTACGTTTTTTCCTGCTTGGTCAGAGGCTGCAATGGGAGCAGGCAGTAGCAGAGCTGGGGATCTGTGGAGCAGAGTGCCAAAATGGAATGTTTTGCATACGCGGAAATTCCTCCTGGATGCTCACTTTTCTGTAACATGGTCTACAAAGCACGAGTGTGTTTGCACTTTAAATAACCCGCCCTACCCATAATTAAGCCGCGAGGATGCACACGTGTCAGGACTGTGGAGCTGTGGGACTGGACAGCCATAATCCATCATTTAGCCTGTATACTTCCTCGTGCGCATAGTATCCTTGCTTACCATTTTCAGAGAGACTCATTACGTCAAGAATCAGTCTTCTAGACAAAGGAGCCGACAGCCACGGGGGTCCCTGTGCAAAGTGTGAGGTGGGGCGGGGGGTGTGTCTGCATTCCTGGAAGGGGCGGGGTTACGGGTAGCCACCCCTGAGCTCACTGCACCATCTACCTGCCCCAGCCCTTAGAGCTCTGGTGGCGATTCAAAGGGCTTGGGGTTCCAAGCACTGCCACTGTCACAGTAGCAGCAGCAGGGAGCCCCGGGCCCTTAGAATCTCTGGGCCCCAGGGCAGTTGCCCCCTTTGTGCCCCCTCAGCAGGCCTGCTTCTGTGCTTTTTCTGTGACACCCCAGCACACATTGTGGGCCTGATCTTGAGAGGCACTGAGCTCCTGGGTCTCTTGCTGGAGTTGGTCTGACTAGACTTGGCTCCTGCTTTGTACTTTATACGTTGGTGCTTTCAGTGCTCCTGACAGCTGGTTATTTTGTGGGCCTGGAGTGAGGCACAGGCCTTATCGGCCCTCTGTGTTGGGGTGAATTTCACCCATTATGCGTCGTCTGGGGGATGGGTTGGATGCATGAACAAAAGCTGAGATATGAAGTGACAAGGGCAAAGGATCGTGATCTTTGGCAACAAAAGCAGATGCTGTGACAAAAATAACACAAAAAGGCCCACAAAAGGCATAAAATTCCTTCTTCCTGCCGGCTCTTCAGCCTTTTCCTCCAGCGGAGGGAGTACAAGGGCAGGAGAGAGTCTCTGGGAAGAAGATAACAACAAAGAGCAGATCAGCGTGATCTGGGCCCTTGGCTACCTCTACAACCCTGACATGCCCTTCCTTGAAAGCTGTCCTGTTGTGCTGGGACACAATGGAGGAGAACCCCACAGTGACACTGAATGAGTTACAATGCCACCATCTGTGTGACAGCTCCTTTAATGGGTAATGGAGGAGAGGTACTACGTTACTGACAGACTAACTGGAAGATCAATCAACAAAGGTAAGGCCAGGGCAATCAGAGAGAAGTTGCTTCTTTAAACCTAGCACTCCCTCCTTACTCATAGGATCATAAGGTCAAGCCCTGCAGTCCTTACTCTTGCAATACTCCCATTGAAATTAATATATGTTTCCCCCTCTCAATTTCCTGTGCAGTCATATAATCTATTTTCCTGGTAGAGAAGGTTTCTTCCTCTACACTACGTGCTTCTCTGAGCTCAGTTTGAAATGGTTTGGGGAGTGGGTGATATGTTGCATCATCTTTCTAATTATCTTTAAATACTTTGAGATGCTGATTATCAAAGATTGAAGAAGCCAGGTCATGTGCACAATGGCAGAATCAGAGGTTATGTTTAGAAATTCTATTTATGTACTGTACTCATCAAACAGCTCCCCATCTCCTCTGAACGTTGCTTCTTGCAACTTTCATTTTTTTTTCCACTAAAGCTAACATTTCTTTTACTGTTACAACCTGTAAGAACTTGGTTGATTGAAGTGAGTTTCCTTTATGAATTTAAATAGCAGTATTTACTAATCTACAAAGTTATTCTTGGCAAAGCTTCCCTCCTGCCAACATGCTATCACAAGCTAATTATTATAATTTGACCTAAAAATGCTACATGTTCTGGAAGCTCTGAGATGGGAGAGAAATGCTTTGAGTTTTTAATCCTGCAGGGTACCAGCCAAAACCAGTGAAAAGCTGATGCACTGATCTGCCTTTTGATCTTTTCTCTGTGGGACTAGAATAAAACTGCTGATCCATGACACTCACAATTTGTCAGGAAAAACAGTTCAGTTTATTTACTTGTTATACAGCTCTTTCAAATTGACTTGATCTCTCTCTAAACCTTTGCATCCCCTTCTGAGAGAGCTGCACAGGATCTAAAATTAAAAGTCCAAAAAGTCACTCATGTATAGAATCATGGGCAGTTGGCCAGAAAGGACCATGAGGACTAGTCAGATCGCCTGCATCTCACAGGTCATCAAATTTCATCCAGATCTCCCCTATATTCAGCACAATAACTTGTTTGACTACAGCACATCTTCCAGAAAGGCAACCAGTCTTCATGTGAACACATCAAGAGATGGAGAATCCACCACTTCCCTTGGCAAACGGTTATCCCTTTGTTTGGAGAATCATAGAAATTAGAGGTGGGAAAACATCTATCACAGTGTTAGGCAACCTGTGGCCCTCAGTCACTGTGTGGCCTATTGGGGTTCTATGTGTGGGCCGCAAAATATGTTCTTTACTATCACCATGCCCAGGGTTTCAGTCAACTCATTTTTTTCCCTACCGGTATTACTAAAGAGATACACATGTAAAGGAAGGGTATATGAAGTGAGGTGCATGCTGACTGCACACAACATCGACTTAAGACAGCCATGTGCTCTCTCTGCATCCAATTAAAAGTGGTGCTACAATTCAGTTGGCACGCCCCACAAATTCTAGGTACATATGTGCAGTTAGCAAAACTACTGTATCCCGAAAGACCAGATTGTTATGACAATCTGAGACGGAGGGCCGTGAGAGGCCCACTCACTAGCTTAGGTTGCCTGTTGCTGATCTAACTTGTCTAGTCTGTCCTGTTGATGCAGGGTTGCTCCTGACAATGTAGTTTTGAACACTTCATCCCTCTCGTATTAAATATTCAGAGAGGGCTTCCATTGTTTCTTTTAGAAGACTATTCCACAGTCCCGTGGAATTCACCGACTGGAGTTCGAATTGAGTCTATCTAAATTGATCTTTCCTTTATTTCATCCTGTTAGCTCTAGAATAGTTATAACTCTTATGGTTTGTTTCTTTATTTGTGCTATGAGGGATCAGTCGGGGATCAGGACCTCATTGTGCTAGGGGCTGTACAGATGCAGAACAAAAGAGGCAACTCCTTCTTCCCCACAGAGTTTACAGTCGAAATAACCCCCATCCCAGCCCCTGCCTTGTTCAGCCCTAAAAGATTCCTTTGCCTCATTGCAGGATGCACCCTCCATATTCCTTCACAGCTGACATCCAGGCAGCGCCAGGATGCACGTTGAGAGGACTGGGTAATACAAAGCACTATTCCTGAGACAAGCCTGTTCATTCAGTACTGCCAGTCCTGCAGTCAGGAGGCTTCTGTTGCACCATGAACAGGCTGCAGTGACAGTAGCCTGTTAATGTCTTATCTTCCAGTGTGGTGTACAAGTCACTTTGTACTCACAGGGATTACTTGAGTCTGGGGACACAGTGCCACTTGGCTCCCTTCTAAACCTTTCCTCTCATATGGTGTGGTAGAACTGTGATTCTACATACACTCGTGTTAGTCCCTATGGGTATGTCTAGACTACAAGGTTTTTTCGAAAAAAGTAGCCTTTTAAAAAAAAAAAAAAAAGTGTCACCTGCATCTAGACTGCAGACGCGTTCTTTCGAAAGTAAATTGAAAGAACGCGGCAATTTTTTTGAGTGCAGTAAACCTCATTTTACGAGGAATAACACCTTTTTTCGAAAGTACTCTTTCGAAAAAGGCACTATTGAATGCAAACTGTGCTTTTTCAAAAGAGAGCGTCTAGACTCTCTTTCGAAAAAGTGGCTCGCTTTTTTGAAAAATCTGATTCTAGTCTAGACGCTCTTTTTCAAAAGTATCTTTCAAAAAAGGCTTGTTGTCTAGACATACCCTAAGGTGCCACCGGACGACGTGTTGTTTTTCAAGTTACAGACTCATACGGCTCCCGTTCTGAAATTGTTTGTTTGGTTTTAAGTTACAAGATGGTTACGTGAGTGATCTGTAAAATAGAGATGTCTGTGTATAGATAAAAAGTTACTGGGGAAGTACCAGTAGATGGTGCTCCAGAATATTCGCCATTCTTTCCTGGGGTTTGTAGCCTGTGTTTCTGGCTACAAACATGATAATTGTTTTTTTGCATGAAGCTCTTAATGGGGAAGATGGTCACTTTTTGAAACTTGGAGCTTGATGAGCCATTGGAATGGTTTGTACTTGCAAGCTTGACACTGATTATGTTACAAATCCCATGGAGATAAATTTCCTCTAGACTCCCGCTATAAAGCACATTGTGTACTGTTTTGGTATTCAGAGTGTGTGGCACCGTAGCCTTAGTCATCCCATTTGTAGGCTGCTCCTGGAATGAAGAGAGAGTTACCAATAAAAATACAACTACCGGTATATGTGACTGAATGAGATGTCAGATTGAGCTTTTTATTAATTTATTTTTGTAAAGGTGCTTGTCAGGATTTACATCTTCAGAATGGGAGTTGTCAGGATGCTGTGTCTCACTGCTTACCAACACCTAGCAGTTTCCTAGGGCACGTAAAGCTCAGCAGGGGGAATGAACGTTGTTTGCCAGAGTGAGCAGGTTTGATAGAGGAGCATAGTCTAGTAACTAAAGCCCAGCACTGGGAGCCAGGAGAACTGGCTTCCATTCCTGTGACTTAGGGCAAAACAGTTTTTTCCCTCTTTCATTGATGTTCAGACTGCAAGCTCTTTGGGGCAGGCACCAAGCACAATGGAGCTCTGGTCTTGGTTCACACTGTTAGGCACAGTGGCAATGCACACATTAGTAATTTAGGTGGTAAAGGAATGAAATTCACCTTCCGACATGTGGCCATTGTGTCGAGCTGTTGTAAGGTTCTCCCAGGACTGCAGGCACCCTGCCCTTGACTATTTTTAGGAGCACTGAATCTGTGTAATCACATATTGAGCAGCTCCCTAACCATGCATCACACCCTCTGCAATGGCCTGCATGGAGCCCATTCCTGGTTTGCAGTGGAAAGCCACTCTAGTGAGGGGACATGACCTGAAAATGATGTCCCTGGCCTCTGTGCTCATGCTTTCCCATCTGTCGGATGGCACTAATAATACTTCACAGCTGCACATGCAGCAGCAGCAGCAGAGGATGAGGATGAAGAATGCAATCCCCAAGAAGGCTTATTTCATTAGGCTATATAAAGTATTTTTAGTTTAAGGTGTTCTAGAATGGTTCCAAAGGGTTATTGTTCTGTATCTGTGTGTGTGTGTGTGTGTGTTCATGTAAATTAGGGATGTAATAGTGTAGTCAATTAACTGATTACCCGATAAGCAAAAGCTTATAGGTTAATGCTATAGATTACATGCATTTCCCTCCCCCACCCCTGCCAGTAAATTTTTTAGCAGGCTCAGTCCTGGCTTGTGCCGGGTCCAGGACCTACCCCCGCTACAGCTCTGCATTTAAATTGTATTAGGAGCTAGGCAGGCAGGCAGCCCAGCTCAGTTCCAGCTTATACCGAGTCCGGGAGCTTAGCCTCCTCCCAGACAGGGGCTGCTGCCAGCCTGCACTGCTGCCTCTGTATTAGCTGTATTCCAGCTCCTTCCTGATACCTCTTGCTGCTGCCTCTGGTATAGAGACAGCAGCATGGAGTGGCAGGGGGCTCCTCGGAGTGGGGCCAGATTGCACTGGCTGTCGGTCCCACCCCCAGGGACTATAGAACAGTCGAGTAACCAATAGTCAAATTCATCGATTATTCAATTAACCGATATTTAACATCCCTAATGTAAATCATAAATAATATACATTAAACACGCATTGACCATTACTCCAAAAATATTCTCTAAATATGGCACAGTATTTCAGTACGTATGAACTAAAGCAAGACTTGCCATCTGCAGGTTCACTGTTTGCGGTTTCACCTATTCACGGTGCACTGCATTGCACCAGCACAAGCACATGATACAACGTGCTGACACTTTCTAGGTGCGTTCTCGTAAAAAAAAAATAATTACACTCGCTAAAGTAACAGATGAAACAAACAGCTCGCTGACAAAATGTTTGAGCATGATCCCTTGATGGAATGGAGCCTAAAAGTTAAAAGGGAAATTGAAGCTGCAATGATACTGTACCAGGAAATTTTAAAGCAGTTAAAGAACAAGACTAAACCAGCCTCCTAGTATTTCTTTGCAAGCCCCTTCTCTCCCCCCACCCCGGTTTACTTCCTCACTCTGGATTCACAGGGAGCCAGTTCAAAGAACTGTTTTGGGTGATTAGTTTTGAAGTTGTTTGTTGAGGATACAGTATTATCTTTGGGTTCCAGTTTGATTGGAAATCTACTGCTTTGAGGTTAAAGTGGTTTGTTGTCTACAAACAGAGACAGAAAAACAGCAGGCAATGAAATTCTCCTTTTGGATCACGTGGTTTTTTCTGTCATGACTACCCCCACGTCCCATATTCGCGGATTTCCACATGTGTAGCTATCTCCAGAATGTGTCCCCCATGAATGCGGAGGGCTTCCTACAGAGTGAAAATTTGAAGAGTCTGTGTTATTTCATTAATATAATTGGGTGGGAAGGAAAGGTGTGATTGTGTTAACCTTTCTAAAAGGATCCATTAAACAATTAATTTTAACTCATAAACTAATTAACAGAATTGATAGGAAATTACCAGGTAAAGTCATTCTAGACTCAGTGTAAATGCTATAATTTTGGGGAGGCGATGCTGTGTCTTTTGAACGTTACAAAGAAGTTGAATCTGTGCTTTTAAATGGAAAATTCAACTCAGCCTTAAGTGCAGAGCTATGACTAGTGCCTCTGTAATATACAACACTAAAATAATATTGACACAATAATTATATCATCATTATTGTGTGTGGTTGAATTTTATGCCCTGGAATATCTGAGGAAAGTAGAGCAAGTTTGAACTGGAATACAGCAATCAGGAAATGAGTTTTTCAACATATAGCAAGAAATAGCAGTGTACATTCAGAATTGATAAGAACTCCTATTGCTAGTCTAATTTTGAGGCAGTACAATTACAGCTGTCTTGCTGTATATTTAATAGAACAGCATCCCAAACTTATAGTGAAACGTGTACAAAGTGTGGTTAGGAGATTTGAGCTATCCAGGAGATTATATTACAGTGCTGCCGGAGAATTCTTTTAATGTTGATGCTCAGTAGACCATGTAGCACAATGTACTTAGTGCAAGTGGTAGGGTGAAAACTATGGCCTGCCTAACTGTCATTTTCTGCCTGCCTCTCTCTCTCTTTCTCTCTTTCTGGCAGATCCTTACCCAGGTCATAGTTTTCACCTAGCATTGAGAGAGACACCTATGTCAGGCAAATGTCCCCACATAGAGACCAGAGTCACTGGTCCATAACCCCACATTGAAATCCAAACTCGTGAAGACAAATGTTCATTTTCCCACCTTTTTCTGATTTTATGATGTCTCTCCAGAGCAGTATCAGTAGCTGCTTGGGCAAGTACCAAGCCAATTGGGCTACGCAACCACCTTGCTTGGCTTGCACCCCATGCAAGCACTACTTGAAGTTACAATGGTGATGCTGATGAAGGAGCACATGGGTTTCATCTCTTGTTGTGACCGCTGGATAAGAAATGCTGCTAACACATCTCATGCTGGAGATAGGCTGGTAAAGGAGTCACTCAGCCTGTTCATTCCTTTGGAACAATTCAAGGGCTGATCCTTTTTTTTACTTTTGCCTTGTCTACACAGGCTTTTTTCTTAAAAGGGTTCAGCTTTTGCTGAACCTGGTTTTATTCTTGCAGAGGCGGCAGCTGCAGGAAGGCTAAGGTAGAAAGGGTTCCATTGGGCCACAGCTGTCTCAAACACGACTTCATCAGACTTTGCTCAGAGTAAGTGTGAAATGCTAAATGTCTAAATATGATAGATTCAGAATGTTCTCACTGACGTGCCTGCTAATGGAGAGGCTTCTTTCCGTCTCCTGTAGCACAGCAATGCACTGCTGGCCTAACCCAGTAGCAAATTACGATCTTCCTCCTACACTGGCTCAGCTACTCTGGTCATCGAAGGTTTGTCTAAATACACTTTAACCGTCTCACTTGAAAACAAGAGGGGGCCCCTCTGCCAGAGAACACCTGTTGAAATACAACTTGCTCTGTCTGTACTGTGATTTTAAAACATGCTAACTAAATGTTTTAGCTGACACCTTTTATCCTGGACTAGGCAGGCCCCAAGAGAATGGGGGGGGTGGAGCCAACATCCTATCCACAACCTTGCCTGCCCAGTTCATCAGCTCCGACATCTCTGCACCTGTCCCACATGGTGCCTCATCCGAGCACTTTCCCTCAACTGACTGGTACTTTGGTACTTTTGCTTCTGCACCAGCTCTGTTCCAGGATTCTGGAACCTGCATTCATATGAAGGCTGATCCTCATTTTTAGCCTGCTTTGCAACGGCGCCTCCCCACAACTTCTTCATATTGCTACTGATTTTGCTGCAATTTTGCTTTCCACCTCTCATCTCAGGGTAGAGTTGACTGGTCATTGTCTTCTCCATCCAGGTGCTTCTCAAGACCAATTGCTTCCTACGGTCTGATTCTGCCAGCCTTATGCTGAATAGTATCTTACTCTGCAAGTAGCCCCACTGAAATCTGGGCCCCGTTATAGTCAATGGTATTTTGCCATTGACTTGCATGGGATTGGAACGCCACCCACCACGAGTGCTCGGGGAAAGAGGTGAACAAAGGTGGCATAGCTCAGGGCTGCGGGGACAGATGAGGTTAGATGGCACTTACAATTGTAAGGTGAGGTTCAGACCCTTTTGTTTCTAATGAGGCACTGTGAGTGGGTCACACAAATTGTATTTGACTTATAATTTTCATGGCACTGAGCTGGCTTGTTTGTTTAATGTGTGTTGTGATCAAAGCCTGAAATAAATGTATGTCTTTTCCCAAGTAAATTTGTGTTCTGGTTCTTTGGTTGTAGGTTTGTTTGTTTGTTTTGCTTTGATACAGATGCATCTGCCATAATGTACACCTCTTCTCAGACACTGATGTAACTGGGTGCTATTATTTAGTGTGAAAAATAGAAGTAACCGTGGAACTTGGAAGCAAAAGATGCTGTGTTTGTTTTCTGATGCACACAGGGATTCCTGTTTTGCAGCTACACTGGGCATATTTCATAGTATTGCAGACAGTTTCTGCCAGTTAACATGAATTATGGCTCCAAAAGTATTCATTTACCATAAACCTGCAGTACATTAACTCCTGAGTCCCAGCCTTTGCCAGTGGCAAATTCATTGCAATGCAAATAGAAACAATTTTCAAACTTGTTACAGGGAATGTGCTACTCCCGCTCAATTGGCATTTATAAGACGTGTTCTAGGAAGGCAAAACCAAACACGCATGGCTCGGAATTAATTCTCTCATTGCCATTTTGCCTGGTAAAAAAAATATAGGTGAGGTGTGCTGTGGGGAGGAAGGTTCTGTTCATGAAGTTCCAGGGTGGGGACAGGATTGAGCATCCTGGAAAACACAAAGGATTCAACCCCCTTAGGCGCATGAGGACCTGGGCTGGGGGAATTCTGCAATTGTTGCCTTTGGAGCCATAATAAAATTGCAGAATTTCCCAGGACTTGTCCTGTGCTTCTGCACCAGCTCTGTTCTAGAATCCTGGAACCTGCATCCATATAAAGGCTGATCCTCATTTTTAGCCTGCTTTGCAACGACACTTCTCCACAACTTCTTCATAATGCTACTGATTTTGCTGCAATTTTGCTTTCCACCTCTCATCCCAGGGTAGAGCTTTTCTGTGGCTTGGTTTAAAAAAAAAAAAAATCACAGCTGGATTATCCATTACATCTGCTTGGTACCACTGTGCAAATAGGAAGCAAATGGGCAAAACTGCCCTAACTGGGCAAAGGATGATTCTGCTTCACAGGGGAATTGTCCAGCAGTGCTCAGGCTACTTACTGTGCAATCCTCACGCTGTGTCCATCATATCTGCGCCAAAAAGTTTTAAAACTTATCTTGTATTGGTCCTACAAAAGCCAGGAACTTGGCTACACGTTTTTGATCACAGTTAATAGCACCTTATCTGTTAGCCAGCTATTTACATACATACAACTATAGAGCACATTTGTAACAGCAGGAGGGGGAAAGATTACAGAAGTTTAGGAGGACATGGAGAGGAGCCAACCTCCCAGAAGGGTCATGTTCGCAAGATGGTTAGCTACTGTGGTGATGGGGCCAGATCAGTGACTAGATGGACAGATGGGTCATACGGCTCAAAACCTTTGCATAGTGAGCCTGAAAGGGCAGCGGTTTCTATTCCAGCCTATGGTCTGGAACCAATACGTGCGTCCCGGCAACATGCCCAAATTGCCTATAACAGATTGCACAGAGCTCTCACTGACATGACTGACAGTTGTGTGTGGTGGAAGGAAGATTGTTGCCCCTGGAGTCCATTCCTAATGCCTTCTGTGAACAGGACTCCCATTGATTTCAGCTGAGGTGATTGCTGACCAGTGTTCCCTGTAAGTTGTGTGCTTGTGCGGCTGCTCAGGAGGGATTCAGTGCCACCCAGCTGATTAGAAACTGTTTTGTTTCTTCTGGTGGTGCACATTCACACAGGCCTCGTGCATATAAAATTATTCCGTGCATGGGTGGAAAAAAATCCACATATTGTGTCTGACATTCCTTTAGCACAACTGTTCTAGTAACACCAGGAGCTTCAGACAGGCTGGGCTTACTCTCAGTATCTGTTGAAGCCAGTAGGGCTTGGCTGAACTGGGCACATGTATGATGCTGGAAAACTTACTACCTAACATGACTTCGCTGGCATGTTGTTGTCAAACCACGTGCCAAGTGCAGATGGGGTTGTTTGTGTTTTAACACCCAGTTTAATCCGGCTTTATGTCCGTAGCATAGACAGAGATGGGCACAGTATTACCTGATTCATGGCTAACTCTATCCAGGCCACACTAAAGGCAAAGGAGTGTTTAATCTTTTCTAACAAGCTGCACTTTCCCCATGTAGACAAGAATAGCACTTTTCCCGCCCACTCCCTGTTCTGATTATCTGGAGGGATGTTTGTAGCTAATCTTCAAGTGATCCTTTGAACTACTTTCTGCTTATTTCTTTCTATGGAGTGTTTCATCCCAAGCAGGGCCAGCTACTGGGAGGAGGAGGGGGGGAGCGCAGTTGCCTCTGGGCCTAGCGATTTAAAAGGGCCCAGGGCCCTGGGCCACTACTGTGGCAGCTGGAGCCCCAGACCCTTTAAATTGCCACTGCAGCTCCACCCTGCATGATCCAGGATGGTGCTGAGGGCTAAGGCTATCCCCTAGTCCTGTCCCTTCTGCCTAAGGCCCTCCCCCACATTGCCCAGTGTCCAGCAAAGTCTGTCGCCAGACCTGGTCCCTAGTGTATACATCTTACTATATGCAAAATACATCTCACAGCATGTGTTCATTAACATCTTTGCCATAAAACCATGGGGTTTAGTTGTGTCGCCAAGAGGACACTGAGGAAAAACTAGGAAATTCAGAGAGAAAACTGACAATCCAGCATCATCTCATGTTGCTGTATCCAGGGATTAAGGGACGTTATGTAACAAGGGGATGGCTGAAGGACTGTCGGAGGAATGTGGTTTTTGCTGGCTGGAGTTACTGTAATATTAACGTATACAGTGTGCTTGAAGTGAATCCTCTCTATGTGCATAGCATGTTCTCTAGCACAATATGCCAAGTGGAGCAGTGTGAGTCCAATGACATTAAGTCCCTGCTATGGATAAGGTTCTAAGGCTTATCTTGCCGAACTCTGTGCCTTGCCATAGCTAATATGACTAGATAGCAGATGTGAAATCTAGTGTCCTGCCTACAGTTAGTAACTGAGTAGCTAACAATAACAACTAGCAGTTTGTGGTCCAAATTTTCTGCTGAAATTAAAGGGCTACCACTGCATGGACCTTAATGGAGATACAGATGTGCTCATGATAAGTCAGTTGAATCATGAGCCTTCAAAGTACAGTAGACTTCCGATAATTCGGCACCTTTGGGACTCAGGGGGTGCCGGATTATTGGAGATGCTGGAGTATCAGGAGGTACTCCGGCAGGGGGGCTGTGACGGGTCTGCCGGGACCCGCACCGTGACGGGCGGCGGGGTGGTGGGGTACGGCGCGGTGAGGAGCGAACCCTCTGCCATTTGCAGGGAGGCGGGAGAAGCCCCGCACAGCCGCTGGCGACAGGCCAACTGGGGCTGCAAGTGGCAGCATCGGACTTGGGGAAGCGGCTGAGCAGAGCAGCTGGGGTGCTGTCGGCTTGGTCCTGCAGCGCTGCTTAGGTGAGGGATGGCGCTGCGGGACTAACCCGGCAGTACCCTAGCTGTTCTGCCCCGCCGCTTCCTCAAGTCCACTGCTGCCACTTGCAGCCCCAGCTAGCCTGTAGCAGGTGGCTGCACAGGGCTTCCCCCACCTCCCTGCAAAACGGTGGAGGGTTCACCCCTTGCCGCGCCATTCCCCGCCCACTGCGACCCCTGGCCAGATGCAGTGCGGTCTGGCAGACCCGTCACAGGGGCATAATCCCCTTCCCCTCTCCTCCCCTTCCCTTTCCCGGCCCATGACCACGCATGGGGCTTACAGCAGCTCCAATTGTCCGGCTGGTTGGAGCACTTCCGGGTTCCAGTTGGTGCCGGACTATCAGGAGTGCCGGATCACTGGGTGCCGGACAATTGGAGTTTTACTGTACTATGAAAATGTGAATTAATTGCCCTAAACCCTGTGTGAGTTATAATCATTTAATTTGAAGGAATTAAGCTGTTTGCTGAACTGGGATTAGAACTGAGGAGTAGCTGGTTTCACCAACTCATTGTCAGTTTTGCTCAAGTTCTCTTCCTGCTTTCTCTCCCCTGAACCCAGCTAGTTTGCAGCCTCATGCTTTGCTGGCTGCTAGTAATTTTGAGGGGAAAAGTCCTGTTGATAAGAGAAAACACTTGAGAAACATGAGAAGGTCGATGATTTAACAGGGTTTGGAAACGATTTCATAGGAGCAATCTGGATTTTTTTCAAGAGTGGAATTGGACTGGTGTGGAAAACACGGGTGGTCACCTGGAGCTGGGGGGTGGTGCAGGGATGAGAGAAGCTGCCCAATGAGAGCTGAGTTACCAACAGTTCTTGTGCTTGGAGTAAGAATTGTTAGGCGACTGGAGGCAAATTGAGACTAAAAAGCAACCGGCTCAATTATGAGATTGTCATCTGGGATTAATTGAAACCACATAAGCAAACATTGCGGATCTAACTGGTTTTACAGAAACTCTGTTCACCAAACCTCCCTGGCATTGTATATGGCAACAGGCATTCCATGGGCTGCTGTTGTGCAAAAGTTTAGCTTTCAAATTAGCCCTTTCACCTACCAGCAAGGGAATCACCACTGTCATTTTGCAAAGGAATAATTAAGGTGTGTGGGAGGTAATGGGTTGATGTAATATATACAGAGAGGCAGTAAGGTCTAATGGTTGAGCACTAAGGAGGCCTGCATCAGGATGTGCTTAGGTGGTTTGGCTGTGCTGTACTGTTCCCAGCTCTGCCATGTGACTGAGGGCAAGCCACTTTAACACTCTCTTCCTCTCTTCTCCCTCTTGCCCTGGTCTGTCTTGTGTGCTCAGATTGTAAACATTTTGGATACGTCTACACAGCAGTGTTATTTTGGGATGACGTCCATTATCCCAAAATAGCATTCTCCATGTCTTAACAGCACGCCCATTTTTTTTCAATGCATTTGAAATAATGGGCGACTTATTCTGGCTTCCTGTAGAGGAATAAGGAAGATGCCGGAATAGTGCTCTATTTCGAAATTTGGCGCTATCTTGAAATAAGCAATGCAATTTGTGTATCTTATTTTGAACTATGCACAACAGTGTAGACGTATCCTTAGAGGGCAGCCACTGTGCTATGTTTTTGTGCAGTGCCTAGCACAATGGGGTCTCAGTCTTGGTTGTGGCCTCTAGGCATGACTGAAATATGGGCATGGTCATAATAATAATTACCCAAGTTGGAAGGTCTTCTGAACTAACCTAGGAAAATGGGGTTTGGGTTTTGATGATCAAGTAGACACCCAAAAGTTAAATTAAAAGTGAAAGGAGAAGCAGAACTAAAGAACAGCACCATCCAGGTTCTGAAATAGCTATAAAAGGAGCACATCATGGTAATAAAGCCAGTGTGACTAGTGAAGTGAAAGTGAAGCTATAATACTTTTATGTTAAGTATTCAGCACAAGTATTACTTAAATAGCATCTCACCCCAAGGATTTTAACTGTGTATTACCAACACAGGCATAAAATGTCCGGTTTCAAGACTAAGCAATAACTCCAACGTTGAGCATGAATGCTGTAGCCAGAACTGAGCCATCAGCTAAATTTGTAGAATATATACATGTTGCAGTCTGTTAAATGAACTATTTTTTCTTAATTGTGAGGGGCTTTATGTGTGAAAAGCAGGATTGTCAACTCTCACAGTTTGAGAGTCTCATGATGATTGATGTTCAAGTTCTGGCTCTGGGAGTCAGGGTATTATGTGATAATTTCAACTTTCATTTAAGTAAGTGTCTGGTCCTTCTGGCTGCAGAGAATAGCAGAGACCCCCAGTGTACCCTGTAGGCTCAATCATCAGAAGGAAAATAAAAAGAACCCACCAAAGAGCAAATTTCATGATTGTTTGGGTCTGATTTGAGAGTGCTTAGAGTTGGCAATACTGGAAAAGTGCCAGACCTGAAACCCTAGAGCAGGGCTACTCAACTTTGGAAGCCCCGGGGGCCACAATGATACTCACAGCACATGCCGAGAGCTGCAACTTTTAAGTGTGGTTGTGTATACATGCAAATACATAATCAAATAGCTTCTTTCACACTGATGGGCATGAATACAAAGATTAAGGTAAAAGTACACAACATACCAGCCCCATTTAAGTCAGTTCTGCTGATATTAATAAAATGTAATATTTATCCGAGTTCCACCCATGTGACAGCACTTTTAATGCGCAATGACAGTCTAGGAATTTAACTACTAAAACGCATCTCAGCAGAAGACCATTATAGTGAATACTTTTGTGTTTTGGCTCCCACCAGTGGGCCACGTGTTGAGCCCCATGTAAACCTAAACTGCACCATAGGCTGCACACAAACGGGCCGCATGTGGCCCATGGACTGCTGGTTGAGTAGCCCTGCCTTAGAGCCTGGCTTTCTCTGTGCACACCGCTGTACAAAGTTCTCCAGCCTGCACCACCAACATGGTACAACTCAAACCAGGAGAGACTGTTCAGTTTTTCAGCCTCTATGCATATCCAGTCCTTGATGCTTCTGGGGCGAGGGAGTGTCAATGAAAGGCAGTTGTGCTTGTTACTGACAGCAAGAAATGGACTAAGACCACCAACTCCTTTTCACAGAGACCTATGCAGAACCATTGGGTGGAAACCACGCTTGCTATTTTTTTAAGGTAGCTTAAATTCAAGTCAGTGACCTAGACATGAAGATTTCCATACCTAATGATAACAAACCGTGATGACCAGTGCCTTGCAAAAAAGTTAGATAGATTAGAAAAGAATTTCTGATAGATAATATACAGAGAATGAGGCTTTTTATCCCTAGTTTGTTTCTCTTGCAGACAGGTTCTCCACTGTTCAGTAGGGTGTGTCTACCCCCCCTTCCATTGCCCAGCCAGAATAATTTATATGGAAAACATTTCCCTCCTGTTTAAATACTCTGTTTAGCATGCAAAACGTATATTGCTGTTGGCAAAACGTAACTAGACCTACAGAAAAATTCCTGCAGAATGTGTGGGGTGTAGCAGGAGGGAGCAGATGTTCCCACAGAACAACAGGGTTTTTATGGTGAGTGAGTGCAGGTAAAGCCCTGGCTGCAGGGCAACTGGATGTGTTAGACACGCTTCCATAGTCAGAGTCACTGATGCAACAGACTTACTTTAGGAAAAATAAATGCTGGGATGTGGCAAGGGTCTGTGTGTATGGATTCCATGCTGTGGAAACCAGTCAGGATTGTTTTTACTAAGAGTATCCCTTAGGGCTGACTGGAATGAACTGTGTACTGTGTGTAGGCTTCCTCAAGCCATGTGTTCGCGTCCCAGCAGGTTTGACTCAGTATTTTGGCTTTCTGAGGTAAATACTGAATATCGTGCTGTTTCCTGTTGGGTGGGGGTGGGTCTTTCAGAAGAACCCCCTTAAAAAAAACTAAAAGTTTTCAGACTTTGGTGTCTTATGTCTACAAGTCCTGTGGCGATGTGCCTCTCAGTCCAGGTGGGCTGGCAGGCTTGCGCTTGCGCTACCACTCTACAGTGAAGTTGCAGCTGGGGCTTTAGCCCAGGCTCTGAAGCTTCTCACTTCCCCACCCCTTCTCCAGGAGCTGCAAAGTCTACACAACTATTTTTAGCGCAGTAGGATGAGGCCACCTCTGCCAACCTGGACTGGGAGGCTGGCCATCGAGCTTGTGCAGCTTAGGGAGCTAGCATGTAACCTGCGGCAGGGGAGGGGGAGCTGGGATGCCCCTGCCACCTACTGGGGCTGGAGCAGCTACCGACTGTGGCATGCCACCCAGGCTGGACCCATTATAGACAGGGGATGCTCCAGCAAGCCCCACAGGGTTAACTGGTTAACAATTTACATCCCTAATTACTTACCAGTTGGAGGAGAAGGACATACCGCACAGCAGACACACAGCTATGAAACAGCTGCTTAGAGCAGCACTTGTTTGCATCTGCACATGGAAAGGAGCAGCAGCTCCTTACAAGGAATTCTTAGGGGAGTCCTAGAATTGACAAGTGAAAGCCTGGAGAGTTTTGGCCCCATCCACGTTTCACAGAGGAATCCCACGTGTGTGTAACAAACAGCTTGGGATGGCCCTGCCTAGTACCCTACACGAAACTCATTGTGATCAAAGGAAAGAGCCTCACACAGACAAGCGGGACTCAAAGGAAGGCTCGATGGCCACAGTAGGGTATTGCCATTCCCCAGAAAATTGGAGAGCTGGGGGAAAATGGGAAGGTTTTAAGTGTAATTTAAGGGGTGTTTGTCACGTGACACTTCCTAGAGGTTTGACAGCTGGGAAAGATCCCCGGTGGCCAGATCTTTAGCTCTGCTGCTCTTGCAGGGAAGCTCTGAAAACTCCAAAACTGGGCTCAGCTGAAGGGGGGGCAGCCCTAGGTCTGTGGGTCTCACAGGGGGCTTGCTCCGGCCAGCCTGTTACATATCAACATGTGGAGTTGGAGAGGGGAGGGCAGAGCATGACGAAATCTGCAGCAAGCCTCTTCTGCCCTAAGCACAGCTCTTCCCTCCCTCTCTGTTCGTTTGAATTTGAAATAAAGGGCTGCCAAAATTTCCAGCCCTGCTATTAGCTCTGCCAGATACATCTCTGCATTCCCATTGGTAGAGCAAAGATGAGCCAGCTCAGGGAGGGGAAA
>JANRFK010001234.1:111154293-111172931 GCA_030068395.1 Apalone spinifera
CTTCTTCCTCTCTTGGTTAGGTGGATCCCATCTCTTCCTAACAATCCTCGTGCCTCGTGCCTCATCCCATGGTCGAAGAAACCAAAGCCCTCTCTGCGACACCACCTGCGCAACCATGCATTTACGTCCTCAATTCGACGATCCCTGCCCAGTCCTTTCCCTTCAACGGGAGGATGGACGAGAACACCACTTGTGCTCCGAGTTCTTGGATCCTTCTTCCCAGCGCTACATAATCTGCAGTAACCCGTTCAAGGTCATTCTTGGCCATATCGTTAGTTCCCACGTGGAGAAGCAGGAAGGGGTAGTGATCCAAAGGTTTGATAATAGATCTGATTCTTGCACTACCCATTTCCACCACTTAATTCTGAAAAATAAAATGGGCTCTTACAAAATAAGGAGTTAAAAGCAAACCAGGTCTTCTCTTAGATGTACAGTGAATGTAATGCTTATGAAAGGTGCCACCAACTACCATCCTGCCTCAGTGGGTGGAGCCCACAAGGATAATGAAAAGTCTATCTCCTTAGGCGAGATGAGGGATCATAGATCTTAGCAGTCGATTGGGGCTGTGTGTGTAAAGAATGGAAAAAACAGAGGGGATGTAGGTTACGGATTCAAAACCTGAGATCCAGAAGGGGGCAGAGAATCCTGGACAAGGCCCAATGCTCTGAGGACTCTAAGGAGCCAGTGGACTGTCATCTAGGAGCTCTTACTGGAAGTGTGCATGGACAAGAGAGCAGAAAGCAGGGACATAAAGAACCCCTTTTCCCACCCACATGCAGTTTCCTGCTCTTGGGATGGGAGAGCGGAGGTAACATAGACTCAAGTCTCTGGGGGAAATCCTGGCCCTATGGAAGTCAATGAAAGCTCCCATTGATTCCAATTGGCTAGAAATTTGCCTTCTATTCTCTTGTAAACAGGCAAACTGCAGACACTGCTGCTCATGGTTCTCAACCCTGTTTTGGAAGGACTGCCTTTAGAAAGCCATGTCCGCTTAGGCGGGAGGTGCAGAGAGCGTCCAACTAGCATAGATTTCTCTGGGATTTAGGGCTCTCAGCCACCTTACAGGGCTTCTTAGCACAGCAGAGAATGCTCAACATCTTAATCACTCTGGCACCATTGCAGGCAGTCTCACATGGTGATTTCTTTTCAGGTACATCCTTGTTTGGATACCAGGACCTTGACTGAAGTCACTAGATTCACTCCCATAGGGCCCAGACTGAAGCCACTGAATAGCCATCTGATTAAGTGTGTGTGTGTGTGTCTACATATAGACAGGCAGGTGTTCTCCCCAACCTAGTGGGCACCTCTACAGTTATGCCTGATCTTCAACTTCTAATTTTGTGCTCTGCCCTTCTCAGGTTCTGAAAAATGAATTAGAAATAAATCCTGTGTAAGGTGCACTTGTTGCATAAAGGTGCAATTTCCCATGAAGTGCTATGTCCTGTGACTACCCCTTAGTTTAGGGGTGGGCAATAATTTTGCATGGGGGCTACTCCATGATTTTGTGAAGTGGTCAATGGCCACAGTTCTATGCAAGGGGTGTGGAGACTGGGATGGAGATGGGTTGAAAAAGGGAGCTTGGTTTAGGGGACGAGGGTGCAGGAGAGTGTGTGAGGTCTGAGAGGGAGTTTGGGTGAAGGGGGGGTTGTGCTCTGGGGCTGGGGATTGTGGTGCAGGATATGGGAAGGGATATGAGTGCAGGAGAGGATTCTGGCCTGGGGGAAGGGTATAGGAAGGGGTACAGGGTCTGGGAGGGAGTTGTGACCTGTGATGGAAGGTGCAGAGAGTTTGGGTGGTGACCTGAGGCAGGGAGCTGGGGTGTAGGAGAAAGTGGGCTGCCAGACACAGGCTCTGGCTGGGAGGTGCTTGCTTAGGCAGCTCCTGACCAGCAGCTCAGCAGGACTCTCAGGCAGGCTGCCTGTCTGCCACAGCCCCAAACCACTCAAAACGGATGGCTGCTCCACGTGGCTCTCTGTGTCGTGTGCGGGGGACGGGAGGTTTTGTGCACTGCTCCTGCCGATGATATGGTTTCTTGCCTCCCATTGGTCAGTTTTTGTAGCCAATAGGAGCTGAGAGATTAGGCTGGGGGTGGGGACGGTGTGCAAAGTCCCTCCTCCAACACCTTGCACGGTGTGGCACATGGAACAGCCAGTTGCTCTGAGCAGTTTGGGGTTGCTCCATGTCTGAGGTTCCTGGCGGGGCCAAATTGAAAGGCGTGGTAAGATGGATCTGACCCACGGGCTATCTCTTGCCTACCCCTGTCTTGGTTCCTTTGCTAAGCACTGGCCACCTGTATCCAGGAATCATATTTGATGTGTTACTCTGTGGGCAGTCTAAGAATGCTCATATCCTGAGCAATGGATGTTCTTGTTTTTATAGGAGGTGCTAGTTAAGAGTTTTGTTGTGCTTTCTTCTGGCTTTGGCCTAATGCCTATTGCATTCGTCCCTAAAAATATACGGGGAGATCATAGTTTAAGGCATAAGCACAGGCGGTAAAGTTAAAGCTGAGCATTCAGCCTCAACTATGCATTTCTAGATGCTTGATTTCTCAACCTTAATGTTGTGTAAGCAATATGTATTTTTGAGTATTATACACACAAGTACACATGCCTAGTGGTCATTGTTCTGTTGTCTCTCCTTCACTGATACACATTGCTTAACTTCACTGGAGATTTTTGCTTGAAAATGGCAGGCTTGTATAACTGATCAGTTTTTTACTTGGAGATTAGAAAAGGTCGCAGAGGCCTGGAGAAGGGCAATCATTGTCTATCTTTAAAAAAGAGAAACAAAGACGACCCAGGGAATTAGATGTTTTTGGCCTAACTTTGGGACCAAGAATGATACTGCAACAAATGATTAAACAATTAGTTTGTAAGCAGATAATAGGATTATAAGGAATAGCTAGCCAAACCAATCTGATCTCTGTCTTTGACAAGGTTATGGGCCAAGTGGATGGTGGGAAGTGGTAGATGTGCTATATCTAGATTTTTAATATGGCTTTTGACAGTCATGTGTTATACTCTAATAAACAAATTATGGAAGAGTGGTCTAGATGAAATTGCTATTGGATGGGCACACAAATGGTTGAAAGACCTATTTACAGAGTAGTTCTCACTGGGCTGCTGTCAGATTGGAAGGGCATATCTGGTGGCCATGTGGGTCAGTCCTGGATCTGATACTAATCAATATTTTCATTTATGACTTGGAAGGATTACAAACTCTTTGGAGGACAGAATTAGAATTCAATATTACCTCAACCATCTAGATCATTGGTCTGCAACGAACATGATGACATTTAATAAAGACAAGGACAAAGTACTTCATCTAGGAAGGAAATATCAAATGCACAACTGCAAAATGGAGACAACTTACATGTGTGTGGCTATTTGGCTTGAACAATGTGGTTATTTGGCCGGCTGAGTGTGGCTAGTTCTCTATAGCAGTAGCCACTACAGTGGCTACTGCTTCAGAACTGGATGGACACCAGAGAGTTAGGTTTTAGTATTCCTGAAAATAATCTGGGGGTCAGAGTGAATCTCAAATTGAGTATGAGTCAACAACCTTAAACCGTTACAAAAGACTAACATTCTGGGTTGTATTAATGGCAGTGATATCTGTAAGATGTGAGCAATAATTGTCCTGCTCTACTTGGCCTCAGTGAGGCCAGGGCTGTGCAAAGACGCAATAAGTAAAAATAAAAAGCTGCAAAAGTAAAGAGTTCACTGTGTGTTAACCTAAAGAAAGGTTGTGCATAATTAATATTTTGCCCAAGATGCAAAAATACCTAGTTCCAGTGCTGAGTGAGGCCTCAGCTGGTCTACTGTGTCCAGTTCTGGGCTGCACGCTTCAGGAAAGATATGGATACATTGGCGAGAATCCTAAGGCAGCAATAAAGGTGAGAAAAACTTTTAAAAACTTGACCTATGAGGAAAGGTTACACAACTCAACATATTTAGTATTGAGAAAAGAAGAATGAGGAGGGATCTGATAAATCTTCATATATATTGAGGGCTGTTATACAGAGAGTGGTGATCTATTGTTTTCCATGTCTGCTGAAGGCAGGACAAGAAGTATTGGCCTTAATCTGCAGATTTATATTAGATTACATAAGTATCTTCATTACTATAAGGACTGTTAAGCTCTGAAGCCGGCTTCCAAGGAAAGCTGTAAAATCTCCATTATTAGAGGTTTTTAAGAACAGGTTAGACAAACACCTCCCAGGGATGATCTAATTTACTCAGTACAGGAAGCTGGAGTTGATGACTTCTTGAAGTTCCTTCCAGTCCTACGTTTCCAAGATTCTCTGATTGCCTTTAGTAATGTGGATTTATCTCCCTTTCCCTTTCTTTACTTTTTCTTCATTCTTCCTCTTGACTTTACCATCAGTCTGGTATCTAAAACTCATTTATCAGACAAGTATTTCTATGTCAACATAGCGCTAATATTGTAATGTATACTGTACTTACCGTCAGGCCCTATCAGAGGAGATGCCAGGAGGGCCATTTGGCCCTGGCCTCAGGAGATAAAGGGGCCTCAAATGTTGACATTTTTCTACCGAGACATTTCCATTTATTATACACCTTGCAGTTATAACAGAGACAACAAAAGAAGCTTTATATATACCTGCAAAAAATTGATTTAAATCATTGTGGGACCTCAGGCCTTTGTCAGTTTTTCAGTCACATCTGAGTTTTCATCTGCATGAATGGAGACTGGAATAGCTTCTGTGATTAGTGAGTCTAATTATGAAATACTGTTTACAATCTTTGCATAGTTTAAAGGTTTTGAAAGTTATAAGTAATTCTGTTACTGTAAAGTGATTTTGCTTGATAGGAGGGTGAGTTTAACCTTTAAATTAGATGATTATCTCTGCGTAGGAGATTTTCATATTCCCATGTGTTTTTTTCTTATGTGTCTTCAAATACTATAACCATATTGGGCTCAGCTGTAAGCTACCTGTTCGTCCAGTTTTAGTTTTGCCTTTAAAGGCTTTTTGTGTGATAAGAAACTTTTAATTCTAGTTGTTTAATAAACTTTAAACCTAATTTGGCAAACATCCCTTGTTCATATTCATAACACACCAGTTATTAGAAGAATTTAATAACAGGAAAATGTTAGCAGATAAAATTTCATCTTTGAAATAAACCTATAAGGACCATAGTAAATAGAACCCCCAAACCGTTATTATATAATATTCATTGTGAAGTATATACAATTAAAATTTTGTATAACCAATAGCCTTTAGCAAATTAATGTATTATGTGCTACTGTGTTTTAAAATAACCCCTGTATAAAAATGAAGCGAAGATTTGAAAGTGGTGCAAGTAAGAAACAGCGAAAGCAACAGAATGAAGCAGCAGTTAAGAGTTTAAAGCCAATAACATAATTCCTTGTAGAACATGCCTCAGCCATTAGACAGTGACCATACTGACAATGACACTTCCAGTTCTGATAATCAAAACGTACCCACAAATGACATTTCAATGTCATGGCCTCAGAATGAAGAGGTCAATAATCAAGACACAGAAATGCTAACAAGAGCGATAGATGCAGAACCTATGCCTGTTTTAGAGATGCAGGAAGAAAATGAGGACTCGGAGATGCTGCGCAGCAAAAGCAAGAACTTATGACTAGCATAGGACACAGTGTAACAGTGGCATCAGAACCTGATATTGGACTTCTTGATAAGAACAATGCAGTCACTTCTTAAAGTTAGTTGTTTTCAGATTCCAAGTAATATACCGAAAGTTTCTGAATCATGCTTTTCCCACTCATCTGCTGACAAAAACTCCTCCCAATGGAGAGATCTACACAGGAGACTGGCTCTTCTGGAGCATGGAAAAACAGGCTCTGTACTGCATATTCTGATTCATTTTTAATAGTAATACCCAGCTGCATCAGTACTGTCTGTCTGATCCATCTGGTTGGAGCATCAGTAGAGTTTGGAGGAAGTTGAAAGACCAAAAACCTGCATGTGAAACTTCAATATCACATAAAGATAACTATTTTACATGGAAATGAGCTAGTAGAGCAGCACTAGCTAACAGGTCAATTGAGTGAAAAACAGAAACTGATAACTGGAAAAAACTCCTTGAGCACATATTCAATGTCATTCTTTTTCTTTCTGAAGGGGGATTGGCTTTGTTTGGTTCCAGTCAATGTATCGGTGACCCTACAAATGGAAACTTTCTTGGTATACTTGAGTTTCTTAGCAAGTATCACCCACTTTTATCAGGCCATGTTAAGCATGTTTGCAAATCACAAGAGAGCAGAAAATGCATGCACGTCCATTATCTGTCTACCAGAATACAAAATGAGTTTGAGCTGTGTGGGACATTTGTGCAAACAAAAACTCTTGAAGAGAAACGACTTGTGAAGTACTTTTCAACTATTATTGATGCAATTCCAGACTGTTCTCATAAAGAGCAGATGACCTTGGTAGTTCAATATGTTAAAATTGCAGGAAGTTCAAAGGTTTCAACTGAAGAACAATTCATTTTGTTCGATAACTTCACGAAAAAAACTGGAAAAGAAATCGCCGCTCATGTATTAGAAATTCCAGAAGGCTTCAAAACTAAATTTTCAAGTCTGCATTGGTCAAGTCTATGACAATGGATCCAATAGGACTGGGAAGTACAATGGAGTACAAGCAGTTCTTCGTGAACAAAATCCAAACTGTATTTTCTCCAGTTGTGGCAACCACACACTGTATCTTGCTGGGGTTGATTGCGCTGAATCATGCAAGGAAGCAATCGTATACTTTGGAACAATCCAGGAATTGTAAAACCTCTTCAGTAGCAGTCTCAAAAGTGGGAAATTCTGAAGCAGCATCTGCCTGTTTTCCTTCATGACATGTCAACAAGATGGTCAGCATGAATTGATGGCATTAAACTAGTTGCACAACATCTGGATGCTGTGAGAGAAGCATTAAGTGAGCTTGAACCTCTTACTCTCCCAGCACAGACTTGCACTGAGCTTAAGTCAATTCAGAAGTATACATCCAAATGAAAGCATTTTAATGTCGTCCATGTGGATGAAGTGGCTAAAAATGATCTACAAAACTAATCCTGTAATTGAAGCACGCAATGCTATATTAGATGTTGAGGGGGATAACATTGGGCAACTTCTTAAAGATATTCAAAAGATTCATGATCAATGGGATGCAATCTTTTCTGAGTTCAAATCAGTAGCACAGGGTATTGACACTTCATCTGAGTTTTCCACCAATCAGCCTAACATCTCAATCTGATGCTGAAAGTCACTATCGAGTCAATTTTTGTTGTTGTTATTGAGTCCATCAAATCTGGTCTCACACATCGATTTGAGTCACTGCAACAAATTTTTACCCTTTTTGGATTCTTTTGGGAGTTCAGAGAACTAAGTGATAAAGATCTATATTCAGTGACTGAACAGCTGCAACAAAGATACAACAATGGAATTTCAAGAGATCTGTGATGAGATCGTCTTCCTGAAACGTATACATTCCACCAACTTTATATCAGACTGCAATCCAAAAGAATTGCTTTAAGAAATATTTGATATCTGCCTGTCGACTATATTTCTTAATATCACAACTGCATTATGTATTTTTGCCCGTATCCCTGCATCAGTGGCTACAGGTACTTGTTAAAACAAGTATCATCGTTCTACATTGGGACAAGAGCATTTGAATGGGCTTGCAATGATTCACATTAACAGTGATATTGGACGTAAATTAGATTTTTCTTGAATCATAAACAAGTTTGCAGCCAACAAAGCCAGAAAAGCATTCCTAAAATGAAGAGTTTTGCTTGCAGTGGAAACTCACAATGAAAGTTACATTAATATATATGCTATGGGTACAATGACTTAATTGCTAATAAATAAATGTCTCTAGTGCTCATTTTCATATATTCTTTTGGTTTTAGATTGACCATGTGGATGAACAGTTAGATATATTGGGGGCCTGGGGCTAGACATGGGCTGAAGCCTCTAAATCCAAAGTGGCCCAGGCCTCTGTCATTCTCTAGGAGAGCCTGCTTACTTTTCTGCTTACTGAATATCTGGTAACAGTATTGTTTTTGCAAGCTTCATTACAGAAAATGTAATAAAATTTTACTTGCACAAAGAGAAATCTGATAGTGTGGCACTGCTTGAACATTCACTTCAGTAGCTGAAGGGTTGCAGTATTCTTTACACCCCACTGACACTTTACTCTTTAATAAATTAGAACAACCTTCAGTCTTACCAAAAACAGAAACACACCACTACTTTAAATACGGTACAAATATCCTGACTTCTAAACCTCCACAGAAATATTTCAGACTTACCATCACAGACCTCATCACATGCTAATTGGTGGGCATAAAGAGAGGTACAGAAATCAGACCTAAAATTTTTGTGTCAATCTGAAATTTTTGTGTCAATCTGAAATTTACATAAGTGTGCAAAAACATGTGCCCCATTTGTTTGGCTTTGAAATCAACTATTCTAGTTAAAACAAACTTGCATCTTGTGGCACAGAGAGTGAGTGAATATTGAAGTTTTATCCTAGTCTCCTGTCGTATAATAAGGGTCACAGAAATTTCTTAGGTCCAGATCACTGGCAAGCTTTGCTGGCAGAAGATGGCCTGATGCACAGCAATGCAGGTATCAGGGGAGTACAAAGACAGTGTATGTGCATCTCTCTTCTGAGTTGCAGTATGTGGTCCTTGGCCACTGCCAAGGATCAGAGTCTGAATCTTGATCTTTAGTATTTACGGTGTTGTGCGTCTTGAATTTATCCACCTAGTAATAATTATCTGCTAGATAACTAGTAGGTGCCAAATACTGGAACTTTAAACTTCAGCGTTGTCCTGGTAAGAATCATCTCTGTTCTGTGTCCTTTTGGGTTGTATTTCATGAGCTGCCTTCTGGTGTTTTTTTGGGAGAGGAAGAAGGAAGCTTGCTCAACTATGTCACCGCTTCTGGTGAGGTGAGGCTTGGGCAAATGGGTGAATTGTGTGTTGTGTTCTAAATCTATCTAGTCAAGAGAGTCACCCTGGTCACTTGCAGTAGGGCATTCCCACAGCAGACTGCCTTCCCTAGCTCTGATCCTTGGCATCATCAGCTGTATCCTGTCTGTTGGTCACAATATTCTTGGAGTAGCAGGGAAAGAGGTGATACCTTAAATACATAGACCAAAACCCACTGAGAACTTTGAAGAGAAGGATCAGAAATGTGAGCTGTATCTGATACGGAATAGAGAGTCTGGATAAATCTGTGTTGCCAATTTGGGTGCACAGCATAATTTATTACATTTTTTCCTGAGCAAAAATAAGCATTGGAAATCTGAATTACACAAATAACTATCCAGTTTGATTAATGACACTCTTAGATTACAATTCATAAAACAAAATGCACTTTTACCCTGCACCCTGACAAGTTCAAAGTGATATGAATTAATGGCCCTGTTCTGACAGCTGCACATTCCCAACATGTGCAGTCATAAATATCTAGAAACACCATGGATCATTGCTGGAAAAACATCTGGCACGTCTTTATATCCTCTGTCCCCTTTCTCCTTTGTAATGGTGGTAACTTTGCTCTATCTTTGTTCCCACATGATTTCAAAGTCTGTGTTCTGTTCTAGATTGCGCTATAAAGGTTCTTACTCTGCATCCACCACTAAACACCTTCTAGCGGTGCTCTGAGCTGTGTGACTATCTCTCGGGGGTGTTTTTCTCATCCAGGAGGAGGATCATGTGAAGTAGTGGGGGTTCTGTTTTGGGAGGTGTTTGAAAATATATATAAATGTAAAACAACCTAAGATAAATATGAATCAAATGAATGTGCCTTGCATTGGTTTGATTTGTGCTGATCATCAGCTCCTGCGAGAGGTCATTTCGTAGTTGGACCCTGAGAAAGCTCTGTCTCCTGTGCAGACAAGTTTGGTCCTTATTGAAAAGCGTTCCCTTGTGCCAGAGGAGCTAAGTCCTCCAGCCTAGTCTTCATCTCAGCCTTAGTCCATCTTGTAGTTACCCTGGGCTTAAGCCATGGAGCACCTTGAATGTGATTCGATATTCTAGGGGAAGTCAGTGTATTCTAGGGAGTAGAGACCTTGTGGTGACCTGCGTTGCTGGGGAGATCATGCCCGCATGTATCACATTGCTGTAGCCCAGCTGAGAGGTGATGAAGACATATATAATATAACTGAGGCCAGGGCCTCGTTTGCCATGCTGGGATGGAGTCTCCTAGCCAATGGAGAGATGGTAGAATTAAGTGTTACTTACAGATGAGGCTACATCCAAGTTCAGTGTCAGCAAGGAATCCTGAGCTACAGATGGAACTGACAACTTGTTGGCGTGCCTTGAATCAACACGACAGTATCGGGACCGCAAATTCTTCAAAATGTACATCAGTGTAATCTCTGTCTTGAGTGGGTTCAGCTTTAGCTAAGGATATGTTCATTAAAGACTTGAGGTTCTCAGGTAACAGGGGGTCATATACGTAACTTACAGCACACCTGCTTTGCAGTTTCCTTGAACAGTTCCTCCCCATTTGGGCTGTGATAGGCAGCCCTTCCTCCACTCAGATCAGCTGATGGCACCTGGGTCACAAGGTGTCATGGATCTGCTAGGGCTAGAGTCTATGCCCCAGCCTGTAACCAAGCCCCTTCCATCCAGACCAAGTACTGCAACGATCATCCCACTTCACTGAAAAGATCACACCCGTTCAGGTATGGGCATCTAGGACAATTTTCAATGTACGCTCCCAGGCTTTTAAAATTGGGCAGGTTGACTTTATCAGATAGCACCCTCAAAGTGATCACTTTGTGAAAAGTGTTCAGCCCCAGTTAACAGGGCTTTGTCTTTACATATTTCAGCACCTAGTCACTGTGATATTCTGGGCGCAACATGGCTATACTAATGTTGCATGATGACAACTGGCACTTAGTAAACGGTTGAGCTATCACTGCAAAGAGGGTGAGACTGACCAGAGCTGGTTCCTGGTTCTCCTCTGACTTGCACTGGATTACACCAATGGCTTGTCTGCTTACCCTATACACATCCTGTGGTGTAGTAAGAATTGAATCTGTTGCATGGTGTGTAAAACAGTCTATCCAACATGCTCCCTCAGGTCCAGGTTAATCCACATTGCTTGGATTGGGTTTTTGAGTTCTGCTGCCTGTGTTTGGAAGATGGGTAGTCTGTTGACCTAATACCACCCGAAATAGGTTTCCTTGAGTCCTCCTCTCAAATGAAGAAAGGAATGGCTAAAAATGCATATAACCTATCAACTTGATATTGTAGACATTGCAAACATTGGTCTGGTAGTTATTTTGGGAGTTATTTCAAAATAAGCGTATTCCTCTTTACAAGCAGGAGTTATTTTGAAATAAGACCATTATTTCAAAATAACAGGTGTGGTAATGCGGATGCTCACCTTATTTCAAAATAAGAGAAATTATTTTGAAGACTCCCCCATGCCCATCGTGAGCCTTCATTGGGTAGCAACTGTCTGTAAAATAAATACCATTGTTGCTACAACTATTCCTGTAGGCACAGACAACATGCATGGGTTGTGATGGTGGTTCTGTGTGATATAGACAGCTGTCTTTGGGGAGATGGCTCCAGACCACCACCCCACCCCACCCCCGAGTTCAAAGTGGCCACAAGGCAGTCACAGCAGATGCCATTTGGTGCCAATCACTAGAAACCTGGGCAGGATTCAAAATGGCAGCCATCAGTTGGCTAATAACTCCGTCATGTGGTTTCTAACCCATCGCCATGGCAACAGCTGTTCAAGGCAAGATTTGATGGAAACTACGATTTTGTACAAATCTGCAAAGATTCAGGGATGGACTTCCAGCTTGTATTGCAGATTCTTTTCAGTCTTAAGAGCTAAGGCTACAGGTGTACTGTAGACCACAAGTGAGCACATGTTCCGACAAATATCTGAAATACTTCAGGACAGCCAGTTAGAGACTTGGAGCTAATTAACACAAGCCCACACATTCATCAAGCATGGTACCCTTTGGCTGTGTCTAGACTGGCAAGTTTTTCCGCAAAAGCAGCTGCTTTTGCACAAAAACTTGCCAGCTGTCTACATTGGCTGCTTGAATTGCCGCAAAAGCACTGACTTCCTACTGTATGAAATCAGTGCTTTTTGCGGAAATACTATGCTGCTCCCGTTCGGGCAAAAATCCCTTTTGCGCAAAACTTTTGCACAAAAGGGCCAGTGTAGACAGCTGAGATTTGTTTTGCGCAAAAAAGCCCCAATGGCTAAAATGGCAATCGGGGCTTTCTTGCGCAAAAACGCGTCTAGACTGGCACAGATGCTTATCCGCAAAAAGTGCTTTTGCGCAAAAGCATCTGTGCCAATCTAGACGCTCTTTTCCGCAAATACTTTTAAAGGAAAAACTTTTCCGTTAAAAGCATTTGCGGAAAATCATGCCAGTCTAGACACAGCCTTTAGGTAAAGGTAGGCACTGAAACCTACAGGTATCTCTGCTATAGCACCTATTAAACAGAGTTAAGGAAGCCTGGAGTTTTTCATGTTCAGCTGAAGATGTTTAGTAATTCATTCTGTGCTCAGCACAAGATTTGGTTTCAGAATAAAAATCTCTGATCTTATGTGACTGCATATATGACTAAGACATTATCCCACTAAAAATTAGATAAGATGCAGGATATAAAAAGAGAGGGTCAGGTCTAATGCCCTTAGCTTTAGTGCCGAATGTGTCTCTCTGAAGTCAGTGGGGACACTGTCATCCTTTGTCTATGCTACCGCTTTTGGGGGAGTGAAAAAACACCCCAAACATAAATTTGACAAAGGTGATAGTGGGGATAGGGTTATAGGCTGTGTCTAGACTGGCAAGTTTTTCCGCAAAAGCAACTGCTTTTGTGGAAAAACTTGCCCGCTGTCTACACTGGCCGCTTGAATTTGCACAAGAACACTGACGATCTAATGTATGATTGTCAGTGTTCTTGCGCAAATACTATACTGCTCTCGTTTGGGAAAAAGCCCCTCGTGCAAATGTATTTGCACAAGAGGGCCAGTGTAGACAGCTTAGGACTATTTTGCGCAAAAAAGCCACGATGGCTAAAACAGCGATCAGTGCTTTCTTGCGCAAAACCGCGTTTAGATTGGCACAGACGCTTTTCCACAGAAAGTGCTTTTGCGCAAAAGCGTCCGTGCCAATCTAGACATTTTTCTGCAAATGCTTTTAATGGAAAAACGTTTGTTAAAAGCATTTGCGGAAAATCATGCCAGTCTAGATGTAGGCATAGCGTCTCCCACCGACCCCCCCACTATTACCACTCATTGAGGGCGGTTTAATTATGCCAGCAGGAGAGCTCTCTTCCCTTGGCATAGAGTAACTACACAGAAGCCCATACACGCATCACAGTTCAGCTGTGCTGCTGTAAGGTCTAATGTAGACATAGCTCAGGGTACTACTCCATGCAATCAGACTGCTCCCAAACCATGAAAAAAAAATCAGCCACACTGCTATCCCATTTCCTTTCAGTACCTCACAGAATGCCATGACTGTTTTGTGTTCACTAAGATGCAATGAAACATCTAAACCCCAAGAAAACCCATTTCTTCCACCCTTTTAATGTGCAGCTATTGTTTGTAATAACGAGCAGTCCTGTGGCACCTAGCAACTAACAAATAACTTTGGGTCATGAACTTTCATAGATAAAACCCACTTATCTGATTTAGTGGGTTTTACCCACAAAAACTCATGACCTAACATATATGTTAATCTCTAGGTGCCACAGGACTGTTCAGTGTTTTTAAAGTTACAGCCTAACGCTGCTACCCTCTAAGGCCTACACTAGGACCTTAGTCTGAAATTATCGCCCCAAGGTCGAATTTATAAGAGGTGCGTCTATACTACCAAAGCTGTTATTCCAGAATAAGGGGCTGTGGCATTTGAACTCTTTAGTCCAGCTTTTCAAGAGGAATTCCCAAACTTGGAAGTCTGAAATAACATTAGTGTGTACGCTCTGGTGTCGTCAATTCAAACTAAATGGCCTCTGGAAGGCCTCCTACCGCTCCCCAGTGTGCCTCCTGAGACTGAGCCTGCAGAAGCACAACCACATGAATGGAGCCTGCCTCGGACTAGTTGAGGCTTCCCCTTGGTGAGGACACAGAACTTCAAATTTGAAAAATCAGGTGCCCAGAAATTGAACTTAATAAATGTGGACTAATCTCCTAGTGTAGATGTAACCGCCAGCAAGCAGATTTGAACTTGAGATCTCTGGAGCCGAATATAGGAGCCTCTACCCGCTGAGCTAAAAGCCAGATGATGTCTAGCCCATGCTGTAGAGAGCTCTTGATCTTAGCTGTTGCTGTGGTCTAAGTGCCACTGCATGGGCCAGTGAACCACACTAGGGCTATGTCTACACTGGCGGGTTATTGCGCAAGTACATCCGTTCTTGTGCAAGAATCTGCAGAGCATCTACACTACCCACCCGCTCTTGTGCAAGTACATTTACAGTACAGGGTGCTAAGAGAGGGCTCCTTGTGCAAGAGTTATGCTCTTTTTTATCAGGTGTAAGCCCTCTTGCAAGGAGTGCTTGCGCAAGAGGGCAGTGTGGACACTCGGCAGGGATTTATTGCGCAAGAAAGCCCTATGGCTAAAATGGCCATCAGAGCTTTCTTGCACAAGAGAGCGTCCACACTGCCATGGGAGCTCTTGTGCAAAAGCAGTGTGCACATGGCAATGTGGACATTTTCTTGCGCAAGAAGCCGCCAGTGTAGACATGTCCCCGGTGTATGGGTTACATAGACATGGCCTCAGACTTCTTGGCTGCAGCATTCATCACCCATTTTGCAGAGACTGATGGACAAGGTCAGACTGTGTCCTTGTGGTCATAGGCTACCCTCCCTCCCCAGCATTTCCATTGACTGGCTGAAGTGCTAAAACTGCACTATCAATGTAATGTTAAAAAAACCCTTTTTCCCTAGTGTAAGGCATGGCCTGTAAATGAAGTTAAACATAGATGCAAGTCTTTGAAGGCCTAGAGCAGGGGTACTCAACACGTGAATTTATGCAGGACAACACACGGCCCACGGATGGGAGCCAAAACAAGAGTAATCAATATAATGGTCTTCTGTTGCTATGCGTTTTAGTAGTTAATGTCATTGCTCATTAAAAGTGCTGTCATATGGGTAGAAATCAGGTAAATACTGCATTTGATTAATATCAGCAGAACTGACTTAAATGGGGCCTGCGTGTTGGGTAGTCTTGCCTTAGTCTTTGTATTCATGCCCATCAGTGTGAAAGAAACTATTTTCATCATATGCAACCACACTTAAGTTGCAGCCCTTGGCATATGCTGAAAGTATCATTGTAGCCCCCGGAGTAGCCCTGGCCTAGAGCGCTGCAGGCTGGCTAGTTACACAGCTGAAATCTAGGGCTACATCTACATTGGCATGATTTTCCGCAAATGCTTTTAACGGAAAAGCTTTCCGTTAAAAGTATTTGCGGAAAAGAGTGTCTAGATTGGCATGGATGCTTTTGCGCAAAAGCGCTTTTTGCAGAAAAGCATCCGGGCCAGTCTAGAGGCACTTTTGCGCAAGAAAGCCCCGATCGCTATTTTAGCCATTGGGGCTTTTTTGCGCAAAACAAATCTCAGCTGTCTACACTGGCCCTTTTGTGCAAAAGTTTTGCGCAAAAGGGACTTTTGCCCGAACGGGAGCAGTATAGTATTTCTGCAAAAAGCACTGATTTCATACAGTAGGAAGTCAGTGATTTTGCGGAAATTCAAGCAGCCAGTGTAGACAGCTGGCAAGTTTTCGTGCAAAAGTAGCTGCTTTTGCGGAGAAACTTGCCAGTCTAGACACAGCGTAGGTGTTCTAAAGCTATGCCATTACAGTTGAAATCCACCCCATGCTTCTGATAGGTTGGCTGCTTTAAATCTCACTGGGATAACTTTATGCAGGAGTGGCTCAAGGTGAGCTGCCGGCAGCTGGAATGTGCAATCAGCACCCTCGCCTCCATAGCCTCAGTGGCGAGATGTCATCATTGGGCCCCCCCGTTGAACGCGGCGCCCTACGTGACTGCCGAGGTTGACTGCATCCACGGGCCACTCCTGACTTTATGCAAACACTTAACCCCCTTCTGAACACAAAGCTATTAATTGGGCCTCCCCTGGCTCCAAGCCCTTCATTGGCAGCAGGACAGGATCTGGCAGAGTCCAATCCTACAAGATACCGAGGCTCTGATTTTTAAAAGCACCTGACTTCTGATTAAATCAGTGGCAGTTAGGCACTAAATACCTTTGAAGACCTGGTTCTGATTGCTCTCACCTCTCAATCCTTGGAAGCTGACACCACACAGCAACTTGCAAGCTTGCCTGAGTTTTGTCATGAAACTTATTACTAAATGCACCAAACCTGTAGCCCACGTTAAAGCAAACAGCTTTTGTAATTTTTGCCTGGTTAAGGAAAACAGGATTGGGCCCATGACAATAGCAAAAGCCAAATATGCTTCATTGACCAGACTGATAGTTTTACTCACACCTCACACCACTCTAGCCTCACTGAACCCAGTGGAGTAAATAGTATTCATCTAGGGGAAATCCTGGCCCTGCTGACATTAATGGCAAAACTTATTGACTTCAGTAAAACTAGGATTTCACCAACCGAGTAAGGCTTTGTCTCCATACAAGAGATTAACTGCTTTCACACACCACTTCCCCTATTGTGGATGAAGTTAGATTGGTGGAAAAGTGCTTATACCAGTATATCTAATTCCAGTACAGGAAAGGGAATACATTTTTTAGTATTATTGGGCATCTGTATGCTGTTATACCTGAATGTAGACTCAAGCTTGCAGTAGAGCAGCGGTTCTCAACGGTTTGGGCTCCGGAGCCCTTTACACGCGTAAAAAATTAAGCGGAGTCCCAGCGGTCCACTGATTGTACATGTTGTACCTATCGATGTTTCCAGTTTGTCAGCCTCATGGAGCCCCTGGAGATGTCTCACGGAGCCCTGGGGCTCCGCGGAGCACAGTTTGAGAAACACTGCAGTAGAGTATCCTCTATTGGTAAAAACTGATTCTCTAACTAACAAAATCTGGGTGGAGACTAGGCCTATAAATACATATCACAATGCAATACTATACCATATCTCTTTACCAAGGCAATCACTAAAGACACACTTGAAAACAGAGACTTTATTGTTTAACAGGCCCATTGAACTGGAAAAAACAGATTCAACAACTTATTTTTATTTTTGTGTAAAAGTACCTTTTTTCCCCATGTTAATAAAAGCAGAATTGGTTTACTGTGTGTTCATTTAATACCTTTGACAGTTGCCATTGTGAGGAAAAGAAATACAATAGTAAACTGAATAGAGTTGCTCACGCCCCTCCCCAAATTCACACTATGCAAATCTGTGGATTGTAACAACAGTACAAAATGTAACAAAATTGGAATTTTAATTTTTTTTAAAAAAAGCTTTAAAAGATAACAGTCCCAGCTATAAAACTATATAAGCATTGTATAAGAAATGTTAAAGTCATCAAGTCTACAGATACATCTTGTAAAAACCTCAATAAATTATATATATATTTATAATATCTAATAACATTTGAAATCATGCACAAATGTGTACATTTTTATGGGAAACCTAATGATTTAGGTACTTGGAATGTACAATTTAGCAGACATTTGTAAGAAAATACCAAAATTTCTTTAATTTAAAAAACTCCCAAATCTATAGAAATCTACTTTGTCAAGAACTTCAAATGACATAACCTCAAACTATAAATTATTCCTTTTATGAGAAGATATTTGTGGTACTAAAAAAATAATACTAACGTGAGATGCACAGGGAAAAATAAACCAAACAACCCAATATGTAATTATATTTGCCTCTTTGTGGTAGTAAGAGTTAAAATCTTCTCATAAAAATACCTCCCTTTGCCTTTCTGGTCCATACTAAAGTTCCCCTGTTTATTTAGTGTGCTTTTAAACAGTAATTTGGCACAGAGGCCCATAAATACCATACAAAGTTAAGTCTAGCAAATTAGGCATTATTGGCATTTTTAACACGCGTAGACTTAAGTGATATACAATCCTTGTACTTCCCCTATAAAGAATGCAGTTTTTCTTGCTGTTTTGCCAGTGTGTTATTTCTTAAATCCAAAAATGCAATGATACCAGCAAGGAGGAAAAAAAATAAATAACGTGCATCATTCAAAGTCAACACTTAGCTCTGCTGCATAACTTGTTTTTAAGATCAACCACAAAGAATACCTTCATTTAAAAATAGAAAAATAAACACCCACACCCTCTTAATGAACAGTGGTTAAACTGATGGAAGAATTCTTGGCCTTAGTTTTTCAAATACGTAAAAATGATTTGAAACTCTCTATTATTTATTTGGATTTAACCACTGATGATGTATTGCAAAATAAACTTACCTTTGCTCACTGCAATCCAGGATAAACTAATTTTTAAAAAATGAATATATATTTATAACATTAAATGTAATTTGTTAAAGTACTGTACATCTATACATTCTCTCAATATTTCCCGTAAACACAAAAGAAAACTTGATTAATATATTTTTCTCCATATTTAATAAGTTAAAAAAAACCTTAAACTCAGTAAATTTTAAAGTTTACAGTAATGCTATGCTATTTCAACCAATGAACAGAT
>JANRFK010001234.1:111184323-111210491 GCA_030068395.1 Apalone spinifera
GCTCAACAGGGGAAGCAATGCATGCCAGAGACCCAGAACAAGGGTCATATGAAAGTGATTCCTGAGGAAACTTGAACTGCAGCAGAATTCATTCCTGTATGCAAACAACTCTTAGAGCTTCCAGCCTTTGGCTAATTTGTATCTGATAGTGCTAGAACAAGTTATGCCCCTTGAAGTGAGGGGTATAGGAAAGTTCAGGGTCAATATGACCACAGCTGCAGTGAATAGGAATAACCATGTTATGTTCTTATGTTATGTAACAAGAGTGGCTTGGTTTCTTCAGTATAGAGTGAGTTTCACTTCAAAACTCATGGTGTGTAAGACTGCACCTTAGTGTCACAGATCCAACTGATTCTAGAAATATCTGTCTATAATTAAATGCCATGAAGGAACCAATCCTGCAATTGGCAGTTCACAACGGACTGAACTGATTTCAACAGGACTCCCTGTTGGGTGCACTGGGCCTGCCTCTCTGCAATTAACTGCTGGATCAAGGCCAAACTCTTTTGCTCACTGCAGTAATTTGTTCAAAAATAAGGTGTGGTCCAAGGGCATTTGCTACTGACTCCTCCGCCCACCAGGAACTCCCATGCACTTGGCAGCACCATACTCACGTTGGTTGTTTTCTTGTAATAGTCGATGTTGTGAACATCTCTGGCAAGGCCAAAATCAGCAATTTTCATCACATTGTCTTCAGTGACTAACACGTTCCTGGCTGCCAAGTCTCGATGAATGCACTGAGAAAGGTGAGCAAAGAAATGAATATGGTCTCATTAAACGGCTTATAATGCGTGGTTTACGAGGTGCTGTTGCATTTATTCCAAAGCCAATAAAGCTGCACTATTTAATTTCTTCACCCTGTGTGTCACTGTGCCACATGCAGTCTCAAAGAAACCGCCTTTTAGCAACACCTCTCTCTCTCTCACACACACACTCTTCAGTGCTGCTGCTTCTGCTCTCTCAGGTTGGGACATCTGGGCCTGGAGGGAGTCCCCTTCTCCACGGGAGACCTCTAGATCCCACCGCTGTATATCAAGCTGCCAGCACTGTGTTTCCTCCAGGGAGCTGAGCATGGGCTAATGGTTTACTATGGGGCAGAGGGAATTAAGACACCAAGATTTGTTTCCCTGCTCTACAGACTGACTCACTATGTAAAATAACATCTTTGTTCACCCATTTGTAAAATGGGGAGGGGGGGGCTGCCTTCTGCATTAGGAGGGTGATGCAAGACCTGATGAATTAAAAGGCTTGATTCTCCAATTGCTTACATCAGTGTGAATCAGGAGTAGCAAGTGTGAGAGCAGCACCAGATCTAATGCATCTCTCTGTTTTTCATGTCTTTCAGAGCTCGGGGATAGCTCTCTCTGGAAAATCTTGTTACCATCGGGCCAAATCCTTCACTGAGTTAACAACAGAGGAGTCTCTGTTCACCTGGTAACTTGTAAAGAACGCTTGTCACAGGGTAGGTCTCTTTCCCGGCCTCAATGCTCTCCACTTTTAGCATTCCTGAAAAGGGGCAACTATTGTCACTATTATCAGAGATGAGATTCTCTCTCAAACTGACCTTCAATTTTGCTGTCATGTGGACACTACCAAGAGGCAGAGTACAGCTCTAAAACCATGGCCACCCTTGGATAGCAGCTTTGATTGACTGAAGACTGGACATCTGAAAGTCAATGACTTCTACATTTAGATGTTTCTGATGTATGACATTTGTATCTGCTCACTGAAAACACACAACTGAGGTCTCTGCAGTGCCCAGGTATTGCCACACTGTTCACATTCTTACTGGTGGATTTTTGATTACAGCTAAGTTGATTACCCCACTAAGTTGCTCACAAATGGATGTACTAATATACAAATGGACTTGCTTCTTTGCAAGCAGAAGTGCATTTCTTATTGAAAAAAATACCTCTTGTACTTTCAGGCTCATACAGGCAGCACTCACTCATTGATTTGCTCACAATGCACTTTGCGCATCTGTGGCACTACACGCATGTATACATATGTGATAAATAATAATAAACTGCAAGTCTCTCAACTCACTTTCTGAGATGCCAAATACTCCATGCCACGGGCCACCTGGTAGGCACACGAGACTAAATCTTTAAATGTTAACTGCTCTTCTGGAAGCTTGCAAGTGTCGAAGGAATAGTCCATGCCAGGCGGCCGACGAGCCCTGAGATATTCCCGCAAGTTCCCTTTTGACGCATATTCTACCAGAACGTAGAGTGGGCCTGCCAACAAAAAAATAGCATGGTATTGGGGGCCATCAAAGCATCGAAGAAAGTTAGATAGGAACGGCACTCAGGCCTCTTGACTTCCACTGAGGTTCCCTAACCCATGGGCCAAGTGGCCTCTCACACACACGTCTCTTCAGAGCCATTCACAAAATTAACCGAAGCCTAACGGCCCCCGGGGGTGAGCATTACCCTTTCTGTTTGATGACTGGGGAGGCTTAGACATTGAGGGTATTATGTGACTTGCCTAAACCCACGGAGTGGGGACTCAATGCCAATGTTCTAACCACAAGGCAAAGCCTTGCCCAGCATATTTTCAGCATTCAGTGAGTAAGTAATAAATAACAGTCAAACCACCAGCCTCTCTGCCTCCAGCTGTACTCCCCACCCCCACCCCATCCCCAATAAATGAGAAGGACAATAAGGAAAGACATTTGAATAAAGAACAGTATTGATAACAAGTAGATATCTTCCTAATATAACCCACACATCTGCGGGGTGTAGTCTATTATCCTGTATAGTGGCACGTAGACCACTTGCAAAGAGAGAATGAGTTTGCTCTACAGTCTTAGCTGACTTATAGCCCAGGCTGTAAAGGCTCATACACTAAGCTCTGGAAGTCCCAGGTTTTGTTCCGCCTGTCAATGTTGTACTAACACCAGATATTTGCTCCAATATATAAAAATCACCCAACTTCTCACTGAACAAAGCACAGTTAGTTATGACTGTGCATGCAATTACTCTTGTGGTCAATTCAGATGTACAAGGAAAGGGTAAATCCTCCTGCCTTTACACAGCCTGAACAAGAGGATCCAGGAGAACAATATTACATTACAGGAGGAAAATCCTTGTGCTTGCTGGGCCAGGAACCTGCAGTAGAGATACAGTGTGAACATAAGGCTGACCTAATGTGCACCATAGAGCAAAATGGGACCGTTTACTACTGAAATCATGAAGTGTGATGGTAGTATATAGCTTTCTTTGAAACATACCATCCTGTGTGCAGGCACCTAGGAGGTTAATGATATTTTTGTGTTTCCCAATCATTTTCATCATTTCCATTTCGGACACCAGGTCAGAAAGATCCTTGTCAGTAGCGTCATCTGGTGAAGACCGAAAAACAAGAAACTGTGAGGAAGGGAATAGCCATTTCTTATAGTCTAGAAAGTAAAACCATAGCTGGAGTGCAATAATACTATACAATATGTTATACGCTGAGTGAATGGTGACTGGCCATCTGGGCATTTATGAGAGCTGGTCAGGAAAATAAATTTTCATCCTGTGGGAAATGTTAATATTTACTTTTGTCCCAAACTGGGATGAAACCTTAAAAGATTAAAACTTGTTGCCAAACAAAAGTTCTTAAAAATCTTGATGTGAAAATAAAACATTGGGTGTTTTATTTTGATGCTTAGAAACTGAAAAAGAATTGGTTGTCAATTTCAGTTTTAGGATTTTTGGAGCTTCACCTACATTCTAGCCTGCCTTTTTACACATGCACAAACAAACTTCCCCATTTTTTTTATACTGAAAAAGAATCAGGGAGAGGTAAAAGAAGTGATTAAATGGGTGAAACACTTTTCATGCCTTTACTGTTTTCAACTTTCTCCAGTTAGAAAAACTGTTACAAAGTAGGAGTAAAAGCTCCCAGGATAAATTGGAAAACCGAAATTTTTCAGTTTCCAAACTCAACACACAAAACAGCAAAATATTTCAGTTTGACAACGTTGGAAGTTTTCCCTCCAAAAAAGTTTCATCAAAATTGACAAATGAGGCCCCCCGGTTTTCCTATGGAATAAACATTTTTCATTTGAAAAAAGTTTCAACTGGTGCTAAGAGTGATATTGTGCAGAATGGCAGCACTTCTTGCTGTGGCATAATCATGCCACTCCCCTCCGGGGATTTTCTGCAGCATAGAAGAGAATGCTGGTCAAGTTACAGCAGGTTCTGTACCGTTCTGTGCTTTAGGCAGGGAAAATAGAGGAGAATGTGGAGGAACCCAACCAACCCCATTGTTCTGCCTCTTCTTAAACTACTGAGGTACTTGGCCAGGGCTGGAATTTGATATGAAGAGCTTCTGAAGTGCTTATATGACTCTCATCACCCAAGTACATGAACATCGCCAAACATTTCACAATCCTACAAGGACTTGATACACATACCACTGTGAGGGTGTGTCTAGACTACAGGGTTTTGTCAACAAAAGTGGACTTTTGCCGACAAAACTATATCTGTGTCTACACTACCGCCGAGTTCTGTTGACATAACATCGACAGAACTCGGCAGTTTTGTCAATGGTGGTAAACCTCATTCTACGAGGAATAACGCCTTTTGTCAACAGAGTTCTGTCGACAGAAGGCGTTATTGCACCTACACTGTCCTTTGTGTCTACACTCTCATGTGAACAAAGCGGCTTCTTTGTCGACAGAACTGGATGTAGTCTAGACGCTCTTTGTCAACAGTATCTGTTGACAAAGCCTCTGTTGGCAAAAGCCTGTAGTCTAGACGTGCCCTGAGACAGGGAAGCATTATCTGTATTTTAAATATACTTTCCCATCATCATTCAGGACATTTTTTGCTGAGCTAGGAACTAAACTCTGGTCTCCTGGGGCCAAACCCAATGTTGTATCCATTAGACCATGCTTAATGTAACACCGAGTATTCCCTCTAATATTTGTCACACGTGCACAATTAATTTTGTCATAGGATGGGGGTGGGGCTGCAGGCTTCCTATCAAGGGCTTGGGCAGAAGGGTGGAATGCAGGGGTGTGAGGACTCCAACTAGGGATGTAGGTTATGGGGTGGGGCCGAGGATGAGGTGTTTTGGGTGCAGGCTACGGCAGGGAGAGAGGACTCCCTCCAGCTTTCTCTCTACCTGGGTGGGGGAAGGGTGCTACCTCACTGCGGCAGCTTCAGGGCTGGGGCTATGGGATAGGTATCCCTCTCCCGTCTGCAGCAGAGTGGGAATGGGCCAAGGTTCAGACTGGGGGAAGGGGCACCTGTCCCCCCAGTTGCAGCAGGTCAGGAGCAAGGTTACTTGGGAGCCAGGAAAGGGGTGCCTTCAACCCCTCCCCTGCAGGTGTAAACCTGGGAAGGGAGGGACATCTGCCCCCCCAGCCACAGCAAGTCAGGGGAAAGCAGAGGGGCACCTGAGACCCACCCTGCCAGGATTCTGTGTAAACAAGTCCTAATTACAGAATCAAAGGGGGCGTTTAGCCTTCAGTTTGCTCTTCTTATAGAAAAAAACAAACCACAAAACATGATAAATGCCAAGGGCAAATGCCTCTCTAACAGCCCCACCTCCTGCCATTCCTTCATGGTGCTGTTCTCTGTACCTTTTAACATCTTGACAGCTACAGTGATGGCCTTGTTAGGTTTGTCCTTATCGATCCCAATCGCTTCTGCCATCACCACTTGACCAAAACAACCTTCACCCAGTGGTTTCCCCAGAGTCAGGCTGAAGCGACAGATACAAAGAAATGAATTAATATGCGACCGTGCTGACAAGTGGAACGAAGACAGAAGAACGACACGTATTATTCAGGATGTGGTTTGACTGACCGAGATCTCGCTAATTCCCACTTGGGATCGGCAGGTAATTCAAGCTCCGAGACATTTGCTAGCATTGGCCCATCGCTGGATGAGAGGCGGGTGATTCTGACCAGTGGGGTGTTGGAATTCATGGAAGAATTTGACTCCAATGACACCTGCTTGAATAGAGCAAATAAAATGTTATTGCCAACTGCCTCTGTGGCAGAAACATGCAGAAGTGCTTAAAAAGGAACCCACCAAGAGCAGTTTGAACTAATCTTTATTTATTGAAGACTTATAATAAATTTACACTAGCTACATCAGTTTATATGAACTAAGGTTCTGGCCTGTACAGAAGGTGTGTGTTTTCAGACAGTCCTAATTTTCCCTTGCCTGGCCTGTAAAAGACGAGAGATTGCCACAGAGAATAAATTCACAGGATTGGCAATCCTTTGTAATCCCTACATTTACTGCTCTGCTGTATCAGGCTCTGATCATGACTGGATGGGATATTTACAGTACAATGTGCCATCATGTCCCTTGAGGCAAGAAGGCCAATCCTGGACTCAAAGAAATCAATGAGTTTTGCTAGTGACTTCAGTGGGAACAGGTCCAAAAATGTGCTCCATCTCCCACTTCTGCCGTTCACGATGACTAGGGGTGCAGGACTGCAGACTGGAAGGTCCTTTTTCCCCCGTTGGTGTTGTTACATGTGGCCAGAAGGGCCAGTTTAAGTGTCTGTTTACTAGTCTTAGCTAAAACACAGGTCTCTGTGGAACTGCTGGTCTCTGACGAAGAATACGTGCAAGCTAAAAAGAGAGTTAACTGCCACAAACAATTAGAAAAAAAATCAAGTTAATGAATAAGTGAAAAACTGATACACACAATTTGATCCTTATCAGGCGAAGGCTCTGCTCACATGAATGGGATTTTTGATTGAATAAAGGATACAGGGTCAGGTTCCTACTGTAGAAAGGAATTTAAAGGAAAGTGGGGCTATAGGGGGGATAGGAATCTTGTATCTACTTTCTGTTACCTGTCTCTTGAGAGGAAATTTGGAGACTTTCTGTACAGTGGGAGTGCTCATGGCTTTTTTGCTGGGCATTTTCATCCTACAGATGATCACGACCACAACCACCAGGATGAAGAGAACGAAGCCAGTTCCATAGCTGAGGATGCCAGCATAAACAGAGCCAGAATCATCCACTTCCACCAGCTCTGCAGAGTAATGAGAAATTGAAGTGAGGAGCAAGGACGGGTGATGGCAGCCAACACATACACATGCAGTGCAAGAAATTCAGGTAGAGCCTGAGCTAAGCTCACTGTCGTCAACAGGAATCTTCCCATTGACTTCAATGAGAACTAGATCAGGTCTAGGCTGGACTCCTCTTTGTATATGTGTAATCCTGTTGGACTTAACTTAGGAGCCCTCCCAACCCAGAACTCTGAATGCAGGTGTTTTGCTTTTGCAAACAATGCAGGATTGTGCCCTTCCTAGATTTCACTCCATTTTGACTGATATGCCCCAGATGAGGGATTAATGTGGCCATTCAAAATAAGATTTCAGTTTGTCCCATCCGAACCACATCTGTCTCCAAAACAAGGCTAGGCTGGGTGAGGATAAATGGGAAACTTAGCTTAATTATATCATAATTCATAATATTTTGTTTGGAAAAGTAAAGAGGGGAAATTATCTAATTTTTTTAGCAAAAATCCCACTCTGGGATTCTAGAAAGTCAGCAATTCCCATAGTCCATTGAACTGGTGCCAATCATTTTGATGACCACACACTATAATTAGTTTGATTCACTCAGAGCTCAATCCTGCAACCTCTCCACGAGCAAAACACAAATCAAGAATGATTCTCTGCATGTTTCATTCAGTTCAGGCACTTCTGACTTTACAAGGGGTCAAAGCAAAACCAAACACACACTAACAGAAAAGAGGATGCCCAGCAGTTCATTAATCAGTAGTGAAACTCCTAGTGAAATCACTGGAGCATGTGGGTTTGCCACGGCTTCCAACAATGGTGGTGGAGGGGATAAAAATGTATTTTATAATCAGGTAATTTGAGAGAGTATCCTGTGAGGTCCCTCAATTGCTGCTGACTTCACTGGGGGTTGGCAGAGCTCTACACCAAGCAAAGTCAGGTCCTGTACAAAGGTTCTCTGCTTGTTTGGTTTTATTTGCGGCCCATTCAATGGACTTTTCACAGAGTCACTTCACTCTGGGCTAAATGCTGAGCAGGGTAGTTTGGGTGCAGGTGACTTGAAAGCAGCTGCACTCAAGTGCAGCAGTGAAGAAAACTCATGAAGGAAACATCACCCCTCTATAGGCAAGCCCCACCTCAGATCTGGCCTACTGAAATCAATGGGAGTCTTTCTACCAACTTTATTGGGCATGTATCAGGCTCTCGGTGACTCTGTCCTTGAAGGAACATGGCAATGCGAGAAATGGGATGTGACTATTGTTTGTGCATATGCATGTACACGTCGTGCAGCAATCGTTCTGGTTGTGAGCCAGCTGACCAAATGAGCAGAGAACCTTTGTACAGGGCCTGACCTTACTTGGTGTAGAGCTCTGCCAACCCCCAGTAAAGTCAGCAGCAATTGAGGGACCTCACAGGATCAGGCCCTATACCCAAAGGGCAGGAAGTATAGCTGCCATGACATATAGTTGGGGTGGCTCTGCTGTGTTTTATTACAGCAGCAAACTTCATAGCTTTAAGGTCTCTGATCTGGGCGTTTTCTCTCTTTGGAAGGCTCACCACAGATGGACGGACTACATTCTGCATCTCCCTAAAGGCTGCTGCAGCCTAGGCCACCATTCCAGTTTGCTCTCTCTGGAGCGTCTTGCATTTGAGTTCACTATGAAGTTCCACTTTAGCTGGGTTTTTTAAAAATATGCTACAAGTTCATACATTTTAAAACCAATGCAACAATTTGATGATATGATCCAGGCAGATTGTTATAAGAATGTAAACTTCCGAACTTAAACCAAGAGAAACAATTTTTAATCCATGGAATGGGGGAAGCGGAAACAGAATCAGAGAAGAACCAGCAGATCCCACTTGCATCAAGGCCCATCTTTGGAGACACACTGCTCCCAAACAAAGACAATTAATATGAAAATCACCAATTAAAGTAAGGGTTTAGAAATGCCAAAGTTTCTGGTTCAGAAAAAAAGTTTTGGGGCATGTGTCTTTGCCAAGGCTACCACTGATGGTGGTAGTGATCAAAATGTGTTTTATAACCAGGAGATTTGAGAGAGTATAATTTATTTGCTGCCTATTCAATGGACAATTACAAATGGGTATTACATAAAAAAGAAAGGGCTGAATTTGGGTCTGCTTCTGCAGTCATGCTTGGGCTGAAACCCATCAGCACACTTTCCCAAATTCATGCATTTTAACACAAGGAGAGTTTTTAGGGTGTGGGACAGTGCAGCCTCTCTTAGCATCAGTGCAGATCTCTCTGTTGCATGGTCTAAGGAGGAGAGTCAATTCAGCCTCCATTTACAGAGCCTACATAGCTCCTACTGCCTTTAGCTGGTGCTTGATGCAGTGCTCCCTATAAACTGTGTGCTTGCGTGGCTGCTCAGGAGAGACTCCAATGCCACCCAGATGATTAGCAGAGCACCCATAGATAGGGTTTTCATTTCTCCTGGTGGTGCACATGTATCAGTGCACTCAAAAAATATTCTGCACATGGATGGAAAAAATTAGAGGGAGCATTGGCTTGGAGTATCAATATCTCTGAAAATCAGCCCAGCAGTGCCTGGGGAACCAGGAATCCTGGGTTGTGTCTCTCCATCTCTACAAGTGACTCTCACTGTGACCTTCCATTTCTAGATAAGCAGGCTAATAAGTTATCTTAAAATTAAACTATATGCCTAAATCAAAGGGATCTTGAAAGGTTTAGATCACTACTATCTCTAACGTTGTTTTGGGATCCCTCGGAAGAAATATGAAGCATGTCAGTATTTTTAACATGCAAGTGCAATGTGGATTAGAGATCTGCACGGGCAACTGAAGAGGAGAGTTCCTTCTGCGGAGAAGTCGACTAAAGATCAAAATTCATTACTCCATGTAATAGCTTGAAGAACCATGGCATTTCTAACTTAAAAACTGAAGCATCACCAAGAGGAAACAAAGGGGACAGTGCAGAAGGAAATACCTGGTAGAACCGTCAGCCAAGCAGAATGATGTGAAAACCCAATAGAATTCCCAGCGAGACAAGTATATTCCCCTGCATCCTCAAAAGTAACATTTCGCAAGTACAGAATTTCTAGTTCCTTATCCGTTGTGTTAACACCTGCCGTCTACAGGGGGAAAAAAATACACACATATAGAAAGAGGGAAAACAGAGGATAAGCCACATTCCCAGCAAGTTTGAGGACACAACACGGATTTATAGGTAAAATTTCAAAAGCAGATGAAGATTTGTTGTGTTTCCTTCCAGTGGCCCATCTTCCGCATTTATTTATTCATTCCCATTTGCAACCTATAGTAAAAGCAAAAGGTTCCCTTCACCAGGCTCTTACTCTGTCCCACTAATGAAGCATGCAAGCAAAAGCATCAAAAGGAAAAATTGCCCCCACAATAGGACTGACTGTAGGTTAGCAGGGTGAGTGTGGGGGGAAAAACAGAGCTTGTAAGAATAAGAGAGTCGTAGAGAGGAAAGGGTAAAGTGCTGGCCAGATAAATGGTGACTTCATACAGAAAAATGTTCATTAGGAAGACATTATTCTTAATGTCAATTTCAACACCAAGAGCTTATCTATTAATAATATAGCTCTTGATGCTATCATGTAATTCTGGATCATCATTAGAAAGTGTCCTTTAGGGAGCATTCCTACATTATCCGGGAGATAGACTGGCTGACTTGCCGCTCACTTTATAACTAATTGAAAATGTTAAGACATAGGCAAAATTATTCTGAAGTGTAAACCAATGGAATTAAACCAGGGACAGCTGGACTCCATTATTCCCTACTTATGTGTTCGCTGGCATGATCTAATACCGATGTTAATTATGAATAACTATTGGAATGGAAAAAACCTGGTTTTGGACTATACTAATACTATGGGCAAAAATCTTCAAATGTATTTGATTTCTTAGAGGTTTGAACATCAAAGGCCATTAAGCAAGCAGTCCTGTTATCAGCACTCAGCCATGAGGAAAAGAAAGGAATAGGAGCAGAAAAGACTGGTAGCAAATGTTGACAGTCATTTTATTGTGGGAATTTTTCCATCGCAATTGATGTATAGGCATTTAATTCTTTCAAAAATATTAGCAAGGAAATAAGGTAAAAGCCATTCAGCATCAGTTGACAGGGTTTAATATAAAATGAATAGTAATTTTAATCACTAGCTTCTTAGAATGTTAAAGCTCATTCTTGCAGTCGCTAGGGCTTTGGGACAGAGTCTATGGTTTACCTGGTTTTGGTTTGCGAATATGGAGCCAAAATGGTTTTTCGGCTATGCCTACGAAATTGTTGGCTCTACACAGATATTCTCCTTCATCTTGTTCTGTCACATTGAACAGATTTAGGTTAGCATCGGCTTCAGCGTTTTTACTGATCCAAGACTGCAGGAACAGACAGAAACCTGAACTTCAGTAAACCAAACAATACCTCCATCGAAGCTACGTTAGCTTAGGACTGATTGAGCATGACCAATTTATACTTTCATTTCTGCTCACCATACTCAAGTGAGGAGAACTACTGAATAGTTAAGTGAGCAAGGTGACCCAGATCAGCCCAGTAATAGCGCACAAGTTCACTCCTCTCCTTTTACTGGTGCTTCTCCAATTAAAAGGCATACATCATTTCTTTTTTTTTTTTTTTTTTTAAAAAAAGGTCATTATCCTGTTCTGCACCTAACAGTAGCCAGAAAGCCAGAGATTCTATGGTTTCTTAATAACTGTGTAGACAGAAACAGCAGGAAAAGGGCTTACATGGAGATTTGTGTTTGCAACCCAAGTCAGCAAATACTGTTTCAATTATCAGGATTCCAAAATAGAATTTGGAGACAAAATATAAGCAGTGGCAGTCTGAAGCCTACTGCTGACTTTGCCTTTCAGAAATTAGCTGTAATTTTTTCCACTGCACATAGGAGAGTCTTCTTTACTAAATAAAGTGATGCTTATAAATCAGCTCAACTTCAGACCATTAAATCGGGTTTTATTTCTCATCTTCGAAGCTGCTGCAATGACACATAGTTTCTCTTTTATCTGAAAATGTGTGGCCCCTGAAGGGCTAGAAAAATACCCCATTCAATTCTGGAAGATAAAATGAAGGGATAGTGCTTTGTTATTCCCCTGCGTGGCCCAATCTCTAACCACAATGTTAGGGTCTAATTCTGCAGATTTGACTTGCAAAAAAAGGACTGCAGGATCAGCTCTATAATTAAGAACTTAAAACTCATTCCAGATGTGCACAAGGTTCAAATCCCAATATGAAACTTTTCAATTTCAGATGTGATCTCACTGCTGAGATTCACACTTTGCAAAGTTGGTTTGAACTTATCTTTAAATCAGCCAGTTTCCTTGCTGCTGCTTCATTATTTATAATTAAAGTCTATGTATTGATAGAGGGTACAGTTTATCCTGGGCTAACACTGTCCCTTGCTGGAGACTGGAATGAGGAATTTTCAATCCCCCTGACATGGATAACATTCCTCAGAGCATCCTGCTAATTCCTCCTACAGAATTATTTTTGTTCACAGATTTAGGCCCAGCTTTGAGGTAACTGATCCAGATGGAAGTTTGTTTTTGTCAAGCAATTTCAGAACAGATTCAAGTGTAGCCTTAAATGTAATTGAGAGATTGTGCTCCCCCAGCTCCGCATGCAGAGGGCAATCTTGACATGCAGCTTTTCCTTCCCTCCTGCATGAAAGGAGGCTCAGCTGCTTCCAATGTGCCATCTAACCCATATTCTGGACTCCACAGAAGCCCCTCTGCTGAACTAGGGACTTGCCCAAGATCAAGAGATGGGGCAGCCTCATCACGTCCCTCGAATCCTGTCAAGATTGCACTGGGGAGACTTATAACCAGGAATCTCTTTTAAGGCCACCACGGCTGGTGGGGTCTTAACAGCATGTTTCCAGCACAGCTGCATTGCTAGGGGCTGAGATTTAAGCCACTGTCAGCTTTCACAAGGGCAGAACAAATTCTGCTCTATGACAGAATAATGTGGGGGAAAGCTCCAAGAGGAGGGGGCACATTAGCTCCAAAATATTAGTGCTTTACCTTATCTTTAACATTTTAAAAATAACAAATCATACAAAACTGAGACTGACAGCACCAAACCAAGGCCCATTAGTTGAGCACAATGATGCATCCTGAAATGGAAATTCTCAGAGCCCTGATGCCATAAACCACAGTTAACACCGCCAGACACAGTCACAATTAATCAGAAGTAGGGAAGATAAGTGTGTCGTTGCCATTAAATAAAAATAAAATCACCCTTTTGTTTTCAAATGCCTGCCTGTACTTGTACCTTGAGGAAGGCATAACTCACTCTGTCCAAACAGGAGAAGGCATTTGGCAGTTCTAATAATCTAGCACCTCTGCCTCTCAGTGTCTAAAAATTATACGCTAGTTATATGTGTCTTAGCCACAGCAATGTAGGATCAGGGGTTTGTTACACCATCTGCTGTTTGCACAACTTTGTGAGCTTCCAGAGGTAGCAGTACTTTATTCCACAAGGACCACATATGGAGCAAAAGAGACTACACTGAGTGGCGTGTTACAACACTTGATAGTTTGCTATGAAATCAATGGGAAATTAATGTATACACATTTTAAGCAAATCTTTATGCACAGCTAGTGTGCTGCCAAATACTGAAGAACTGTCTCCGACCATTTCTTCCAATGTGTTAGTTCAATCTGGGTAACGATTTCCAGGGTCTCTGGCTTCTATTATCATTTACTTGGCTGAGTTATTACATACTGTCTGATCGCTCTTTAACTTCACATGTAGGAAAAAAGCGTGCCATGGAACTTACAATGCACTGACTAAAGGGACACTCTCGGGTGACAGTCAAGGGCCAAATTCTGATCTCTGGAGTAACTCCACTGAGCCCTGTGTATTTTAAATGGATTTACACACTGCACCTTAGCAAACTGCAAAGAATTTTAAAAGTCTAATACACTTTTCACTGTTTACACTTTTCTTTTTGCCTTTGCTCAATCCAAGAAAATGGTGGACCAGTCAGTTTGCTATCACTGGGCCATGTTCTTTCACAATACTGGAACACTTAAGCACATGGTCATATTCAGCAGAGCACTTAGAATATGCTTAGCTTTAAGCATCAATGGAACTTCAGTGCTTTGTGGAGGAGGGATGCTCTCTTGAGTCTGGGCTCAGAAGAAGTGTTAACTGCATCAATGTCACTGGTCTGAGCAGAGACAAGAAATCAGACTTATGGACACATTCTTGTTCCCAGGCCCAAGCACCACACTACTTTATGTAGGTTGCAGAAGAGGTGTGCACATATATGTAACATTGATTTTTTTCTCATCCATTTTAGGCCAAATTTTATCGGACAGCATATCATTCATTATGATACGATCCTCACAAGTGGCATAACTTCCACAACCATTTCCTTGCTCTTTATTTATCCAGGTTAATGTGCATAATAAGGTAAACTCTGCCCATTTCAGTTTTGGTCCAAACTGTGACATTACTAGAAGTGTCCAGAAACAGTTAACAAAGAAACAAACAGGGGGAGCATCGTTTTTAATGACACAGTTGTGATATTTTACTGTCGAAAGGGAATTTTACAGACAAATGTTCTTGCTTTGTGTGCCACTCAGAAAAGTCTTTTTTTAAACGCTATCTCATCTGCCCAGATTACTCTCATTATCCTTCCCCTATAAACACTGGAACAATTATACAAGGGAAACTTGGAGTGCACACATGATGTGATTTAAACAATACTCCTTCCCTCCCCCCCAGACCTGTAATGTTGAACTGTTAATGCTGCTTGGGGCTTTGCTGTATTTTAGAATTCCTGGTTCCAGTTTGTTTATGAGTGTCTAAAAAAAGTTTACTGTCTGCATTAAATGAGAACACCTAATCTTTGGGCTGAACTCTCAATGTAAGTGCAATATAGCTACAGGCAGCAATTTATTTTTTAGAAGAACAGAGGGAAGGAAAACCCATCCCCTCTGATTTGTCTCTCTCCTGGTTCTAAAGATTTAGGGCAAAATTTTCAGACGCAATCAAGAAACTAAGGAGCCTAAGATCATGTTCACAAGTGACATAGGAGTTTGGAGCTCAAGTCCCAATGAATTTTAATGAAACTTGAGCTCTTATGAGCCTAAACATCACTTTTGAAAATGCTACCCTTAATGACATTTATTTGACCCTTCATCTATATATCTGTGGGTGGCTAAACATAGAGTCAAATAATAGTGCCATCTGCAGAATGCTGTGTTCATCTCAGTCCACAGCTCTGAGCTCTCTGTATGCCTCCTCATCCCCAAAGCACCAGCTATAAATTTCACCAATGAATCACTAGCACAGTAGTTAGCAATAACCAATGTGACTCTGACTGTGTGATACGGCAGATGACTGTACATGTCCTCTGACAGTCTGGGGCAATACTTAACTGTAATTAACCTAACATGACACTAGATATCAAAGCTTCAACTAGCTGCAAAAATATGATGTTAAAAAGGGATAAAATGTAGTTCCTGACACAGCAAGACTTTGAACATAACCTGCTTTCTGCTTCTCTCTCTCTTTTTTCTGAAATGAAGACTTAATTAAAAACTGAACACTCAGTATAAACCATGGGCCAAACTTTGGTTCTGCACAGAAGTCACTAAAGATTGGATTTGGGACCATATTTTTAAACACAAAAGAAATCTGGAGGAGCAAACCCAGAGAACAGTGCTTTCTGCTTATCTGTATTATTAGCACAGTAAATTAATAGGGATGAACACTAAAAACAAACAATCTACTTCACCATTACAGAAAATCTTGTCCCCTCCCCCCAACGTCAGTGGCAAAATCCCCATTGACATCAGTGGTGGCAGGATTTTACTCAATGGATGTAAATTTTCAGAAGGCCTCCTTATTTATGCCTTCAAACTTTGTGAATGGTTGTTCTGAATAGGCACCTCTGGATTAACTGAGGAGTCTGCACATTCACTGCCATGGAAGTAAGAGCATTCCCCTGTCCCAGATTAACATGAAGACCCGTAACTTTCTAGCAATACTGCAACAGCATTTGACAATGTAGGGATCCTGGAGGGTAACATTTCTGGGAATTCTTAAAATTCTTAATCAGTTCAGATGTCACTGAGATACTGAGACCAACACAGAGGAGGCATTATACTCCCTTGAACGAGAAAGCAAATGGTGTCTACCAACCTTGAGCACTGTGACATACGGAGTCCCATTGGATCCATATTTACTGCCGTTGACTTCCACGTGTTTCAGCCACTGGATGTGAGGCTGGGCGTCACTGTACACTTTGCAGTGGAATTCGACATCACTCCCTACCACCACAGTCTGGTTGGCAGGCAGTCCTGCCTGGAGGATAGGCCGATGGGGTGACCTTTCTGAAATGAAACGGGGGAAACCATGTTTAACCTCTCATCCCATTCCACACGTTCCTCTGTTGCTTTCAGCACCGACACCAACGTCTGAATGGGAGTAGTAGTTTAATTGCTTGCAGTAGGGCTCATTAAAAACCCTGGAGGAGCAAACCCAGAGAACAGTGCTTTCTGCTTACCTGCACGGGGAGCTGCAGCATAGGCTTCCCAAACCGTGCCCTAGTCAACATGGCTCAATCAAGTTTGTGACAGTGAAAAGGCTGGTCAGTGTCCCTGCCCCTTTGCTGCTTGAATTCTGGCTGAGTGCCAGCTAGGTTTGCCATTATGGACCCGCAGCTTCATTTCAGGGGGCGGGCTATGATGAAGCCCAAAAGCATCTTTGCACATAAGACATCGAAGAGTCACTTGACAATCACGTATCAGAAGTTACAAGGAAGTAGAGAAATCTTACCTAATACATCTAGCTGGTAAGTGTGCCTAATGCTGCCATACTTGTTCTCCACAACGCACGTGTAATTTCCTCGGTCTGATGGGACCACACTCTCCATCACGAGGCTCCACTGCTGATGCCGTAGCTACAGAAAGGGCGGGGGAGGGGGGGAGGAGAAGCACCAGCCATAAGACACCACCAGCTAATATTTCACTGGACCATTGCAAACAATGAACAAATGACCAAAGACAATTGGCCTCTGTCTTTTTTATGCACAGGCTTCTTCACACCCACTCTGCTAGTGTTGCAGGGATTGCAGCACATCTATAAATCTAATGCATGACCATTTTAAAGACATCATCACAGGACCTAACCATATCAGCCACCACATCAGAGGCTCATACAGCTGCACATCCACCAATGTGATCTATGCCATTAAGTGCCAGCCATGCCCCTCTGCCATGTTCATTGGCCAAACTGGACAGTCTCTGCGACAAAGGATTAGTGGACACAAATCAGATATTCGAAAAGGTATCACACAGAAACCTGTTGGGGAACATTTTAACTTGCCTGAGCACTCTCTAATAGATCTAAAAGTGACTATATTGCAAAACAATTTCAAAAAACAGGTAGAGAGAAACGTTGCAGAACGTGCTTTCACTTACAGATTTGACACGTGATCAAGGTCTGAACAAAGACCTGAACTGAATGGGCTGCTACATTCTAGAGCTGTTAAATTATTTTCATTAACTAATCAACTAGTCAATGGATTTTCCATCGACTAGTCGATTAGTTGATAAGTGGAGGAACAACAGAGAGAGCTAACCACGCTGCAGCTCTACCTTTTAAATCTATTAAGAGCCAGCATCTGGAACGGATAGAAGCAGCAAGGGGCGGGGAAGTGACTAGTCAACTATCCGATAAGCTTTTGCTTATCGGATAGTTGATTAGTCACTTAAGTTGCTACTACATTGTATACACTAATGACATCAAAAGCTAAGCACCAGGCACTTATAGCCTACTCTATTAGCTTCATTTAGCATGGACACTCTAATTGACAAGATTATTTTCCCTATTTTTTCCTTCTTTAGCCCTCCTCATCCCCTCTCTTTCGCTGCAGGAATATTCATTTTTTAATTTTTTTTTCATTTTAAAGACAATTTATGCTACCAACCTAATGTAAAGGGGTCCTAACATGAGACTCACGCCCAGTGAAGCAACTGTTTTTTTGGGACAATTTTTTTTTCTCATTTGTAGAGCACCTAGGGTACTTGGTCTACAACAAGAGCTCACATGTGCGATGGTAAAACAAATAATACATCATTGCATAGCTGCACTTCCATGTTGTGCTTTTCTTTACAGAACTGAAAGAGGTTCAAAGGCATTAAATCAGATAGCACCACATACTCCAGTCAACTACGGTCCAGAGGTTAAAATGGACTCCATGACTTTAAAGAACACAACTCCTCCCCCAATCCTTAACCTAACTTGGGTTACCAATATCTACCCTCCACCCACTAGGATGTTAAGGACTAGTCAACTATCCAATAAGTAAATGCTTATTGGATAGTTCACAGGCTAGTCTCTCTATAGTGACCTTCTCTCTATAGTGGATTGCATTATAGGCTTGCCTCTGCAGATTCCTCTTTAGTCTTCTCTTGTAGGCATTTGTAAAGCACCCATCACTGTAGTATCTATGATCTGAATTCTGGTAAAGTTTAGCTCCAGATACGAAACACACGGCAGAGCTGTGTCATAAATCTGGACCAAAACACTCCAAACATCCAGCCATTTGCCTATTCTAGACAAAGTGCTCAACACCTCATTGCATGGGACTTAAGTTCTGGGGAAATGGGGTCTGAATACAGACTCAAACTGTGTCTCAGGGCCAGGTGCCTCATGTCACAGGTGTTTGCAAAGTTTTTTTAAAACAACAACTAAGGAAAAATAATACTCGAAAGCTGAGTCCAGACCCAAGGGATCACAAGGATGCTCCCAATTTTGGGCAGTTGCTGTACTTGATAAACCATGAGAAACATGAAGTAACGTGGTGCAGACATTAATCAAATCAGTGAGATACTAGAAATCCCTCTGGTTTATTTGGTGTTGTCATTCTTGGCTCCTTGCAAGACAAACATTTGCAGACACACTTAAAAACTCAGCGTATGTTTGCTAGACTGGTATGCAAGCTGGTGCAATAGTCTGGGGAAGGGATAATCCTCAATCTCCCCCCCACCCGCTCCCCTATTCCCTTCTAGGGTCATTTAACACATACAGGCTTACAATATTATAGATTCCAGCAAGGATTTAACTATTAATTCTCTTTGGGAAATTTCATATGATAAGTCATATGAATTTTACTCCCTGCCATTTAAGGATGAATTGTGTAGAATTTACTTCATCCATGTTTGGAAATCTTTTTCTATCCCCCCCCCCCCACTTTTCAGTTTTGATGCACACTATATGGTATCTACAGGCAAAAAAAGAGATTAGAATGGGATATTTTAAAAAAATCCAGACTTCCATGCTACAAGTTCCAGCTTTCTTCTGCTGGCTGCAGATTTAAAAACAGCAAAGTCTAAAGTATTCTAAACTCTGGAGAAAAAGAGAATATATTCATGATTCTAGGTTTTGCAGGTTAATCCACTGGGCTCGATCCTTGGCTAGTATAACCTGTCCAAGCTGTCTATCTCTGGCCTAAATCCTGGGAGGGAAGCTCAATCGTACCTGGAGAGTTTAATTGTCAGTAAATACAACAATGAGCTGTTTTTTTACTTTCTAGTACAGATGCATATTGGCCTATTTACAACAGAGGAGAGTATCATAGCTCTAACAAGCTCAGGGGGAAAGAAACAGAGAGATGTCTCTGTACCTAGAGATTCAGACAGATCTATGTCTAGACAGACAGGGGGTTAAAACCAATATAACTGTAATGAGCCTCACACTGTCTTTGATGGCTCTTTAAACATTTACTTATTGCTGGAAGGTCTCAAAGAAATAAAGCATGATGGTGCAAGAGATGTTACTGTGAAGCAGAGGATGAAACCATCAGTTCACAAGTCAATCATTTACATCACATGAATGTTAATGATCCCAAACAGAACCCAGTCCCTTCAGGGCTCGCATTCAGGGACATAAATGGTTAACTGGTTAACGGATAAGCCTCACCCATAACAGGTTCCAGTTAACTGTAGGGGCTGGAGCAGCTTCCCGCTTGCACTACAAAAGGGGCTGCTCCAGCTCCGCAGGCAGGGGCTGCTCTGGACAGCCGCAGGTTACACGCTCGCTCCCTGGGAGAGAGAATTGCTGCAGGTTCTGCAATATAAAGTTGATATAAAAGCTTTATACTGCAGAGCCCACAGCACATGTAACCGCTAGGATTTTTTAGCAATTAGACGGTTACATTTTTAAATGACTTTTTACATTCCTACTCCTGTTATGTGTCTGACACATGACAGAGGGGTGTGCTTAAGAGCTTAGTCCAGTGTCTGATCTCTGTTACATGGACGTAAGCCAGGAATCACTTCACTGATTTCAGTAGCATCACACTCTGGGTACACACTTTTGTAATTTGGCTAAAACCTGTCTTTGTACCTTGGATCTAGTTATGGCGCCTCGCACAGCAATACTCCAGGCCTCTTTTTATTAGGTTCTTTTTTAAACAAAAAAAGACTAGAAACACACACAAATGCTCGGAGTTGGTCTATCCCCCCCCCCCCCCCAAACAGGCAGCAGCTAGTGTTAACACTTGAGCATCTGAACAATTATTATGCTCAAAAAGATTCCCATTCTGGCACAGTCACTGTGGTTCATGACGACATATGCTGATCTCCTCCTCTCTCACTTCTGACAAAGTTGCCCGGGTTACGGGCAATACTAAGGGAAACCCAATTTATACATAATTTAGGCAAAACATTTTGAGGACAAAAAAAAAAAAAAGGTCATATGCCCTAATGCTCATGGAAATGCTCACTTTCCCGTCAGACTTGTTCAGTGAACACTAGAACCGACCGATCCGTCAATCATAGACCCAAGAATGAATGAACACAGCATGGTCAAGATCAGACGCTCAATTCCTTACTTTGATGCCCCCAATTCGATGCTCTCCCTTGAATTCTTTGCCATTTTTCAGCCAGTATATGGATGGGGTGGGGTTGCCTGCTGCAGGGCAACGGAAGCGAACGGTATTTGCAGCTGGTACAGCTAGCAGCTTCTTTTCCATCCTCTCTGAACGGGTCCAATAAGGAGCACCTAAGAAGCGAGAGACAAAACAAATAGGCTTATTTCTGGGCTTCGGCATACCTGGAAGAAACTAAATTGCTCCCTACTTTAGTTAAGATGAATTACACTGAAATACTTTCCAGCCAAATAATTTTCACAAATACAACCATGCTGTCTACATACAAGACTTGTTTGCAGCCAGGTTCTGCTCTTGATAACACCAGTGTAAATCTAGAGGAACTCCAATGCAATCAACCAGTGGAGTCATTCCAGATTAGGATCAGAATCTGGCCCTCACACTCTACAAATGACAGCAGAATGGCAGCCAAGAACTGTGGGTGGCGGGAAGGTGCTGGGATTGCAAAAGAGTGATGCTCGCCCAGCAATGAGTCAAGGTAAAGTAATGTTAGTGAAAGCACTGGAGGAGTTTGCCTGAAAATAAAGGGGAACGTGTCCCATGCCTGTTACAAAAAAGACAAAACCAAACTTCAAACCGGTTTATCATGTTTACATTCTTAAACTACAAGTGATCTTAGTTTTAAGGATTCATGTTACTTGTGAACAGGGATTAGTTTTAATACTGCTGTTAACACACGATACTTCTATAATCTCCCTTAAGTAGACAGCAATGATGCTTGGCACTGCTACAACCATTACATATTAACTCCGAATTAAGGCAGTGGCAGAAAACTTATTACACTGGGGGTGGGGAGGAGGTGCATAAAGAGTCTCCTGAGATGTGATTTCTGCCTAAGAAAATACTACAGGGTCGCATTTCTGGGTGTTTTTTACATCACCCTATGGGCTACATTCTGATGTATCTGGCTCCCAGTAAAATCAAGAGGAGACGCAGGCAGGCAGAATTTAGCCCTTATGGCTTCCAGTGGTTGAGAGAAGAAAGAAAGGCTGGCAGCTAAGACTAAGTCAATGGACTGCCAGCCCCAGAGATGCAGGGCATGCAAACCAGTTGTTGCAAGAGGAAGACGCTTCTTTCACACAGACAGGGGCTGATCCTGTGAGAATGGTGTCTGAGCACAGCAAGGCCTTTAAACTCCTGAGTCTGTCTCACAGGCAAGATAACAGCCTCACTTTTTTCCATGGCTAACCTGCCCCAAACCAGCGAAGTGGCTTAGGAGCCTGCATTTCAAATGCAAAATCACTCAGGTCCTACTGAAACAAAAATCAAGGATTTTCACTGTTCCAACATCTCGTTGCCAGCCATAATGAATTTCAATGACACTGGAAATTAATGGGATTTTTAAAGTGTTACTCAATCTCCTCCCTCTTCTTTTTTAAAGCCTTGTCTCCACTGACTTTCTGGTCATTTTTTTCCTGCCATTGCTAAAAATTGCAGACACCCGGGTGGGAACATTAGCACGGACAATGCACCATCTGCCATTTAGACACAGTCATGCCTGGAAATGCTGTGAGCTGGATTAGACAACATGGGGTAACATGCCAATGTTTTCCTGGCGATCTTTCCACATTAGGGCTCTAACCACTGAGTTCAATGCCATGATCTGTCACAGCTTGATTGTAGGCCACTTCATAGCCCCGTGCCTCAGTTTCCCATCTGTGAAATGCAGGGTGTGAAGGGTGAACATGACTGGCATTTGAGAGGCACTACAGTGCTGAGAGCCACACAGGTACACAGACGTAGTCTGACAGTGACTTGTACATCCTCTTGTAGAAGATTAACCCAGTCCCAAACCACCTTGCAGGCATCTACACTGACATGTTTCAGACTGCAGCACAATAAATGAGTAGCATCAATTCTCACACAGCAGGAGGGTGCCATGCTACTCTCATTTATTTTTCTCAGCTCCAGCGCGTAATCAAGGCTTGCTGCGGCAGAGCCGCCGTGGGTCAATAGTAAATCGCAGCTACCGCCCAATGGATTAGAAACTACCTACTGCGTGCGTGTGCGTGTCAGCTCTGAGAAATGCTGCCACTTAGGCTTTCATTCCTATTAAAGCCCTCAATAATTCTGGGCCTTTGCCCAGTTTTATATCTTTCTCAAGGAACCAGGGTGTGCCCAGACTATAATCGCTGTAACTTCATGCTTTGCTTAGCTCTGCAAACTTGACTGATGGGGACAGATCCTTAGCTGCTGTAAACTGTTACAGCTCCGGTGAAGTCACTATGTGTGGCTATATTTTATATCCCATATATGGATCCAAAATGTAGCACATACAAAAAGTGCCACTTTTATTAGCCAGGTAAACTACTCTAGGCTTCATATTTCTTCTTCTGAGGTCTCAGAACATCTCAGAAACATGCCTGGATTAAACTGGCTGGACGATTTTGAAGCTACAATTGCCCACGTCTAACCTGGAAAGTCCTCGCCTCTTGCTGATTCTTAATTCAGTATTTCATTTTAATTCCAGGCAAAACTTTTAAGTGCTATGGAATCCCCTGGAACCCACACCTAAAACTGAGAGTTATTTTTTCCTCTGTTAAATTACCAGTTTATTCCTCCACAGCACAGACTGAGCATTTAGATAGGTTTAGTGCCTAATGTTTCTACTTGTTTCTAGAAAAACAAAAACAGGGCTGATCTTACATCATAAAACTCGACCTGTCCTATCTTTACCAGCACATCAAATGCCTGGGGTCATTTTTTCCTGATCTGAATGCTGGAGTTTATCTGGTCTGAGCTACAAGAACTTGCTTGCAAATGCCTCAAGCACTTGCATCACCTAGCCTGCAAAGCTTTGCCCAATAGAAGAAAGGAGGGGGCGGGATTAATTAGCAAGCACTTTCTTCTACAACCTTATGCCGGGAGCATCACCCCACCCACGTCTCTATATGCCACCCCAAAAGAAAGTTGCCCAAGACACTGTGCTTGCACAATGTCCCCAGATTTTAGCAAGCACAGCAGGAATGGAAGTGCCAACTTTCCTGGCTCTCCTGGAGAGGTGCTAACCTCATTGTTAACAGTGAGTCCAGGACACGGGCATGCAAGGATGGGGGAAAGCCCTTTGCACCCTCTTCATCTTTTGTGCATCCATGAAGAACAATTAAGCATGTAAGGTGAGCTTCCTGGGCTCAAATGGGACAAGAAATTCATCCTCTTGAGGATGCGGTTTGGTAGTGTGGACACTCGCCTATTTCGAAATAACGGGTTATTCTGAAATAACTCCCCAGTGTAGACATGCCCTAAGAGTCCTCACTATCTAATCCGACTGCCAACTTTCTCCTACCGGACACAGCTTTCCAAGGCCAGAAGCACTGTGATCACCCAGTCTGACTTGTATAACACAAGCCACAGAACTTCCCCAAAATAATTCCTCACGCAGATTTTTAGAAAGACGCCCTAACCTGGTTTCAGAAATGATCAGGGAGGGAGAATCCACGAGGGCTCTGGGTAAATTGTGCATTCATGCAGCCACTCAAGAGAGATTCCAATACTGCCCAGCTGATTAGCAGGGCACCCAGAGTTAGGTTCTTTGTTTCTACAAGTGGTGCACATTTGCACATGCCTCAGTGCACATAAAACATTTATTCTGCACATGGATGGAAAAGACTGAGGGAACACTGGCTTGCTGATTCAAGGGCCCAAGGAATTGGCAAGCAAGTTCTTATAATATAGGCTACATAGACTGCACCAACCAGCATGCAATTTTAGCATCCGCAAACGTAAGACACAAATTCCATGTCACTGTAGCTGCCTTGCCTTGCTTGAAAGCCATCAGGTTGTGGGAAAGCTGTAGACTCAGGAGAGCACATCTCTATTTGCTGAGAACAGCTGTATTGTTTGCACTGCTCTCAACTCTAATTTGTTTTAATGCTTCATCAACCAGACTGCAGACCACATGGACCCAAATATTTCAACAGCCTTTCAACTGCTGTAATCATTAAGAATGAGTATCAAGGGCCTGATTTCTACCCTCATATATGCATAAAGAGCACTTGTTGACTCCAGTGTGAGCTGTTTATACAAATTAGAAGTCGGAATCTGGCCCTACCAGCAAAATAACCTTCCTTTCACCCAGTGTTTTAACATTACAGGATTAGGTCACAGCCTGAATTCCGGTAGATTGGGAGCAGTGGTTCCCAACCTTTTTTATACTGCGGACCGGCAAACCCAAATGTTTGGGGGACATTTTATTTGCATATTTGCGTGCGCCAACAGCGGAGGGTTGGGAGTGTGCAAGGCGGAGGCTGTAGCGCCCTGGAAGCCAGCTGCTGTGCGGCAGCTCAGGGGGCCAAGGTGTACCCTAGCCATGGCACCCAGAGCTGCCGCAAACAGCTGGCTTCAGCTCCGGCAGCCACCGCAGCCCGGCAGCCAGTGGTTCACAGACCGGTGGTTGGGAACTGCTGATCTAGAGAATGGCACGGATGGATCTGGCATCTAGGTTTATACCAGCTGAAGGCTTTAGCTCAGTCACTTGGTAGCAACACTTGGTTCACATCATCATTGCATATCTTAACTGTGTTGTAACTAGACTGGGGACAACCTGGCTACAACCAGCTCCCCTGCAGAGTCCACAGGCATGATAGGGAGAAGGCCTAAGTGGCAGATCACATGGTGGCTGCAAGCTTATTCGCAACAGCCCAGAGGAATGAACAGGGGTTTGCCAGCTTTGCGGGGCCTTGATCCTCCAGCTGCTGACCTGCTTTATTTCAGGTGCACAATATCTGCTTAGTGTATTTGTGCAGAGATACCACATTTTTAAAGAAGTGCATGGAGCCATGCTCTCTGCTAGCTGAAGGGGCTAAATTTAGCCCTTGTTGCAAAAGTCCCTTAATTGACACATTTGCTGTTACTGGAGTTCATAGTGCCAGGTAAAAGGCTTGAAAGTAGGGATGCCAGATGGTTTCAACAAAAATACCGGACACGCTTGACATTACATCACAATCTACATTACATCTTATTCAGAAATACCGGACATTTATATTTTCTCGTTTATATTTTCTCAATGTGTTTCCCTGAACAGAAAGCTCAAATGCTGGACCGTCCGGTTCAAAACCAGACATCTGGCAACGCTACAGGACAGGCCAAAGTTCAGCTCTGAACTTCTCAAGCAAAAGGCACTGCAGCCAGATCAACGTTAACTTTCAAGTGAGTTAGGATTTCATGAGAGAAGTTCAGGTTACATCAATCACTGACAGCTAGGGTTGCCCAGGTGTCCGGTTTTGAACCGGACAGTCCAGTATTTGAGCTTTCTGTCCAGGA
>JANRFK010001234.1:111214927-111230229 GCA_030068395.1 Apalone spinifera
AGGGGGGATATGATAGAGGTATATAAAATCATGAGTGGTGTGGGGAGGGCGGATTAAGAAAAGTTATTTATTAGTTCCCTAAATAGAAGAACTAGAAGATACCAAATGAAATTAATGGGTAGCAGGCTTAAAACTAATAAAAGAAAGTTCTTCTTCACTCAGCGTGTAGTCAACCTGTGGAACTCCTTGCCAGAGGAGGCTGTGAAGGCTAGGACTATAACAGAGTTTAAAGAGAAGCTAGATAATTTCATGGAGGTTAGGTCCATAAAAGGCTATTAGCCAGGGGATGAAATGGTGTCCTTGGCCTCTGTTTGTCAGAGGCTGGAGAGGGATGGCAGGAGACAGATCGCTTGATCATTGTCTTCAGTCCACCCCCTCTGGGGCACCTGGTGCTGGCCACTGTTGGCAGACAGAATACTGGGCTAGATGGACCTTTGGTCTGACCCGGTACGGCCTTTCTTATGTTCTTATTCTTGCCAATGGTTGCGCCTTCCCACAACAAGCTAGCTAGTAAAGAAAAAAAGCATTAAACTAGCGTAAAAAAATACAGGTGCGGATTCTACATTGGTGCAAAATCAGTATAGCAATACACACACACACAAAACACCCACACATAAAGGAAGAAATGAGTTTGCCTGAACTGAAATACAAGGACAGGTTTAATACTAAAGTTCAAGTGATACCTATCAAACCTTTGTAGACTATTAGAAGGTCACCATCACCCTCGTAATAGAATATAAATATTAAGACCTTATAAGAAATACCTGCTCTGCCATCATTTATGACCTTCCAGATCACACATCATTATAGTGGCTAGGTATCAGATCTAGGTGAATTCTTATTTCCAATGCTACAGGCGATCATCTTTAACTCTGAATGAGGTAAGATACCTCCATGATGCATTTCTGTTTTACAGGCAGGGAAGCTGAGGCAGGGAGCTGCTGTCCCTTGTCCAAGGTCATTAAATGAGTTTGCAGCACAGACTGGACAAGAGCTCAGGTCTTCTGAGTGCATGACTGTGTCCTATGTACCTAGCTGCACAGTCCCCCATGTACATTCTCGAAATCTTCTGTTTTGAATAATAATTATGTTGTCTGTGCTGTATTGTAATAAAATGAACACACCTTCCTGAGTAGAAACGGGATGAACAATCTCTTTAAAGAAACAGTCTATGCATTCAAGAAAAAGCCATTACCTGTGTCTTCAGACTCATCGTCATCATCTTCATCATCACCTGATGATGGAGAATCTTGGAAGAGAAGAAAAAAAAAGTCACTTGTGCTGCTACTGTCAGGACCACTATTTCAGTATTTCATTTTGTTGATCCCACTACAAACAAACAGTAGATCAAATTCAACCATTTTCTCACACCACTATGGAGCAGACTCTCAGGACCTTCCCCCCCTCCCCCTCCACAACTACATGTTTGGGCACAAGTGAGAGGAGTTTCACATTTGTCCAAAAAGGGATCTATCACTTCTGGGGAATGGAGACTGATGGACAAATCCCATAGCTGTGTGCATGCCAAAATGGAGTAGCCCGACCGAACACTAGGCCCTGTGTGCGTCACAAACTGCAGGGTCTATTTGTGAGGATTCTTTTTGTTTTGTTTTTTTGCAGAACCTAAGATTTCATCCAAGAGAATAAAAGGAGGAGCTTCTCCTTTTCACTACTATAGCCTTTCCCATGCAGAAGGATCCAAGCAGGAGAAGCGTGAATTGTTTCTCTCAATCTTGTGTTAAAGGTAATCAGCAAAACAACCGAGAACATCCCCAGACAACCAACTAATGGCCTCTTATGCCTAGGATTGTGATTTTTTGTTTCTTTCTGATGGCTAAAGATTTCCAGAGAGTAATTGTTTCCAAGAAGGATCTTGCTTTATTTCAAACCTCAGACATTCTGATCCTGGTCCTCACAAGTATTTAGGTGCTGAACTGATAGTCCTAGAATGCCTAAATATTTCTGAGGATCTAGACCTCAGCTTCTGTATAGGCTGCAGGACTCTGAAGCCCTGAGCTTGCAAAGACTTAATGGCCTGCTTAATATTACTGTAAGAAATAGTCCTGCTGATGTCATATTGCTATGGGATCATGAATGGTGCATTAAATTAAGCATGTGTGTTAACTCTGTGAAGGCCTAAGATGACCACAGGTCAAACCTCTCTAGTCTGGCACCCTCAGGGCTTGACTGGTACCATAACCGAGAATTTGCTGGACCACAGGAGATCCGTATTGTCTAGCAGCATTACCAACACCTCCACTGCTTACTGGGCTCTTAGAAGAGATTTACGGTAAATTAGAGCTAAATGACAACACAGTACACTGAGAGCCAGGACTGGTGGCTGTAAACAAACTTTATGGGACCACAGAAAACTTGGCCACACCCATGATAAGTGGTCATCTGTCTGGCTAATTAAAATCACGCCGGACCATGGATATTGACGGACTAAAGAGTGCTAACTAGAGAAGCCCAGCCTGTAGTGAACTAGTGTAATGATGAAACCACAAAAGTCACTCAATTGCATTTTATTTCCTTTTCATTTCGCACATTTTTCCTGACACGTTTTTCTCACCCGGTCTCCAGAGAAGGTATTTTCAGTAACATTCTTGGGATTTGGGAACTGACTATTACAAAGGGGAAGATACTTGAGACAGAAAGATACAGAACCCTGCCATTTGTTACCCTGAGTCACAACTGCAGCATGGTACATTCACTTACAGCCAGGAGAGATGGGGCAGATCTACACTACATATTTACATGAGCACAGCTGCACCACTATCGCATATTAGGTGAACAGGTCTCAGAGGGGCAGCTGTGTTTGTCTGTATCTGTAATCATGGAGTCCTATGGTACTTTATCAGATTTTTACCCACAAAAGCTTGCGCCCAAATAATTCTGTTAGTCTTTAAGATGCCAGATGACGCCTCATTATTTTTATGTTTGGTGAAGGCACTTTTAAGTTTGACAGGAGCTCTCCTGTTGGCTTACTAAAGCTCACCTCTGCCTTAGCTCACCTCTGAGAGAGGCATAACTATATTGGCAGGAGAAGCTTTCCTGCTGAAGCAGCATTATCTACATGGAGTTTCGGTCAGTTTAACACCACCATTCAGGGTGTGGATTTTTCATACATGCAGATCCAGCCTAGAAAAGCAAGGACTTCACGCAAATCCAACTCTACCCACGAATGGAGCTGTTAGTGCTTTCATCTCAGAAGAGACTTGGCACACACATTTGCAATGGCCAGGATATGATGCTTAAAAAGAGGCACGAGCAGTGGAACAGCAATGCTGGGTGGGGGCAGTTATATTAAATGTTGTTTTGTGGTACTCTGTAGATACACAGGGAGGCGGGAGTTGAAGGACTTCCCTGGCACCGAATGGTGCATGCTCCCTGGTTCTGCCACCCTGCGCTACAAAGCCCTGACCATTCAAAGGGGCTCGAAAGTATCTAGGTGTCAGGTGCAATCAGAGACATCATGTTGAATGCAGATGTGAGGCAGCATGGCACTAGGTGGGCTCTGCTCTGATACACCAATATTCGAAGAAGCAGGATCAAATAGAAGGCCAAAAACTGGGGCATCCTGTAATGGAGCACTTAACAAGCATGAGGTCCAACAAGACATTTATTTCCTCACTCCCCCAGCCCACAGTTGGCTAACACTGGGTCCCAACCAACAGGCCACTACACCACATCCAATAACGCCACCATCAGCTATTTCAGATGTAAACTCCCCATAATAATGGGCTAATCAACCTGAAGGGGCCACTTATTTGATATATAAAGTATTTCCTTTTGCCAGCTGAAAATCTGCTCTTTTCATTTCATTAGATCGCAAAGGAATAATGGGAGAACCTAGTTTGTTGACTCTAGACTCTAGACTCAACTTTGGAAGCCCCAGGGACCACAAAGATACTCATAGCACATGAAGAGGGCTGCAACTTAAGTGTGGTTGCATATACATGCAAATATATATGCAAATAGCTTCTTTTACACTGACTGGCATGAATACAAAGGACTTCCCACAATACCCCAGCACTCCTGGTACCTCCTCCCTGGGGTCTAGAAACGCTGACAGCCTGTACCCATCTGTTCTAGCTAGCCCATCCACTTGCGTCTTTCAATGTTCATGCCATCTGGGAGACACCTCACCGTTGTGGAGCGTGTTCCCACTGGAGGCCATATTCAAAGGATCCCACCTGCGGGTTGGGTGTTGAGCTCCATGTAAAAACAAACTGCACCGCGGGCCGCAAACAAACGGCTTCGCTCTAGACTTGTTGAGTAGCCTTGTTCTAGTCTAGACTATATATTAAATTAATATCCCACTGTCATGTCATTTCTTGTTAGCTTCTCTCTAAGCTACCCACACTCCATCTTTCCAATTCTCTCCTCATACCCAAGGCTCTCTAGTAGGGATGTAAAATCCCATCTAATTAGTTAACTGATTAACTGTCAAGTTTAACCAGTTAACCGATTAAATGTGGGTGGGTGGGAGGGCTTCTAGGCTGGTTAACCATTCACATTCCTACTCTCTGGGCACTTTCACTACCCTTCTTGGATCTCTTCTTTTTTGGTTATATCCTTTCTGCAGTGGGATACATTCTTTTTGAGACCAAAACAGCATATGCCAGGTGAGACCATATCACTAAGTAATGGCTTTTTGATATGTTCTGTATCGACCTGCATCATTTAACAGCATGTTTGCATTTATTGTGCTGTCTACAAGATTGTTTGTTCTTTTCACCTGAATGGCTACTGTTAGTTTTAGAACCATCCACCTGTAAAAGAGTACCCTGAAGCCTGCTTGTAACATTTTGCAATATTCATTGCCTCTTTAAATAATCACCAGTAAACATAAAAAAGGCATAATATTATGCAGCGACTTTTACATTTTGATATAGCAGTAAAAGAAACTGGCAGCACATTTTTAGACTGTAGGAAATTCTATGAATGCTCAACATGTGACCAGAAACGTAATGCATCCAGTTTAGCCAAAGTGAAGAATAAGATGAGTTTTTGTAATGTTTATTTTATATAATCTTCTATCCAGCTGACTGATAACTAATAAGCTAATAAAGGTATCACAGTTCTACAGACTCTGGAGAAACCTGCAGAATATTCACTGTCTAGGAATACATGACTTACCATATTGCATTAGATTACTGAGGCACCATACGTAGCATCCTGTCTTTGGCCAAGAATCATTTAAGCATGTGCACAACTTCCACATGTGTTTAAATCACAGGACTAAAGTCCCACTAAAATCCCATGGGATTTGTGAGTTTTGTGTCTGCCTAACAAAGCATGTGCAAGTACTCTGCTGAACTGGGAACTTTTGACAGTATCTGCTATAGGAAGGCAAGAACTGCTGCACAAGGGAGAAAAAAGGGGTAAAATCCTTCCTGCCCTCGCATCTTGAAAGCATGAGGTTTGGCAACTCTTATTTTGGCATGATTATAACGATATTTATATGAACTAAAATGCACCAGTCCCAACTGTGTGGCAGCAACACATTCTTAAATACTACAGACGGCGGTTTCTTTTCGCTATCAGGGAAGGTGAGATCACTGACAAACAACCCGTCTCATCTTACTCAAAACGGTGAGTCTGTTTTGAAGGACTAGAATCCAAGATTTTAAAAAATGGTTGTCTACAGTGAAGAGACTAAGTTCATATTCACAAAGAAGTGGGCTGACATAAAAAATGCTGAGAGTTCCAGACTGGAACTTTCAATTCAGAGGGAGCTGCTAAGCACATGCCACTTAAAAAAAAAAAAAAAATCAGGTCACACGTGCAGAGGCTTAAATATAACCACAGGACCTTAGCGCTAGGCACTTGTTTTTGAAAATGTTGACCTGGATTTTCAAAAGCTGTTTTCTCACAATAGCGAAATGCAGCAAGTGTTAGTAACATGGGACCTTTCCTGCCATACCTTCCCACACCAATCAGCTCTAAGGGAGGTTCTGTGCACGAAAGGACTGAACTGACATGCATGCTAGTCATTGGCAAGATCAGTCCTGAAGGTTTCTCTTTTTTAGGGAGAGGGATGTAAGTGTTAATGTTTGTAGGTGGAAAATGGTGTTATCCCTTCTTAACTAGTGCAGTGCTGATTCTCACCCACACCCAGAGTCCTGTGTTTTAAAGACAGGACTTAAGAAGGTGCTAAGTCTATTCATACACCAATCTATTCTTTAATTAACCTTTACTTTACAAGGCAATAATGTTGAGCCTGACTTCCAAATCAAAATGTTAATGAAAAGGCCATTCATTTACTGCTTGTGATGGAGCATGTGTACCTCACACAGGCCCTGGGTTAATCTGGACCTGGGAGGCTAATTATGTTATCTGACTGCACCTGGAGGGAAAAGTGGGCTTAGCTGACCAGGAAGACCAGCTGCCCAGGACCAAGCTGTTTAATATAAAGCAAGGGTGGAAAAATCAGTGGGGGAGGGGGCACACAAGTGAGAAGTAAAGTGAGAAGTGCCTGACTGGGAGAAAGACACTTCCCACATTCTCCTTGCACAGCCGAAGAGGGGGCAGGCTAGTAGATTGTGTGCTTCCAGCCCTATGGGTGAGTGACAGCAATGCTGGAGTGCCAGCACAAGTGCCCCAATGTAGAGCCTCGAGCTGGATGCAGGCAAGCCAGGGGCTGGAGGTTCCCCATCCCTAGTATAAGGTCAGGAGGTCAAGAGCAGAGGAGAGCTATAAGGAGAGTGCGCAGAGTTGCTCTCTCTAGGAATAGAGGAAGGGAGGAAGAGGGAGGAGAATAAACTCTGGGATCCTAGCACTTCAAGAAGGGTCAACCCAGGGAAGTTGTGGGGAAGAAAGGCTGAGAGAGACTGGATAGGAAGAGGCCCAGGGAACCAGCAACAAAAGGAACTATGCAAAGCATACATTAACATAGTAATCTGGCCCTCCTGCATTAATCTAATGAGGGCCTGGAAAGATCATTAGGAGAGAAGCTCTCTCAGAGACACTAGGTACCATGTATTCAACGGAGATTTTTGAAATGCAAGTTTACAAATTTAAAGGACTTGTTTTTGCTCAATAACCGAGAAAACACCGGTTTGTTACTACCAATACCAGTATAACTCAGTCACTCTGGCACAGAATCGTACCGAACAAGTATAAATACCTAAGGAATGCTAACTAACCGCTAGTGTTACTTTTAAAATGCAGGAATGTAAACCCCACTCTCTCAGATTACAATCTCACTTGGAGTTGAACACTAAGCAATCAGTAATAATTATGAAGAAACATAAGCGAATATAACAGGCGCCACTAGGGCCACCCAATGTAAAGGCTTCAAAGTTTAATACAAACATGGCTGACAGCTCAAACTGAAACTCCCGCATTAGCAGCACTTTGAATGTAATGACACTGAGCTAACAGAATCAAAGATGCATAATGCTGGCAAAACGGTGGGTCAGGTTACTCACTTGCTCTCAAGCTGTTATAAGCTATTATTAGCTAAGAAGAAAAACACAGGGGCTTAAACTTTTAAAAGCACAAGATTATCACTCTTTCCACTATTAAAAACAATTTCTCACTTTACCACTTTTTTGTCCGATAGCTGTTTCACTTGTGGATAATCAGCTGCCTTTTCCTGCCTCTGTGTTGCCCCTTGAACTCAAAAGCATTTTAATGTCACTTAGAAAAGAAAAAAAAAAAAGCAAACATTTCTAACAACCAGAAGTTTCCTATTCCCAATAATCACACCTAGGTAAAAGAAAATCTTTGAAGAGTCAAATACTTCTTTAACCATCTAATTGATAATGACCCTGAAATGTCCACAGTGATCTCCAATAATGTTCAATTAAAAGCAGATGTTTGTCAAGATTCACTGAAAATGTCTTTTCCTTAAACTATTTGGATTTCATCATATGTGATAGGATAGATTAGGTCTCCAGAATACATCTGTTCAGTTATCACTGTGGAGATAGTGGAAGAGTGACTTTGTATCGTAAAAGGTTAGGGACACATTTTCAAAAGTAGCTGCCTCCATTTTTGAGTGTTCATTTTGAGACACTCAGGTCAATATACTCAAAAAGTATTTTAGACACCCAAGTACCTTTAAGGATCTGAATCCAAGACCCAATTTACTGCTACACTTGGCACTCAACTCCAAAGGAAGTAAATGAAGATATGGACACTGGGAACCTAGTTATCCCAATACAGAGGTTCTCAAATTGGGGGTCATGATCCTCAGGGAAGGGGGGAGTCACGAGGTTATGACATGGGGCTTTGCATGATGTCAACCTCCAGCTCCAGATATCGCTTTCTCCCCAGCATTAATAATATTAAATATAAAAAAATGTGTTTTCATTTATATGGGGATCACATCAAAGGCATGCTGTGTGAAAAGGTCACCCATACAAAAGTTGGAGAACCTCTGTCTCCATCTATTTAATTAGGATTATTATCAATTAATGACACCAATGTTTATCCCAGCACATGTCCAATAGTTTTAAATAATGAACGGTGTTCGTAGCTAGTTATCTAGTAATGACCTGTCAGAAAGACACATTCTGGCATTCTGGAATTCAGTAATGTTTGGAGCCACTTGTGGTCCTCCAGTCCTCATTATCCTAATCACACAAAAAAAAATTAGGCAAATTACAGTAGCCGTTTCACTGATCCACATTTGTTTGAAAACTTTGGTGTGTACCATTTAATGCTACTGAAAACCAAGAGCCAATTCCTGCTAGAATGAGGACACGCTGCATATATTTGAGGTCCGTACTCTGGATGTCACAACAGCTGTACGAGCTGTCACGTGGAAATAACTGAGGGGAGGAAATGAGAGGACCCATAGAAAAGGTTATGAAGAACCCTTAGCAGGAAGGGCAGACCAGTCCGACACAGGACAGCAGGAGGTAGCAGCAGCTACTAAGAGGTTTTTTCTTTGGGAAAACAGCCGTTTTTCCGAAAAACTTTCACTTACATCCACACTTACGTCCACACGCGTTCTTTCAACAAAAAATAAAAACAAAATTAAAAAAATAAAAAAAAATAGAGGGGTTTTTCCGACATTGGTAAACCTCTTTCTACGAAGGCGGCGGCTTTTCTGAAAGAGCCCTTTTAGAAATAGACGTGTGTGGACAAGGAAGAGGGAATTCTTTTGAAAAAAAGAGGAAAAAGCACAGGTGCCCTGGTGGCCACTCCATCCACAGTAATCACAGCTTAAATGCGAGATAACGTCCATTCAGTGTAGATCGCTTTTTCGATGTGCTTTTGCTGAGTAGACGCTCTTTTTCAGAAGAAGTTTTTTTGGAAGATCTCTTCTGGAAAAGCTTCTTCCAAAAGAGGCCTGCAGTCTAGGCATAGCCTGACAGAGGGATAGAAGAGGCCAGAGGGAATGAAGTGTACATTCTTAACAGTGAGAGTAATTAACTACTGGAACAATTATCAAGGGCCATGGTGGATTCTCCATCACTGACACTTTTTAAAAATCAAGACTGGATGTTTTTCTACAAAAATATGCTCTTGGAAGTATTTTGGGAAAGTCTGAGGGCCTGTACTATACAAGAAGTTAGATTAAATGAATTATCGCCATGTCCCTTCTGACTTGAGAATCCATGGAAGCCTGTTTTTCCAGCCTGTGCGCCAATATTAGTGCAATAAGGATGTAGCACATAAAGATACATTTCATACTCTGATTAAATACAAGATTTCCAAATGGATTGTGTACAAAAATGACATTTCTGAAATGAACCTGCAAAAACTATCTTGTGGTTGGAGAGGAAGTACTATCTAATAGATAAGAGGAGTCAGGACTCCTGCATTCAATTCCTCAATTTGGCATTAACTTGCTCTCTGACCCTGGAAAAAAAGTAACATCCTCAGTAACCCTCAGTTTTCCCAGGCATAAAATACCTCAAAGGCGCGTGCGCGCGGGTGCGTGCGTGTCATGTAAGATACTTTACAAAGTACTGTGAATTAAATATCGGCAAGCATTCGGGGCAAGAGAGGGTTTAATCTGTATTATAACAGCATTTCCAATGCTCCCGTACTGTGAGTCTCTAGACTCTTAACACGCATTACAGAAAAGTAGTTTGCATTTTTGCCTATTTTGACTTTGCTAGAAATTGAGAATTCATGTAGAAGCAGACATCAGAAGAAATGGCCGTCTGTACGAGCTAAAATTTAAAAAGCATTATAAGCACTCACCTGTTACTCTAACTGTAAAGTTACCCAGAACCTCACTGGAATGTCGTGGCTTACAACTGTACAGCCCAGAGTCATCATAAGACACATTAATTATCTTCAACAGTTTTTGTCCAATATGAGTTCTGTTGCTAGGTGCAATCCCAATGCCATCTTTGAACCAGAAAACTGACATAGAAGAGCCCTGGGTGTTACAGGAAAGTTCAATGGTATCTCCACTTCCAAACACCAATTCCTCCAGAAAGGTAGTCTCGCTCCCCAGATCTTCTGTGATGGAAAAGAAAATAAATAACTAAATAAACAAGTCAGGCATCAAACAACAATCAAAGACCCTAGCACAACTGATGACAGCAGCCACAGCACCTGAATCCTGGGTAATCTCATGCACATAGGATCCAAGAGATGAAAACTGCAGGAATGCCATCAACTGGAGAAAAGCAATGGTTTGCTTTACTCAGGTAACAACATTTGGCACTGTACAGGTGCTCTGTAGACAGAGTACTTTAGTAATGGCTCACTTAGAGGTACTGACCTGGCACCATAACCAGCTTGCTTCACTCCCTTTGAATAGAGTCAATGAAATGAATGGAATTCAAGCAAAGTTGCAGCACTAAACCAGTGGGTGCCATCAGTGAAATAAATGGTTCTGGAATTAGTGCTGTCAATGAAATAAAATGGTTCTGGAATTAGTGCTGCCAAGTTTACAACTTGTTCCCTAGCGCCTCATGTTGCAATATGCCAAGAGTCTGAACTGAAGGACTGAAGCAGGAATAGGCAGGATTGGGCTTTTTTTATTTTTTTGCAATGGTGTCAGCATTGCCATTACAAGCCTCTCTCTCTTTTGAGGTTTGTTATTCAGCTAGACATGTTCTGTAAGCCAAAGCTTATATTAGGTATCAGTCCTGGTATTTCTCTTTCTTCAATTAAATAAATGTTATTTTGCCTAATTTGGGGGCTTTTAAAAGAAAGACAAATAGTTCACAAGGGAGGATGATTTCAGCTCCCTTATTTGGGTATCCTATGGCAAATGGATAACCCAAGGGACTTTAATATCTAGGGTGAAATCCTGGCCCCAGTGAATGTCAATGTCCAAGTTCCCACACACTGCAAGAAGGGCAAGATTTCACCCTTTACGTTAATACATGACCTTTCACTTCGGAACACTTCATACAACACTATGCTTCTCTTACCATCACCTGCATGTTTCCTGTCCCAAATGGGATCTCCACAATAAGTTATTTAAGTTGCTGTTGTCGTCTGCTCCATAACTTCCCATTCTTACTGCTTGTCAGAACTAAGCCCTGCCCTTCTCTTGATCCCCCAGCAAGCAGGAAGACAGACAACACCCAAACAAAACAAAAAACCCACCCCCTAGAAATGCAGTCATGCACAAAGTTCTATAGTTTCGTTTCTGGCAAGACTAGAGAGGCTGTCTTCACTCCTCCTTATGGCAGGAAAAAGCCAGACAAAATGGGCAAAATATGGGATAGCCTACAGAATGTAGTGCATGCTGGGTGGGCTGGGGCAAACAAGTCCCTGACCTGAAGGGCTTATGGACCCGAGTCCAAACCCTAATCCCCTGAGAGTTGCTGCACACATTTCAGTGGGTACACTCACATGAGTAAGGATTTGGCCCTTACTGTGGTCATACTTTACAATGCAGAACACACACAGACTCTCCTATGCTTAGTACGGCTGGAATGCTTCCTGGAACACACAGACTTTAAAGGAGACTTTGTTTCATAAATGAGGCAGTGAGATAGCGTGCACAGAATAGGTGTAAGAGACTCCCAGAGAGAAGTATGGACATAGCACAGGGGCAGGAGGAATTTTAAAAAGTTAATGGGCCCATTCAATACATTTGAAATAGCCATTCCTTTTGGAGCCAAACTTTCTCCCTCTAGTCAGCCAGGAGCTGCACAGACAAAACAAACCCCAAGGCTCAGGACTGTGGAGAGCCATGCTGTACCCCTGAGCAAGGTGGGAAAGTGTGCCCCTAGAAGGGGATGCCTTGGCAGAAGGGACAGGGACTGGATCCAGCCTTTCAGAGGTGTTCAGAAAGCATGGCTCCGATGGCAATTTAAAGGACCCCCCCAGGCTCTAGCCACCTCTACAGTAGCAGCAGCCCAGGGAGTCCTGGGCCCCTTTTAAATTGCTGGGCCTAGGGACAGCTGCCCCTTGCCCTTTTCCCCTCCCGGTTGGTAGACCTGCTAAGGCTGGACACAAAACTTGAGGCCTCTTTATTCAACAAAGATGTTCCAAAACACAGTGGCGTGTAGGCACAATACTTCAGTGTACTGGGCAGTTACTGTAGCAGAATGCTTTCATGTTTAATTTTATACAAGATGGTGATAAAAGAATTTTAAAGCCTAGCTTTTTCCCAATGGTAGGCTATTTAACCTCCATACATTTTAACAAGTTATACGAACACACAGACTACCAATTCCAGGGTCTGATTTTACATTAGCACTGATTTTACACTGGTGTTACTTTTTACTTCACAGTTACTCCCTGCTTACATCAATTAAGAATCAGTGCACTGCCAATGAACCTCCAGGTGAAACTCTGGCCCTGCCAAAGTCAATTGTGACAATGATTTCAATGGAACTAGGTCATTCAAAGATGGGTCCAAACCTATGATTGAAATACACCTTGAATTTGTCTCAGCCATAAACCTGAATACTTTGATTTGGATGTGTTGTTCAGTTGTTTTCTTGAAAACAGGTGCCTCATGACTTTGCAGCTTTGTGCTCAGACTTCATACCCAAGATGCACCATGGTCTCTGCTCTTAGAGATGGTACATCTTATAACTTGAAGGAACTTTGGGAGGTCATCAAGTCCAGTCCCTTGCAGTCATGACAGGACCAAGCACCATCTATGTCACGGTGGAAAACCTTTTTTTGGATCAGGGGCTGCATACAAGTGAGAAGCAAAAAAAACCAAAACAACACACCTCCTCACTAACATGGGCTTCAACTAAGAAAGAAAAAGATAACCTCCACATTCCCTTCACACACCAGTACCTTGGGGGGTCCAGGTTAGTAGACTGTATGCACTCCAGCTCTGTGGGGGAAGCCCAGAGTATTGGCATCTGTATGCCCTCTCGATCAATTTTTTCCAGACTAAACAAACCCAATTTTTTCAATCTCCTCTCATAGTTCATATTTTTTAGGCCTTTAATCATTTTTGTTGCTCTTCTCTGGACCTTCTCCAATTTCTCCACATATTTCCTGAAATGTGGTGCCAAGAAATCATGTGTCTTCCTGGCCACAGCTCTGTATGGGAGATGAAGTCTGATTGGGAGCCTGGCCCAAAGAGAATGGGAACAACTGACCTGGAATCCCTAAGAGACACTACAGCAACATTCCAGGATTCCCATTGAACATCAACATTCCCATTGAAAATCACTTTTCCAGGATTCCCATTGAACAACCCCTCACTGCCATCAGACCTGCAAGATCCCTTGGTGGAACACAACTGAGAAAAACGCTGCTAGCTAGTTAGTGTTTCCGTTTTAACTATGCATTTCCTTGATTTTGCTGTTTTGCACCACAACCTGACTATTACTTCAATAGTGCTAACTTCTGGCCTACAATTTAAGGACCCCATTTATAGCTTCACACTTGCAAGCCTGAGAACTGTGTGTTTATTGACCTTGATGGAAGCTCATACTAATTTAATCCATCAGAAAACAAACCCCACGCAGCTGCACAATTCATCCATGTAAAATACAGGGTTTTACCCAAGTTGTTTGCCAAGTGATCAAGACTTGTATATTTTGGCTTTTGTATCATAAACTGACCAACAGGAACAAGCCCAGACTAAATGCAAACTGTACTGAATGGAGCAGCCATTTAAGAATAAGTCTCCCTTTTAAAGCTGTCATGAAACTGTTTCACGACTAACTATTTTCACAAAAACCATTTTGGGGTTACCGTAATAAAGGAGACAACATTTACTCGGTGCTCTGGACAGGCAACAGCTGAGGTCTCTGCTGTGGCCACAATATCATCATCTGTCATTTCTGACAGCTTGGTTTTATGAGGGTTATTACAAAGGTACCTTGCTCTCCCCCCTCCCCCCCAAATGCTTCCAGACTGGATCTCAACCGAGTTAGTTAGCTGCATAGATACACACATTTTCATCCATATGGACATGAAAGAGAAGACAGGTCCATTTTTCTAGGCTTCCTTTCTAGTTTTCTCAGACTCAGACTTTAAAGCCAGAAGGATCATTGTGATCATCTAGCTACATGTCCTGCTGGTTGCAGGCCCCAGAACCTCACCTACCCTCTCCTGAAATAGAGCTACTGATTCCCGACGCATGTCCAGTCCCAGACGCTGCGACTCTGCCTTTTAAATGCATTAAGAGCCATCTGGCTTTTAACACATTTAACAATCAGAAGTGCAGCGCGGTGGACTGTGGGGGCAGTATAAGCTGGGCCAGCTGATTGCTGGCTCGCACAGGGTCCCCCGGCTGCTCTTTAGCCCTGGTAATCGACTAATTGACTAGTCGATGGAAAATCCAATGACTAGTTGATTAACTTTATTTAACATCTCTAGTTACAAAGACTCCACTATTTACAACAGTTTAACCCTGCAAATGAAAAATGCATTCCCCCTCCTCCCCCGCCCCGAGGGTCTCTTGTTAATCTGACTCAGGGGAAAATTCCTTTCTGATCCCACATATGGTCCCCAGGTACAACCTGAGCATGTGACAAAACCCAACAACCAGACTAGGGACGTAAAATCTCATTTAATCAATTAACTGGTTAAATTAAACTATAGCCATTGCCAGTTCACCGTAACCGGTAAGCATCATCCAGTAAGGGTGTTGCTGACAGGTTAACAATTCACAACCCTAAACCAGACACTTGGCAAAGAATTTTCCATAGCAACTCAGAAGCCTCCCTTTCCATCCAGAGTCTCCTCACCAGACACTAGAGATATTTACTAGCATAACTGGAACTGTCAAAATAATAATTAGTTTCACTTCTGGGCTCACTGGTTCCACAACATCTGTTACTAATGTTATTTGCTTGTGCTATAGTAGTGCCTAGAGGTCCCAATAGTGCCGTGGTCACCAACCTGTCGATCGCAATTTCGACCAGTCGATCATGAGGCGTTCGGGCCCCCCC
>JANRFK010001234.1:111230329-111240728 GCA_030068395.1 Apalone spinifera
CAAATCCCTCATTCCCACCCCAGAGTCCACACATCCTGTCTCAACCCAGTGAGGTACGGCTAGACTGCAGGAGTTTTTCCAGGATTCCAGGGATATCCCGGAAAAACTCTTCCGCATCCAGGGACATGTTTATTCTTCCGCTTTTTTTAGTGGAAGAGCAAACATGCTCTTTCAGTAACCCCTGTATTCCTTGTTCCACAAGGAATAAGGGGGCTTCCGAAAGAAGGGGTTTTTCCTGACATTTGGGCCAGTCTAAACAGGTCAAATGTTGGAAAAACCTCTTCCTACAAAATAATTTAAAAAAAAGCAGCGAGTGTAAAGCGTATAAGGGCTGGGGATAGCAAGTGATGGAGGAGGAGAATAGAGAGGGCGGGGCTTCAAGGAAGAGCTGGGGTCTTGGGGGAAGGATGGGGCGGTAGATCTTGGCTTGTTCTGACATTTAAAAAGTGATCTTGGGTATAAAAAGGTTGGAGACCACTGCAATAGTGACTGCAGCCTGACACAGCAAAAGGGAAAGAAAGCCTCTGCCACAAAGAGCTTGCAACTGAAACAAGACAAGCATGGAAGACTGGAAATGTTTCACAGATGAGACATGGAGGCACAGCTGGGTTTAGCTCAAGATGCTGGGAGGTGTCGGTGGCCTGAGATACACAAGAGTCCAGACTAGATGATTTAATGGTCTTTTCTAATGTTCCCTCTAAATTTTTCCATCCACGTGCAGAATAAAATGTATGAGCACCAAGGCATTTGAGGGTATGCACCACAAATAAAACCCCCCACATATGCTTCCAGCTGTGGGCCCTGGGTATGCTCTGCTAGCCAGCTTGGTGGCACTGGAATCTCTTCTGGTGGCCACCCTACCGCTCAGCTTACAAGGAACACCAGTCTCTTCTGGCCTTAAACTGACTTGCCCAAAGTCAAAAGGAAAGTTTATGGGCACAGTCAGAAAATGAATTCAGATCCATTTAGCTCCAGTCCAGAGTCTTAACCACAAGACCATGCTCACTTCAAAGAGGATTTTCTATGCACTTTCTTTTTAAAACGTTCATGAACTATTTCTATTACAATTAGGTCATAAAGCTCCTACCCACCCCCAAAAGGAAAAACTTAATTTGGGACCTAAATGACATAACAGGGTCTCTTCAAAATCCACAGATGGTTACAAATACTTTCAGAGATATAAATTATTACAAGGGTAATGGGAGATTATTGTCACTTGACAGTGCTAGAATTAATGAGTATGAATCTTAATGGGTTCTTGTAAAAAAAAGGAGGTAATTTAGGTTTTGGACTCCCATGATATGTAACTCCCACGATATGACTAAACTTAAACTAATAAATAGTTGATCCAAAGCCGTAATGAACAGAGAATTACCAAGAGGCACTTATAATGAAGATAGGCTCTTGTAGCAATGCAAGCTACTGCCAGGAAGACCTTATAGCAAACTTATTAGAGAAAAGATGCAATTTTCAGACTTGCTAGAAGAAAAAAATAAGCTACTAGAGCTAATACAAAAGTGTTTTCTACAATATAAAGCTACTGCTCAACTCTTCTAAATCACTACGTGTGCATTCACTTACAAGATACTTCATCTCTCTAGATACTTCATCTCTCTATTTGCTTGGCTCACCCTTAGCAATAATTCACTCTCTCTCTGGTTTTTAGTTCCAGTGTTTAACAATGCCAGTATTTTCATCAGATGTCTACTCTTCTTAGGCATCAAAACTCATTTTGGGATGAACCTGGAAACAATTTTTTTTTCACTCCTGCAGTCGTTTCTTGAATTGCAGTAGTACAGTTCAAATGGTCTCTCTGCACCTCTCTCATGTACCTAAACCTCTGAACCCAACACTGTTGTTTTACAGGATTATTTTATGATTAATCTGTAATAAGGGACTAAGTGATTCTGTTATATCACTTAACTGGGTGATATTTTACTCTTTGAAAACTGGGCAGGCAACATTCAAGATTTTAATAAGCACAGTTGTCAAAAGACACTGTACCTCTCCCTTTAATTCTACAGACAATGCTAAACTACATAATGCAGCAACAATATTTTATTGTGCCAAATTTGTTATGACAATGTATTACATAAGAACATCAGAGTAGAATATAGCATCAGATCATCTGCCTACAGAGTATGGTATCCTGTTTCCAGAGGAAAATTATGCCCATATATTACATGGCCAATAGCGTGAAGATAGAAGGAAAGGTGTATGCGTGCACTTAGATGGCCCATATCATCACAGAATCTCATCATCCCATAACTAGCAATGAATTTAACCACATCACACCCTTTTGAAGTAAGGGAGTATTATTCTATTTTACAGGCAAGTGAAACTACGGCACAGAAAGAATTTACCCAAGGTCACTCAGGAAGACTATGTCGGAGATGGGAGTAGGTCCTTTATATCTTACCCAGTTCCTCACCCACAAGATTATCCTTCCTCTGCTGGTTAATCAGTGTATTCCATCCTAACTTGTGTGTAACAAAGTATCCAGGTACCATAGGACACACTTTCAAACCTTCACTTCAAACATCTATGCTTCCCATGTTCAAACTTCTACTTGTGAATCAGGGTGAAGGAAATTTTTGTTCTAGAAGACCCAAGTTAAAAAAATTCTGAACAGAAGGCATGCTGAGTTCTACCATTGTCTGTGATTTTTCTCTTTATACTGACTAAAAGTTATCAGTGTCTTGGGGGGTGGGGAAGCTACTAGGGATGTGAAGGTTTAACTGGTAATCCTCACCGCAGGGGCTGAAGCAGCTCCCCCACCTGCTGTGGGCAGGGGGCTTCTACAGCCCTGTGGAGGGCCAGCCATAGCTAGGGGCTGCTCCAGTACCTACCCTGCCTGCAGTGGACCTGGGTGCCCTGCAGGCAGGGGGCAGGGGCAGCTCTGGCTGGACTGGAGCAACCCCTGCCTGCAACAAAGGAAGGGAGGAGATGTTCCAATCTCCCCTCACCCTCCTTTAATCGGTTAACCAGTTAAACACTATGTTTAACTGGTTAGCCAATTAAATAGGATTTTACAGCCCTAAAAGGTTGAACTTATTCTGTAACTCCACTGAAGTCAATGAAATCTCATTATGGAATTGTCTGTCCTGTTGTATCTGCACCACCTTTCTATTTAAGGGACATGCATTTCATACTGCACAAAAAGACAGTCACTCTGCACCCTTATCCACATGTTTCATTATTTTGGCATTGTGAAAGCACACACATTGTTATCTGCAGGGGAGCTAATTTGCTCCACCCATCTTTCATCTAGGATACAATTCATGCAAGATTCTCTCTCCTGTTAAAGTTACCTCATGATCACTCCATGGGAACTGAATTCAGATTATGCCTAGGCTCATCGGATAACCGTTTAAACCATTCCATCCCTATATCGAAGAAAACTGAAGTGGCTTGATTCACAGATACAATGGGAATCCAGCTGCTTGACTGAAGTCAAAAGGGAAACTGTTGAAAAACTGAACCGTTTGTATAGATGCCTAACCAACAATCTAGGGGCCTGACTTGAGGAAAACCCCAGTTTTGCAAACATGTGACCTTAGTTTTTTGAAGAGGCAAATTCAACTTTCGGCAGTATTTTGTGTTTTTAAAAAGATTCCAATGTATTTCAAAATAACAGAGAGAGACACTGCACTATAAACTGTTCATCTTTATAGGAGGCTCCATATTCTGGAACATGTTACTGGCCTCGGTTTCTTCCTAAGAGTTAATGCTCTTTTACTAAAAAAGGAAAAAAAAAAAGGCAAACAGATTAACTACCATCATATGACCACAAATTTATTTAGAAAAATATTAGTCCTCTTAGTAAAGACTTAATTAAAAAAAACAAACACTATTCAATTTAATTAAGATAATAAGATTTTGTTCATTCAATCGTATATTGTTTTGTTTATAAACTTGAATCTAAGGGGAAAAATATCAGTAGTGTTTGGATTGGATACAGTCATACTAATTTTGAAGGGCTGCTAGGACAGAAAAGCAGATGTTACAAATCTGCCTCATCTACTGAGCAACTGTTGACTCTCTGTTGTGCAAATCCTAATTTACATCTGCTTGAAAGGTTTTAGAGATTAAATGGCATTCAAGGAGTAATATTAACTTTTCTCTCTTCCTCCAATCCTCCTTTGAATGGATTTATTACTAGCAATTAGCTTTCTGTTTCATCAACCAAGTAGAAAACAGGATTCAGGAGTATTCTCTTTTAATGGAGTGTTTTCCTAAATCACCTAATTCAGATACCAAGCCAGAAGAAGGAATAAATAGCATATATAAATAGTTACAGGAATACTCTGGCTCAGATTTACTCTCCTTTCTCATAAGGTATCAAGCCAAACATTTCTCATTTTACTAAATACATCTAACAAGCTGGGAATATTTAAAAATCTATCCTTAGACAAAGGACTTAGATAGCATGTCCAGAATTGAGGGTAAGATTTGGAGTCTGTGTTTGTTTCTTAAAAGCCGTGAGCCACAGTGATTGCAGAGTTCTTAACATTTGATGTGCTATGTAGCTCAAATGTGTTGGCACTTGTTTCATAAGTGCTTTAAAAGTTCTGTTTAAGGAGCACAAGACATCAGCCAATATTGATCTTATCGTCTATTTAATGCCCAATCATGATTCAGAAGTGTTTTCTAAAATTAGGTATGAAGTATCCTGGATTTATCAATCACCTGTCCTAATGGGGGTTATATTGTAAAAGAGAAGAGAGTATGGCAGAGACCCTTGCACATGTCCGCATAGCAAACACACAGGGAAGTTGTGAGATGCCCACGTTTTACCTGAAATTGGGGCTGCAGAAACAGTCATGCAAAAACAACCCATGGAAACTACAAGACCCAGCATGCAATGCACTGCCTTGCTCCAAGCAGAAGACCGCTCGGTCAAGATGGACTTCTACATGCCTGGACCTGTAGCCCTCATGGATTGAGCCTCCAGATGAAGGAATAGTGAACCTACATGGGCCATGTTTGACTTCCAGGATACATTTTAATACATTCCAAAGTCGGCTAACAGCTGGTGACAAGGCATACTTAGCACAATCTGGGGCTCTTTTCAAGATGTGAGCCCTTCACAGGGGGAAGAGCTAAACTGGCAAAGTGACAAGAAGGAACAAGACTGAATATCCTGCTGCACTGAGAGAAACTACTGATAAGGCAGGCTGAACTGCATAAATACAAGAAAAAGTAGCAAATAGCCTCCTGCTTTCGCAACATGTTTCAAGTGTAAGGGGAAAGGAGACTGCTATTAGCATGATACTGCACATATAGTTCTTAAAAGCTGATGCCCTATGTACCACAAAATTTGTTGGCACTTGTTTCGTAAGTGCTTTAAGTTCTGTTTAAGGAGCACAAGACATCAACCAATATAGATTTTATCACCTATTCAGTATTTTGATTAGGGATGTGAAAGTGAAATCTTGTACGTAGTTAACCGATGCTCCTGGGCTCATTGGTTAATGTTCACGGTTACATGCAGGCCCTCCCCTTCCCACCGTGCTGCTGCCACTGTATCAGAGGCAGCAGCATCGGGGAGGGTAGGTGGGAGCTGGTGCTCACAGGGAGCTGGCTCCTTGTGCACGCCTGCTCCCTGCATGTAACCAGCGGTTACACGTTTACTTGAATAAATGTAATTTAAGATCCCTAATTTTAAATCTGCAGGGCTCGACAATTATAGCAATCTACTCACCCATGGCGAGTAGATTTTGGCCCGGCATGGCGCCGCAGTGCAATCAGTGCATACACTGCGTGGTCTCCGCATGCACAGCGTGCCAAACCGCGTGGCTGGTGAGCAGGGCTCGCCGCTGCTTGTCAAGCCCTGTAAATCTGCACTCCTTGTACCCAAGGATCGCAGAAGGCCTTGCAACCATTGTCAGGTTCAGGTTCTCGGTACCCCTATGAAGAAGGTAATTATTAAATGCACCACACAAGGTATAGAAAGTAAGGGACTGGATGGATCCTGTTCCCACTGAGTTCCTGGGTGTCTTGGCATTCATCTTCCTGGGATCAGGACACATACTTGTCAAGAGTCACTAAAGAATCCAGTTGCAGAGGCATGACAGAACCTCAGAATCCAGAATCAAACCTTGATCATAACCACAACCTCCTTACTCCCTTTGCCAGACCAGCCCACACAGCTGAGGTGTTGCAAAGGGTACTGGCGAGGCTCCTGGGATGCTTGCAATAAGCGTCAGGCAAATAAGTGAACAAGTATTATAAGAGAGGTAGGAAAGGGAGGAAAATGCAAGGCTTTTTCTAAACCTTGCTATGAAATCTTTCAAAAATCATGAACATCATCATTATAAAGGTCAATATTGCAGAGATTTAAAGGCGGTTCTGGGGTATGTTTATTGAATTCACTCCCTTAATGCCTCCACCTCCTTTCAAAACAGTTAATCTCAGAGAAGTGTTTTGACAATTAGTTAACGTCTACATAAGTGTGCTCTGGAGATGTCACGAGACAAACATTTAAACAGTGCAAAGTTCAGCAGGACTGACTGGGGAAGTTTATATTTAAATTTTGTTTGAGACAGTTACTGAAACAGCAAAGATTCATAGAGCTGTAAGAGTTTTAAAAAAACAAAACAAAACAAAACAACAAAAAAATGCAGCCGGCCAGAACCAGCATGGGAATTTATTAGTGATGCTTTATGCAGTCTGTTTTGAGATCACACGGCATCAGGAAAGTCTGCCATAAAGCCCCAACCTTTCCCCTTCGATTCACAGCTATGCATATACCAAATCCTAGTCTCTCCGAGTTTCCTTGCACTTTTAATGCGCGCTCCTCTAATCTTCATTTAATGCAGGCAGCTGGCTGTAAATACCCCAGAACAATGAGTTTAATCCTAAGCATCCTGAAAGCCCCCTGCACCAAAAATGAAGCAAAATAAAAAGAACACCCTCCTGACAACAAGATGGAGAAATCCAAGCTATCCACTGGACCCGAGGAGGTGAAAGACACAATGAGCTAAATTTTGCCTGGCCTGCTAATTAAAAACGGAAGCTCCTACACTCTGGAGCCAATGTTTGGGGGTGGGGGAGTTTTCATTCTATTCATAAATGGGCTTCCAACTGGGACCATATTCACTCAGCATTAATTGTCATTCCAACTACGAGTGTCCTAGTTTCAAAATGAAAACTACTCTCCAATGTAGCTAGTGAAACCTAACACCAGTTTCAATGCATTAAACAAAATTTATTGATTGAATTTTCCCACCCACTTAAACTTTAATAACCATTAAACCGCAAAACTCCTGGCCCTGTTTCCTCACTCCACCTTCTCCTCCATATAAAGAGGGAAACTCTGCTACAAACGCTAAACCCTAATTTCCATGTAATCATAAGACTATCAATTGCCTTTAGTTCAGTAATTAAAAAAAAATACACCTAAAAATATTAGAGATGGCAAAGGTTTCTGGTGCTTATTTTTATGTATAGCATGGATAATATGTTGAGAGTAAAATAAAACCGAAGAATTCTTTCATTAAAAATTTTCTTCTTATAAGGATATAAAATGGGTGCCTTACTTATTCTTAAAGCGGAGATTGGAGTAAATGTCTCCAAGGCTTAGACCCCTCTCTACTAGTTATAGTCAACAGTGCAAAAATATAATAAAATACACAAATTTGCATATTTTAATTGAGTAGTTAACAAAACAAAATGCCAAGCTTCTCTAGTTTAGGGAACTTGAAGCTCGGCACCTAAATCCCCACCTAAAATTAGCCGCTTAATTTTATAAAGGCGCTGAATCCATTGAATTGGGTGGAACCTGTGTATGCTCAACAGCTTTCAAAAATCACACTAGTTATTTCAGTGCTAAGAAAGGATTTAGGTGCCAGGCTTCCCAGTATGAAAAGCTTGTCTGTCTGTTGTCGCCAATTTCCACTTCTGTGGGTTTTACTGAGTTTTATCCATTTTTAACCTAAGCCAGAAACTGTGGAGATGGGTTTTAAAAGCATACATAGCATAGGCTGCAACATTCCATCTACTGCAAAGCTTCACTCTCATACCTCCTCCTCCCCTCTCGGCTTTAAAAAGTGAAGCTTTCTGACACCGTATATAAAAAGAAGGTGTTCAGAAGTTCTCTTATTTCTCTCTTTCTCGCTTAAAAAAAAAAAAAATCAGTAAAGGAAGCCCAATGTTCCAAATTAAATACTCAGTTAAACTGACCTCCAGATATTTTTTTCTATATACATTTCTGCTTTAACCTTGCGGCATTCAAATGCCACTATAATGTCTGTTCCATCTCTTTGGTAGGAAATACAGTCAGTTCTTTATTTTTATTCAGTCCATAAAGTTATACAAAACCTAAATTATCAGACCTGTTGGCGTAAATATAACACGCACACACTCAAGTCCAATCAAATTCAACATTTGATCATTTCCAGCAGTGGGGCACCAAGTTCAACAGAACTGATCTTTTAATGGTCTCGTGTAACCGTATCTATTACACTGGGATTCTAACAGCACATAATAAATTGAGAAATAGTTCAAGGAAGTCATGCATGTCTGTTTCCACCCCTCTAAAAATAAATGTTAGTGTTACCAAATCATCCTCTTTCTGTTCACAAATCGGTCCAAAATCCTGGAACTGACTGGGCTACAGAAATGCCAGAATCAATTTAACACGTCTGTTCCAAACTCCCTTAATACTTCCGCAAGGGATTGTACTTTCCAAGACTGTTCATTTCCTGCGTCCTGGAGTAAAACAGAAGTCTGTTTTGTTTTTGTGGTCTATGGACATTGGTACGTTGTACTGTATAACTTCTAACTCCCTTGTAAAAGCCCATTGCCACTTTTGTCACCTGCTTACCCTGTGTAATCTCCTGATTTTGACATCTTTCTCTTTCCTTCCCCTCGCCAACATTTTTCAAACCTTTCTCTATATACCAAACGCCCCTTTCCACGCCCCCAAAATTGATAATTGTAGAAACACTCCTGTGTGACAGCTGGGAACATGGTTTCAGAGAACCTCTTCCCGCCCCTTCCCCCATTCAATCAGGAATGGGCAAATTACTTGTATTATAGCAGCACATAAACACTCCCTCAAGAGATCAAGGCCTCACTGTACATACACAGAGTAAGTGGTAGTCCTTGCCCCAAAAAACTTACAATCCTACAGACCTGACCAAGGGTGGCAGAGGAGAAGTGTTGTCCCCCTTTTAATGGTGGGCCACTGAAGCACAAAGGGATTAAGTGATTTGCCCAATGCAGACAGACCCGCCGACAGCAATTCTGTACCCCCATGCTCACACTAGCGGTGCCCCATGAACAGGAGCAGCCCGAGGCCGGCTGTGGCAGCTGGCGCCCCAGGCGGAGCGCGTGATCGGCACCCCCGCCTGCAGGGCCGTCAATGGACTGACGTCAGCAGCGGGCGTCCCCGTGACATCATCATCAGGCGCCCTGGGCTGCGGCCCAGTCCGCCTATAGCCACGGGCCGCCCCTGCCCATGAGCATGCAGTTTACCTGACATTCAGTGACATTCAGCCTGTGTTGGCTGGAATCCAGCGAGCTGCCGTATGCACTGTTGAACGTATTCTTCCAGCTTGGCCAAAGGTTTCCACATGTCCACTCAGTAGGGTTGCAAACTGTCTCACTTCACGAATCCAAAGACCCTTGCCCCGCCCCTTCTCCAAAGCTCCACCCCCACTCACTGCATCCTCCTCTTTCCATCCCTAGCTCTCCCCCATCCCCATTGGCCAGGCTGGGGCCAGAGGTTGAGGTGAAGGGTGCAGACTCTGGGAGGGAGCTAGGAAGCAGGGGGGCAGCGTGTACCTCAGGCAGTTCCCAAAAGCGACTACACCCCTCTGGCACTGGTTCTAAGCATGAGGTCGAGGGGGGTCTCCACACAATGCTGCCTGTAGACAGGGCGCCTGCAACTCCCCATGGCTGAAGTTACTGGAGAGGGGTGCGGAGTGAGGATGGGTAGGAAGCCTGCCTCATCCCTGCTGTGCTGCAGGCAGCATCGACTGGGGGCCTCAAGGACCCTTTTAAATTGCCCAGGCCCCATGGCAATTGCCCCCTTTCCTTCATCAGCCAGCCTGGCCTAACATCACACAGAGTGTCTAGGAGAGCTGGAACTCAGTCGAGATCTTTCGAGTCCCAGGGTAATTCTTTACCCATAAAAGCCGTTCTTGCCCTCTGACAACTGAATGCAGGCTACTAGCAGATTTAGCCAGCATTGTGGTTGGTTGGTTGGTTGGAAAAGGAAAGGAAAATATATATGCTGTATTTAAATGATTTTTCAGGGAAGGGTTTGGGTGTGGGAAGGCTGATGTGTGTGTGGGGGGGCGCTCAGAGAAGAGGGTGGGGGAGTCAGGGCAGGGGACTGGAAGGTGTGGAGGCTCTGGGCAGGAGAGATGGGGTGCTGGAGTCAGGTTGGGGG
>JANRFK010001234.1:111248416-111288596 GCA_030068395.1 Apalone spinifera
TGCATTTGCAATTCCGACTGGCCTCATCTGCATCCCTTTTGCGGAAAAGGGGGCGAGTCTAGACCTAGCCTTAAGGATGATCTACGCTGAAGAGTTTTTGCCCAGGATTGTGAAAAATCCACTGACATAATCCACAACATAGACAGTGCTAGGTCGTATTCTGATCCACCTAGCCACCCTTATCCACCACTGTAGTGAGTGTCTACTCAGAAGCGCATCAGTGGCAGAACTGCAGCATTGCAGCTATAGCATTTTTAGTGAAACTCTGGACATTTAGCATGATTTGCTCTATTACTACCAGATATCGAACCAAACTCCCTGATTTCAGGGCTAGGCTACACACACGGATGTACTGATTTCACTGAATCACTGTGCTCAATCTGTGTGTAGACAGGGCCCCAATCTTAAGATTGGGAATCCATGTTTCTAAGCATCCAATTTTTGGCCACAAGTATAAAATATGTTGAAAATGACTATCAAGCAATAAGCATCTAAAATCATCTCTTCGGACCCCAAATTTCCATTTACCACTGCACAGTACGTTATAAAAGGCCAGCATTTGCATCTCCTCCTAAGAGTCTCAGATGTGAGTTGCTGAAAATGCTGTCACACCTGACTCCCTTCAAAGAGAAAATAAAGATAGGCTGCCAGGTGTCAACCTGAAGTTTTAAGAGCAGTAAAGTGCTAATTGGTACAATACTTCATGGTAGCTTTCAGGGAGCATTACCTTCCGTTACCCACATGAACTAGAATTTATGAAACTTTACATTAACTTAAAAGTATAAATCCCACAATACCTATCTGCTCCAAATAGGATCCTTGGGAAAGTGCCTATTGTCTTGGTGAAGAACCAGGACTGAGACCTTTCTTAACACATATACAAGCTGAACTCTCTAGTCCAGCAATATTCATGGTCTGGCATGATTTTAGTTAGCTGGATGTTCATTTATCATGGTGGTGGCCAAGTTTTCTGTGGTCCCAAAGTTTTTTTTACAGCCACCAGTCCTGGCTCTCAGTGACCTGTGCTGTTATTTAGCTCTAATTTACCCCTAAATGTCTTTTAAGAGCCCAGTAAGCAGTGCAAATGTTGGTAATGCTTCAAGACAGTATTGACCTCCTGTAGTTTGGCAAATTCTCTAGTTCAACACTGGTGAAGCCCAGAGGGTACCAGACTAGAGAAGTTCAACCTGTACTTGAAAAAACCCTCTACAATATGGGTCCAAAATTTAATCCAACATCTAAATAATTATTGTATTTAACAAGCTTGTCCTTAGTTTTATTTTTTGAAACAAAACCAAACAAAAAAAAATCCACATCTTATACTAGATGCTGGACCATAACAAATAATCTAATTTGCAGGAGACCTGGATTAGTATGAAACTAAATCGCTTCCTTATTTTAAAATGTTTTCATTCTTGAAGTTGTGGCTTTGATATATTATGCAACTTGAGTCTCTCAGCAAATATAACACCTGGCTAGTCTCAGTATTTCTCAGTGTTATAATATTTCTTTAGATAGTCTATCAGAAGGACAGGGCAGGTTTACAACTGATTACCTTTCACATTTTAAATACCAAGTTTACCCAAGGTTTTACTCTGCTCTTATCTCAGAATTCTTGTTTGTTTTTGATATTACAGAAACTTCCTGGTTATTCAAGCCAAGAAAGTTGGTGTTCTTTACAGAAGAGCACCTAATCAATATGACAGTCTCAGCAAGAATGAAGCTCCTTTCTTCACAAATACACAGCTTCAAAGGATGTCCACAGCATTTGTTAACTATAAACTGAAAGTGCATCAGAAAAAGAGAAGCAGTGACATTAGTTATAATGCAGACAAAATTATATACCAGAGTTTTATAAGGGCCTGACAGGAACAATCAACAGACAGGAGCGAAAATTAAAGTGATAAGTATACGTAGCACTCAAGCTACACTTGCAGGAGAAACAGAACTCAGATTTGCACAAAGAAAAATGCACATTCAACAGGCAAAAGATTATCTTAAAGTTATTTTTGCACTGTTAAGGCTTATAGCCTCCAGGATTCTTTTTGTGTCTGCAGCATAGATATCCCTAGTATTATGATTCTAGCTTAAGAGATTTCACTTGAGGTGCTGGGTATTTTATTCATTCTGTGACACTCGGGTGGGGCTGGAGCACCATTTACACACACACAATTGTGAATTAGTTTACTGAGCTGCAATCCAATAAGCTGCAGAAAGGGAGCATAGCGAATTTTTATGAAGTTGCCTTCCTCTTTGGCATTTAGCCTGATGCGTGGAGGAAACTAAGGTTTATAAACTAAAACAGTATTAAGAAAAAGTTGAAAAAGTGGAAACTGAGAATGTTCCATCTGAACCAGCTACTAAACAACTTTTCAGGGCATAGATTTTGTAGGGTGTTTTTATTAAGGGAGAGAGTCATAGAGAACACAACCAAATAGTATAGAGTGCTATGCAAACAGTCACAGAACACTCACATAGTATCAAGCATTTGCCAGTGGAAAAACTGTTACAGGAACTTAATGTAGTCAGGAAACAAGGAATATTATAGATCAGTAAGGTTTAAATAAGTTGCCTGGCTATCACATTCAGCCTAGCTAAGACAACATAGTCAACTTACCAGACATCAGTCATTTTGATCCCATTTTATGGTAGTAGCTTTTTCCAGAATTAGAATATTCTACACTTTATAGTACTAGTTACATGATCAGCAGAGGATCACTCTAGTCATATTGTGTAAAATAAGCATGCTAAGCCCCGATTCTACAAAAACCTGAATTCAGTGGTCACTAGTCACATGCAAATATTAAAGCAACATACATCTTTGAAAGCCCTATAACTACAAGCACGTTGCTTTGCCTGGACATGGGCCTCCTGAAGATATTCAGCATCTGGGTCCCATCTCAATTTGCATAAGTCTACCAACTCTATCCCAGTTTTTGCCAGTGACATCTGAGAGCAGAAGCATGTTTGTACCTAGCACTCTCACTATGTGTATTAAAAGTGTCAACAGCTAAACTACAACATCAAGGATGGGGAGCTTTGCTCCCCATTTTAAGAAGTCTTTGGGGTTTTGAGATCTATCCAACAACATTTGATACTGTAGATTACGATTGGCACAGGATGTTTTAGTTGGTCTTACCTCTACCTTATCCCAAAATATCATTCAGTTAACGTCTTCAACTCTAAACTGTTTCCTGGTTAGCAGTATGTACCTTTAGACGTATGAGTAGTTCAATAAAATTTTAAAGGGGCTAATAACAGTGAAATCTTCATAACTGTTGGACCCTGGGAGAGAATGGGGACATATTTATTTTTAAGTCCTATATCTGAAGTAGCAGATACATGTATTAAAGTTTTGTGAAGGAAAAAAGAATGGAGTATTTTGTAAAACCTTTTTTTTTAAATACCAAAGTTCTACTCATTCATCAGATAGAGAAAGAACAGCTTAGTGTTACAGTCTGCACTAAGACTGAAACTTCAATTTGAATGGAAATTTCATCCTAAGGTGGATTCCATTCAAGACTGGACCCAAAAGAGATAGAGCACCGATTTGGAAATTTCCTGTTAGGAAATTACTTAAACACATGTTTAGGTGCCACTGACTTCAATGGTACTTAAACATGTGCTTAATTTTAAGCAGCCTTCCTGAACAGGAATGCTCTCCTGAACTGGGGTGAAAATTTGTGAGATGGAACCATGGAAATTGTTGTAATGGTCAAGCAGGCTCATTTTAATTGACTCAGTTTATTTGCAGATTGAAGCTTCTCTTCAGTTTTTAGATTTACACTTGTCCCAGCTTGTTAGCATCCCCACTTACTATTTGTTAATGAAGACTTCAAAAAAAAAAATGGGGACGCAAGGGGAGGCAAAAAGCAAACCACAGGATCTTCCTAAATCTAGACAGAGACAGAAATACTGACATGTACAAGGCCAGCATCTAGTCTGTTAACACTGCAGCCAACAGATTTGCTTACTCACTCTTTGCTTCTTAAAAGAAATGGTGCAAAACAGCACTAACTTTCATCATCTGTTACCTGTTAATTTATGATTCAGTGAAATATGCTAGCCTTAACTAAATAAATAATTATTTTTAATTATTACTACTGCAAAAGGACTAACTGAATCCATTTAGCTGAAGAAGCATGCTTAGGTGATATATTCTTCAAAACAGCACATTTTAAAGAATACTAGGTCTGGATTATAAAGTAGAGAACAATGCTAATTCATACTGACACTGTTTTGTAGCTTTTTAAAAAATACCTTTAAGAGAATGCGTAAAAACTGACCTCCACTATAGGAATGATGTGTCTCCATTAAAACTCAGGATAATGCAGTTTAATTTCATGGTTAACTCTTGAACACAGTCACAATAAAACAAAATGCCCATCAACATAGAAAATTATGTCCCAGACTACGTATCCTTGTCTGAAGATGGGACAGATAAAGGAGAACAAACTTGGTATTAGCTGTTTGAAGATAATAACTAAACAAGTATGCCAACCAGTATTTCAAACTGCAGACGTTTATTACTATTCAAATATCAATGGCAGGTTTAAACCAAAATGGCATGTGTTTTTTTCTGGCTTGGAAAAGTGACTAGTTGGAGCAGTACAATAACTCACTAATTACTGGGAAGGTCATGATCAAGTGCATTTTACAACTATAAACTTAAATTCCACTGACAATTAGATGGCTTTTTTTCCTTTCTTTGATTTATACACTACACGCATGCACACATTTAAACATCTTTCTTAATATAAGACGTCTAGCCCAAGGTGCTATTCAGATGAATAGAGATCCTAATATGTGATGAAAATTCCCTTTCTAATATGATGTGTGTGAGAGAGAGCTGTATCCTACAAACACGAAGCAGATTGATATGAAACATAGGCACAACTGAGGCAGCACCAAAGCTAGCATTACTTGACATTCACAAATCGTACGAAGTAATATCTTTATCCATATACTAATGCAAATTGGAAGGGCTTTTTTTATATGGATGTCTATTCTGTGGCTGCTGAATAGAGTGACCGCATGCTCAAGGCAGCAAAAGAGTTCACTGACCTCCCTAATCATCTCTGTCCTAGCTAGTGAATGACACACACATTCAATTCTGCCTTGCCTCTCTACTTTCATTCATAAAAAAAAATTGACATTGTCCTTCCTGCAGCAGCCGGAGAAAAGGAAAGAAGAGAACTCAGCCTAGATGAGGCCCCTAGTGTTTTCAGTTTGGATTCTATTCAGCAATAGCCCCGCCATCTGCCTTCTTCCTGCCAAAAGCAGAACACCTCCCTGTGGAGATGTTAAAACTTGCACCCCCTCCACCTCCACTAATAGCTAGTATTCATATTAGCAAACATACACATACCTCTAGAATGCCTCCCTTCAATGTGTGTTTTATGTAGCTGAGCATAGGCACAAAGCAGTAGCTGTTACAGCCTTCACAGCCCCGTGTGGAGAATTAGATCACTAGGGAAAAATCCTTCCAAGCCCCTTTATGGAAAATAAGGCTTTAGACTGTAAATGCAAAAGCTAGTGAACAACAACCTTCAGTAATGAACCAATACCCCATGGCCCATTTAAGTAGTAGAAAGAATTTGCTTTTTGTCATTCAATTTAAAAATTGAAAAGTAAAATGTGTTTTTACTTGGCTCTAAGTGTTTATATTCTTTACACAGTTTCTTTCACAGAAATCATTTTTCTAAAATAAGGGTACCCTGTACATTTAAAAGAGGTCCCTTAACTTTGAGTGCCCAACCAATTAAACATCATTACAAGCCAACAAAAAATTCTTACCAGCCATATTTCAGATCTGTCAGAAAGTTCTGTCTTATTTTAGAGACTTTGCACATGTACCTATTTCCCCCAAAAAACAGCTCTGTTGCAGTTACATTTCACACATCAACATGATGCATCAAAACCACCTTTATTTTCAACAACTGAAATCAACAGAGAAATATTTTAAAATGATATGCTCTATGTTAGTATAACAGAAGCACTCCGCCGGGGCTAATCTGGCCCCATCTGAAGTTATATAGGAGTTTTGGCATTGATTTCAGCAGGATCAGAAGCGTGCCATTACTTTGAAAGGCTAATCTGGTAAAAATAAACTTGTTCGCAGAATTTCCACCAACAACTTTGGAAATTCCACAGTGTAACTTAGCTCTTAAGATTCATCACCACAGGACCATTTTCTTTAACCACTGACATTCTAGCAACATACTGGAAGACACAATTGGGCATCATTTACTATATTTCAAATGTCATCCTATCAACTTTAAGTGCAAGCCTGGGTGCTTTAAAGACAAGAATAACTTTACCAGGGTAAAACAGTGCCATGGGCTCTAAACTGTGATCTCAGTTGCTGGGTGCAAATCCAGAGGTATTCCAATGAAGGCAGTGGGATGACTCCAGATTTACCCTGATGTTACTGAGAACAGAATTTGGCTCACACAGGCCAAAATAAAATAAAGATTAAAACAGAAAAAAAATCTGCACTACTAAATTCAGTGAACTCCTGAAAAGATCACTAGCACAGGCTGATCTTATTTCCTCTTAAACACTATTCTCAGCTGCTTTGACAAAATAGCTGAAATGTTTCCCCATAAATCAATTATTTTGGCTGTGAAAAATGAGTCAAATGAGTTACCCTAAGAATCTGGTGTTTTATTAGTACTTTCTTGAAAACAAAACCATCCCCCCATATGATTTATAGCTTTAACCAAAAGGGATATGGAAGTAAAGCCCCCACCTCCTAGCCTCCACAAAGCACATTTATTCCCCTGTCACTTTTTTGGCGAACATGCTTCAACCCTTTCCTGAACAATGGAAACTTTCTATTTGGTGCATGGAACCTTTTTGAAGGGAGAGAGAGAGGGAGGCTACCTTCCATTAGAGGCCTTTGAAAAAATAAACAGACTCAGGTAACAGCTGACACATATCAGAGTGACACCAATTTTAAGCATTCTGTTTATTTTTAAAACGGCTCTTGTCCTGTAAGTTAACTTTGCTCACTGATCACATTAATGTTTCACGTGAGGACAGAAAATGTTTATGTGAATACAGTAACTTTTTCCTTCTGAATAGGTTCACAATTCAGCACACATTATTTAACAACTTAAAAAAATAATGATCATGACTCTTTTTATCCCTACAAAGTGTACTTACATAAATAGATTTTGAATTGAATGAAAGGTAGTGTTCACGTAAGTAAGAATCTTTGCTTTTCCAAACTCTGATTAGTAATTTTGACATGAACCAAATCTGTGACAGTGGTGCATGTCATAACTCTAGCCAGCAAGCTAAACAATTTACGTAAACGAGATTTTTAGTAACAATTTTTGCTCACTACTTTACTAGTCTTTGTAAGCAAAAATCTGGACTACAAGACAAACACTACAAAGTGCATGGGATACATTTCACAAGACTAACAGATCATGAGGGCACGTTTGAAGAGTGGATCTGCACAGTATTAGAATCTTAAGTCTAAATCCTGACCTTTGACTCTAATATTTAAAATATATAGTGATTTTCATATGTGCTTATATTTCTTCCTGACCAGAATGTGAGTGCACATGGCTCTTTATAAAGATTATAATTATTTATATGGTCTAGCCCTCCAATACTCTGAAGACTGGCATATATTCAACTTTTATCTGTGGCCCAACTTTGTCACAATGCTCACTCAGGCAGCTACACAAAAATCACCAACAAAACTATCAACTGAAAGTCAAATTCAGTTTTACTGGAAACTCTCTGAATAATTATAAAAGTCACTACTTAAGACAGGTCACTACTTAAGTTGCCTGTCTAAATGGCACTTACTGCAGTTTTGGGGGTAACTTAATTTTTATCCCTCAGTGATCAATGTAGTAAAAACACCAGTTCTAATGTATGTGCCCATGCAGATGAAAGTGGCTGGAAAAACAAACACCGAGAACTTTTCTGAATTCTGGGGACAGCTTTGAAACACATTGTGTTGCCAAAATAATCCACCTGCAAAGCTGTGCAGCTCAGATTCACTCAAAACAAAGTGGTTCCTCTTTACCTTTAGTTTTGCCTGGGAGAGGCAAACCAGGATTGCAACTACACAAGGAGAGGGAAGGTGCAGTCAGTCAGGGACAGGGCCTTTACATTTCTGATTGCTGGTGGAGTAAGCTGGCAAAGGAACAAGGCTTCCTTGGAGATTTGTCCCCATTTCTCCTCCCCCTGGAAGACTGCAAGAGCAAACCCAACCATGCATCCTATACAGCTGTCCTTACCTGTCGGTTTTCGAGTGAGCCTGTCCTCTAATTCTGAGATGGGCAGCCTGGGTTCTGGGAGGCTGCTGACAGTCACCACCAGGTAAAAGCAAAAGAAGGCACTCCACGCAGCAATCATTCCTCTGGCCACGCTCGGAGAAAGCAGAGTAGTAGGAAAACTGCCCCAGCCAGCCTCAGACATCCTCCGGCCGCATGCTGTCCTGTCCCTTCCCCTGGGTCCCGGCTGCGGTGAGGATCAATGCTGCACCACCACAATCAGTGCCCTGCGACAGAGAGTGAAAGAGGCGCACAGACCGGTGAGTTATCACGGAGCAGCGCTGCAGAATTAAAGCAACAGAACGTGAAGAAAAAAAAAGTTTGCTACTTGCAGCGTCTCTCTCTCTCTTTTTCTTTTTTAAGCGCGGAAGTTACAAAACTGCTATTCAAATACCACCCGGCTCACAGCTTTTTGGCATTCAAGAGGAGCAATCCAGGGACAAGCGCCTTGTCTTATCGATTTAAAACACCACGACTCATCTGCCCCGGTTATACCAAAGATGTGAGCCACTCCACACTCCCCTCCCCGCTCGTTAGCGGTGTGTGGAGCCACACTGGACTAAGCCGCAATCTGCCTTTCCTCGTTCAAAGGAAACAACCCGCTTCCCTGCGTGTTCTCCTGCCCGGCGCTGCAACCCCGCTGCCTTTAGGCCCCACGAAACCCAGGGCGCTCGAACCCAAGCGAGCTGCGCTCGGGCTTGTTTCCAGCGTGCAAACGAAATCCCCATCCCGCTGCCTTCCCCTCGCTAGGAGCCAGCGCCTGCCAGCGGGCAAGGCGAGGCGGCGAGCCTCTAGCTCGGGCCAGCCGGGCGAGCAGGCAGAGGCGCTGCGAGCTCGCAAGTCCCTGGGAAACTTTTCATCCCTTTGGAACAAGCGCCCCACGAGTCCCGGGCAAGAGACGCGCAGCCCCGGGCTCCCGGCAAGGGGACCCCCGCTGGGGGCTGCAATGCTCGGCCCCCACAGGGGAGCGAGCCGGAGAGGGGGCCGCGAAGAGCCCCCGAGGAGCGGAGCGTCCCCGTGCCCGGACCAACGCGCAAGGACACTGCCCCGCGCCCGCTCCACTCCCGGGTAGGGCTGCAGCCTGCGCCCGTGTCACCTACCTGCCCGAGTCCCGCAGCAGCCCCCGGCGCTCCCTGCCTCGGCACCACCTGCTCATGGAGCTGCCGCCTCGTCCCTCCCGCAGCCCCAGCGCTTCTGAGCCGGCCACCCCGCCGCCCGCAGGGGAGCCGCCGCTGCCGCGCTGACCCCGCCTCCCCCGCCTGGCTCCCAGGCCGGGGGTGGGGCGGCTCCACCCCAAGCCCCGGGAAAAGGGGCGGCTCCTCCTCTCCGCGCGCCAGCCTGGGGCCTCCCCCCTGTCCCCCAGAGCCCGCAGCCCGGCCCCGCTCCGGCCCGGAGGGGCACGTGGGGCCTCAGCGGGCAGAGCGATTGACGGGGGGGTTGGGGGCAAGAGCAGTGCGTGCTTTGTGAGGAGAGAGGTGCAAGCCTTTGTTTTCAGTCCGAGCTCTGCGGCAGCAAGGCCGGGGGGCGTGCAGGGGCTACGAACAGCCAACTCCTGGAGAGGCTGCGACTCAGCCCTGCCACAGATTAAGCAAAAGTTTGGCTCCAGAGTAAGCCTGCCTCCCTCCCTGCAACTTGGGGAGCAATTGGGTCTGGCCCCTGGCTCCAGAGCGATCCTGCCTCCCTCCCTGCAACTTGGGGAGCATTTGGGTCTGGCCCCCAACTCAAGTCCTGGAACATATACTGGATTAGAACCCAGCTCCCAGCACTCCAGAGGAGCTGGCTTAGAAACATGGAGTAGCAAGCTCCACTGTTAAACTCCCTCTCAGGGCCAGCAAACAGAGCGCCACAGCTCTGGGGAGCCCTGACATTGGACTGGCCAAAGTCCTGCAAAATATTCTGCAAGCGACAGTCTGGCACTGGCAGGGGTGATGGACTAGAGTTGTGATTCTCAACCTTTCCAGGCTACTGTACCCCTCTTATGGACTATAGTGTATTTACCATTTAGAGTATAGTATATAGAGTAGTACAAAGTCATTGTTTGTATGAAATATTAGTTTACACTTATTCCGCTAGTGTTTTTATGCAGCATGTTGTAAAACTAGACAAATATCTAGAAGTATTGATGTACTCCCTGGAAGACCTCTGTGTACCCCCAAGGATAGGTACATGTAGCTCTCTTTGAGGGCCATTGGCCTACAGGTCTCGGTAGCTCTTTCTCCTCTACATGTTTTGTTAGTCTATACAATGCTACCAGACCATTTGTTGTTTTTCTCTGATTCTATTATTCTCACTATTTTGCTTACATCACATAACTTCATGGAATCCAAGCTGAAAAAGACATTTGAGGTCATCTGCTGAGAGGACTGGAGGAGGGTTTGGAAGGGGAAAGAAATGTTTAGGTCTAAGTGATTCCTTCTGTTGCCTCATTAGTTATATATTTCTAAAATCACAGAAAACATCCTTTCAAAGGCTGTTACCATCTCAATATGCACATAAAGGGTATTATGAGCATTCATTATTTAATATTTATACAGTGCTTTGAGCCAGTAATGGCTACATAATTCATAATTTCATTATTTATGCTTTATTATTATTAAACAGGGACACTATTATTTTTATTCCACACTACTTTTTTCATGTTATCTTCACTAGAGAAATATTTGTTGATCATATCACTTGCCCCTAAAGTGTTTTAGTCCCATAACTTCCAAATTGTTGGTGGGCATTAGCTGCACTGATGTATTAATTGTTATCACAATCTTTTTAATATAAGGAGAACAAAAAGAGACAAAAGCATTCTGGTCAATTGCTTCTGACCATTGTAACATCAGAAGCTCAGCCTCCACATAGTTTTTAGGGACTCCACCCTCTTCTAAAATAAAGTCAGATTCTTCACAGCATAATCAGCTCCCTCAGAATGAGGTCAGTTTTTTCAGCAGACCACCCTTTTCACTACATGTGACAGACTAAAATTGATTTAAAATCTTACAAATATACCATAATCATCTCAGGCACTGTAACATACCTACAGATATAGTACAACTGACTCACTGCCATGCATCATTTACAGCTAAGAGGTGATTCAAATTGTTTTGTGCTGGGAATAAGTCATAGTTTTGTCTTAATCCTGTTGACATAGTAAATCCTTGAGATAGGGAAATGAAGATATTATCCACATCAGCTGAGAAAGCTCTTTATTGAGGATCCAATAAAGCAAGTGGCTATAATAGTATCTTAAGAGCATGTAGATACAGACCATTGTAAAAATCTAGAGCAAAAGTTTTGGCATTTGGCAGCTTTGTGATTTCCTTTTAGCAAACCAAATTAAAGATCGTAGGAGGTAACCATGTTAGTCTGTAACTTTAAAAACAACAAGTAGTTCAGTTGCACTTTGGAGACTAACATATATATATATATATATATATAGGCTACGTCTACATTGGCGCGCTTTTGCGCCAAAGCTATGCAAATGAGGCTTAGTGTTAGAATATCGCTGAGCCCCATTTGCATAACTAATGATCCGCCATTTTCACGGACCAGGCTCTTGCGCAAGACGGGGCTGTCTACACTGGCCTGTCTTGCGCAAGAAAAACCCTTTTGCGCAAAGCCCTTATGCCGATCATTTTCTGAGCATGTCTGTAGAAGTGGGTTTTGACCATGAAAGCTCATAGTACTATAAATATTTTAGTTAGTCTCTAGGTGTGACTGATCCACTCATTTCAAATTAAAGATGACAATCCAGGTTAGATATCATTGCCAGTCTAGAGTTGCTCTTGACTTCAGCAAAATTACTCTGAGATTGCAGCACTGTAACTCAGATCAGATCCTGTCATGATACCTTTATCAGTCCTAGAGATATTGGTGACTCAATACTGTTATATTGTGTCAGGAAAAATTGATGAGAGTCTAGGGCAAATAAACCCTGAATTTCAGCAGCCCTCTTATGGAAGAACATGAATTTGAACTGAAAACTATGAGGGAGGGGAATCAGACACTTTAGGTTTATTCCCCTCCAACTTTATGTTGTCTGTCATTGCAAGATGGTATCACTCACAAACACTAAGTTATTGGTGCCAAAATATCATTACAGTAATAATTTACAAAGATATTAATACATTAACATAGCACAGAAAGGGGTCTCATTCTCATCTCCTGATCATTTTGAAGATGTCCTGGCCCTTGTCTTTTTGAAGACATGGAGCCAAATTCTCATCTCATTTACATCTCATTTACATGTATCATTAGTGTACCGAATTTGGTGGTGCACAAAGACCATCAATGAATTATCTGTCATGGTACTCTGGAATTATTATAATTGTAATTATTATTATTGTCTGGAAATGGCAAACTGGAGCTGTGAGGCATTGTGACTATGGCCCCTTTAGGTAAACAAAGCAGCATAGGCCCCTAGCAGCTTTCCCAAAGCAGGCCTGCAGCCCCCTTTGAAAAACACTGATCTAAATGTAGGAGCAAGGTAAACCCTGATGGGTTATTGACAGCGTCTTGGGGCAAGAGTCGTGTCTGTATAATATAACATCTAATCCAAACATAGTGAATAGGAAGATTACCTCTTATGCAATCTGATATAGTGTAAAGATCTAAACACACAGTCTTATAAACCCAAAACTGAATGGGTTTTGAACTGTTTTTCATATGGAGGAAATCTAAATTCTTACAGCATTTGGGAGCTCTTTTCAACAGGAAATCAAAGTGATATTGAGATAGTCCTGTAAGAAGACCTTCAACAGTTTATAGTTTTCCCCAGAGCAGATTATTTTTAGGTTTCCCTTTTATCAACTCCTACCCCAGTGCATTCACTTGAAATGGTGAAATACAGAGCCACTTAACCACAGATTTTTGAAAGCTGCCTCCCTGCATGCTATGGTGGCAACTGTAACAGCTTCTTAGATATAGAGTATGCAGCTAAAACCTAAGGTTTTGGATTGTATTTTGACCATATTCTAATTATAAAGTCAATTTACCTATACATGTAAACACTATACAGCAGTCTCTGAATGTATTTTTGACTCTCTATGCCATAAGACACAAGGTATCTATCTCCCCAGACAGAAACATGGAGTGTAGCTATCATCTTAATTTATTGCTACATTTAACAAAGAAAAATATACTGGATTTTTTTTCTTTATCGGACTGTAGGAATCACTAACATTATTAGTGTTTTAGTGCCTTTTAATATCTACAGTTGTCTGTGATGAAAATCAAGTCCTTTTAAAATACTCTAGACTGAGCAATGGCTGCATTTGCTTTTGTGAATACTTGACATAAGTATGTTGCACTGTTCTCAGCATCAGATGCTGTTAATATTTTGTTCTAGCATCATATCAATATGTCTGGATCCTGCACTGGAAGAAATGGTGTCTCCTTTTGAAATCCCTGAAGCAAGTTATAGTCAGGCATCCAATACTTCAGAAATTAACTCTAAGCACGAGCAACTTGAACACCTCTCATTTTCCAACTACCCCTTATCAAGAAAGCTCATTTAGAAAATGCTGTCTGGTCAACTTCCCAAACATCTAATCCCTAAAGCCCTTTGTACCCCATTTGCTCAGGATTGAGGAGGCATGGGATGGATGCTGACTGCAATTACTGATAGAACATGCTTCTTAGTTTTTCAGTGTCCATTAACACTGTCAATCACAGAGTGTTGCTGACACTTGTTATAGTGGCTAGAAATAGCCTAAGAGTGGTTCTGCTTGTTCTTTTCCCAGAGTGTGGCAGTGGGTAATGTCTTCCCATACCTGGCTGTGCTCAGCACTCCTCAGTCCTGTCACCTCCTCTGTTCAACATCTGCGTTGAAGTTGCAAGATAAGATTGTGACATGATCGTGGTTACCATGTCACAACAACACTAATGACATTCTTCTGTGCACCTCCCTGCCCTCTTCTGGCTACCTGGGATCAATTTGGAAAGACATCTGGCTACAACTCAGTTCAAGCAAGGCGGAGGTGATACTGATTGGCAGTTTGAAGGGCTTTGGAGGACCTAGTGAAACCCATAATTGTTCCCTCAGTTAAGAGCATCTGCCCAATTATCATCAAACAGTCTGGAGTTCTTAAAAGACACAGTGTAGCTCCTTGACTCCCAAGTTGCTACTGGGGAAAAAAGTCCCCAGATTTTTTTTATTTTATTTTATTTATTTTTGGCAAGAACACTGCTCCTTATCCCATTGGATGCAACTTTCATCTGCATTTTACAACCTTTTGGTCAGACTATTGGAACAGACTGCCCCTGTGACTGTCATTGAAAGTCATCTGGAAACTCCAACTAGTCTGTCATACAGCTACCTGTCTCCTGTTGGGGTGAATGGGGGCTGATAAGAGCTCTCTGTGCTGCTTGCCAATTGGTAGCTGGGCTAAGTGAAATTCAAGTTACTGGTTGGTATAAATAAAGTCTTAGGCCCATATAACTTTAAGGACTGCTTCACTATCTCTGATTTTCTGTAAGATAGTGATTTCCAACCTTTTTAAGCACGAAATCACTTTTTTGAATTTAAGTGGGGATCTACCTCAAACCAAACACCCTTACTCCACCTCCTTCATGCCCCTTCTCCAAGGCTCCGCCTCTGCTCACTCCATCCTCCCTCCCCCATCCTCTCTCTCTTTCATCAGGCAGGGGCAGAGGGTTGGGGTGCAGGCTCTGGTCTTGGGTTAAGGGATTTGGAGTGTTAAGGGATTTGGAATTGCTCTGAGTTGAGCCTGGGGTAGGGAGTTGGGGTGCAGGAGGGGATTTATGACTGGGGTAGGGGTTCAGGACGCAGGCTCCAGCTGTACACTGCTTACCACAGGTAGTGCAGTGGGGCTAAGGCAGGTTCACCCCTGCCCTGCCCCTGCAAACTCTCAAAGCAGCCAACAAATTCCATCCATCCCAAGCCCTGTTGTGCTCCATTCCATTCTGTGAAGATAGCATACAAGGTGAGTGAGGGGGTCACCCTGACATCAGTGCCCCCTCCTCTCTCTTTCCTGGCCAGCAAGCGGTAGTGGAGGGACAACTCAAAGGCAAAGGGCAGGAGATGCACAGCAGTGGGGGGAGGGGCAGCTGAAGTGCCAGCAATTGATAGCCTCTTGGCCAAACCAGTCAGGATCACCTGTCAGAGGCTCCAAGATCTATCAGTAGATCCCAATCTACTGGTTGGTGACCACTACTATAAGACCACTGCTATAAGAGCATGACAATCCCAGATGGTGTCCATGAGGGGCAGACACAAGGCTTTCTCATTGATCGTCCCACAGAGAATCAGTCTGTAAAAAAAGGCTTCTGTGTGAACCTGGCCACATAAAGAGAAAGATGCAAGATGAACCTCTCTGCTCAGCTCTGTTTAATCAATTAAACTATTAATTCCTGGGTTCTTAGTTGAACAGTCAGATGAAAAGCTATAGATAAGCAGATGAGTATGGTGATTTGTGCTTCTTACCTGGAATGTTAATGGACCCAACTTAAACTTTGTGAAATGTGTCCAGATAATACAGTGGTTGATAACCTATCACATAAGATCTGTTATGTAATATCCCATTCAGTGGAGCATCACATTTTCATATCTAGTCTTCTTAGTGTATAGAAAACAAGTGCCAATCAACATGGAGGAAAAGCAAAACATTGAAGCAGGGTAAATAATAATGCAAATTTCAATGCATTGAAGCCTGTGCTTCAGGACTATAAAGGGCAATAGCTGCCTAAACTTCGGTATCATGCTAGATTATGTACTTGCAATGAATTTAGCCAAAATAAATCTTGTCATAGCTGGAAGGTTTGGGTACACTGAATACCATGTCTACATAATACAGTGACAAGTTATTTCTTCAGACTGATAAAAAGTCATTAGCTAAATATCAGATTGGACTAAAATATTGTTTCAAAAACCAGATCTTCAACAGCCTGCTTGAAAGAGGTCAAGTTTCCTAGTGTTCGGAACTGAAGAGTTGGCAAGAAATAGCATAATGGAAATGGATACTGGAGTAGGGTTGCCACCAATCATGTCAGCAGCAGCTTGTATCAGTAAGGGATGTGAAAGTGGGTAACCTGCTTTTTATTAAACTTGTCAACTTGAGAGATTGAGATTCCAGGCAGGTTTATTGAATTTCAAGCTGATAAGTGTTGTTACTAAGAGTAAGAGTCCAAATGATTGCCACAAAGTAAACAACACATAAGGGTAAACCACTAGACTAAGACTTCCTCTGTGCTTGCATATGAAAAATGTATAGCTTTGAAAGGCTGTGACAAGGCAACTTTGTTTTGTAAAAGGTATTTCACATAGCACAAACTATAATAAATGAGGGCAGAGGAACAGAGGGAGAGTCAGAAGCCTAACAAAGGGAGAAGGGCTATGTTTGAATATGAGCTTTGTAAAAGGATACGGTGGTGGTGAGCTGGAGAGATATGGGAAGGCTCTTCTGCAGGTGGTGCAAGGAAAGGCTCTTGCAGCAGGGAGAAAATATGAAAGGGCAGAGAGGAGGGGAGTGCTGGCTTACTGGAGGAAATTAGGAGAAGAAGAGAAAGACAGAAGGCTGGAGAGAACCTCTGGAGGGCTAGAAAAACAATGATTTAGAACTGGATGCTAAAGTAATCCGGCTTCTGCACAAACTCCTGGGGACACTGGCCATGTCACCTCCTTCACTGCCATTGGCTGGCTTGGGACCCCTCCCTGACAGAGTGTGATGTACCTTCCATCTCTAGCACAGATCCCAGCAGCTTCTGCTATTGGAGTGAATCAAGCTCTGAGAAGAAAATTATCTCCTGCTTTTGGGGTTGGAAGATAAGAAGGCAAAGATACAACTTCTGCCAGAGAGGCCTATCAAATATACGCCATGCCCTGCATGTATTCATTTCAAATAAGCCTTGATCACCACATTTCCCTTGGATACCCTTCGAGACTTCTGAGGGGCGAGAAGACCACTTATGCAGGCTGCTTATGCAAGGTCAATGTTGTTCATTTGCTGGTAGCCCAATGGCCGCACTCAGGTAATTCCACTCAAGTCAGCAGTGACCCCAGATTTGCACTGGTATCTGGAATAAAGGAGATGTAAACCACAAGTCAGAGGAGGCTGCAACTGAATCTTGAGCAGGGAGATGCAGATCCAGGTGCAAGCCTACAAAGCTCCATCTTATTATTTCTAATTATTAATACTGAGGTAGAGCCCTAAATGCCCAAAGGATTTTTCAAATACAGAGAGAGCTGAAGTCTCCGCTCCAATGAACATTCAGTCTGAAAAGATAGGCAAAGGAGGGGGAAAAGGATGCAACATCCAAACAAAATGGTCAGGCAGTTTATAGGTCCAAAGCTTATTTGTTGCTCTAAGATAAACTCATCAAATTCCTCCCTTAACTGAGCCTTCCCTTTTCCTCTCAAATTTTCTTCCTCCCCAGTAATCCTTAGCTTCAGATCCACCATCACTCCCTCTCAGCACTGGACCCCTTCTTTTGCACATTAAGGTCATGTCCACACAGCAGGGCAAAACTTGAATTAAGCTATGCAACTTGAGCTACGTCAATTGCGTAGCTGAAGTTGAAATAGCTTATTTCAGCTTTTTGCGCTGTCTACACAGCAGGAAGTCGAAAGAAGAACACTCGTCCTTCCACTTCCCTTACTTCTCATGAAATGAGGGTTATAAGAGTTGTAGTAAGAAGTCCTCCAGCTCAACATTATTTTAAAATAAAGGCGTGGAGTGTAGACATGCTCTTTGTTATTTCAGAATAATGTCAGTTATTCTGAAATAAAGCTGCTGTGTAGACATAGCCTAAGTGAGCAATTTTTATAAGGAGGAAGCAAGCAGACCAGTCATTCACCTAACTTCTTGTAGGTAATGCAGAAAAAGTGGCTGTTCAGCAGGGATTTAAGTGAAGGGAGAGTAACAGCTACACTAACTGCATTTAGGGCTCTAGCTCAGCTCAGGCATTGATTCAAGCAGCCTTCTGGTGTGTTGGAGAAGTAGACCTCACTTGAATGAGGTTTGAGGCCATGCACAGATTCTGTTGACACAGTTTACCCAGTCCCTTATTGAAATCTTCATCAGTGATTCATCCTCAGCATCCACCATATGCTGCTCCTCACTTGTGTAAAAGCAGGTAGAGCAGCAGCATTTTTAGCTCCTATCCACTGAACTGGCAGAGGTGCAAACAGGTAATGGTAGGGCTATCCACATCATCAGTGGCAGGCTGGGAGCCATGGAGATCCAAGCTCCCATCTCCAAAGATCCTGCCCAACTCTACAGAGGGACTCCCCATTCACATTCCCCTTGACAAATACATTTGGTGACAGTCACTGCACAAAGAGGGGCAGCTAGGGCAGCTCCTCCGCTGATATGCTGCTTAGTGCAGCTCCTTGTTGGCTCCTGCTCCAACCTTTCAGCCTGTTTACTGTATCCACATGTTCCTTGGACATTCGGAAATGTTGCTAAGAAAGGAAAGATCATAGTGTGAATTACAAGGGAAACACTCTGCTTAACCAGTTTTCTCCCTTGGAATCACTTTACTGTAGATTTTCATGGTGCTGCTTTCCACAGTGCGGATTGGTGGGGAGGGGAAAGCATGTTAGTTATTATTAAAGTTCTCACATCAGCCATTTACCTAAAACAACAATTATCAATAATAATTAATAACAATGTTAATCCATTAGGGACTGAAGAATTTTACTCAAGACGAGGATGTTATTTCTACTACTTCCAGCATTGCTTTTCTTCTCAGTGGCACTTTGTCTTACTTTATGATAGGATTTGAACATTGGGACAAATCAGTCATTCTTAATGCCACTTGAATACTGTTGGTGTATTCCCACAAGAGAGTGCTGATACAGTACTTCATCTGACTCCATCCCAGCCTCATCTAATATCTGTGTATATACTTCCTTGGCAATTCTTGTGGCAATTTAATTTTGACCAGAAGCACAGTATAAACCTTGCTTGGAGTATACTACTGTGAAAACAGGACTTCTGCCATGAAGACTTGACATGTGTTAGTATATTAAACAAACAAGCCATTTTTAAAATTAAATGATCATGAAGGGTTTTTGTTTGGGCTCTGCATTATGAAACAATACACGTGGACTTTCCAGATCCCATCTTCATCTCTAGCAATTTGCAATTATCAAGCACTTTTTCCGATGCAGGTCTTGAAGTACTTCACAAACAAAAATGAATGATGTCCCGTGACAACTCTGGGAGATAAGTATTATAACCATTCTACACATGGTTAGTCTGAGGCACAGAGAGATTAACTGTTTCCTTTGCTCTCATCATGACATCAAATACAGTGCTGTCATAACGGGGATGGGGGGGGTGTATTATCTCTTCAGTGCTCGTGAACATTTACAGAAGTGGCTTCTATGAGATTCTGTTACTGTATATATCGCATGTTCAGATCAAATAAAACAAATAAAGCAATTTGTGATCCTGGAGGTTTTGCTTGGTGTAACATTGAAAGGCTTCTATGTAGTAATTGTGGCATAAGTCATTTCATTCATCATTAAGAGAAAAAATATTTGCGGTGCCCAAAGTAGTAGTTACATAAGAAATTGGACAGGAGGCAGGTAAAGATTTACACAGAGCCAGTTAAACAAGAGAACTGCCAGAATCTTAGTAGAATTAACAATGATACAAAAGTCGTGTTGTGACAGGTATTTCCATACATTCCAAGACACATTTTGATACTCTAACAACGTTTCCTATGGATGTAATTTATTTCTCAAGTTATAGCCTAGTATGCAATGAGTAAACAGACTTGCAAGTGGCAGTGAAATGAACGGTGACAATGGGAAAGGGCAGTTGCCCATGTAGCCCTGATGTGTTCAGAGCCATAACCTTTTTGGAAAATGGACATTTTTTTGTTCTGAAAACAGGGCAAATGCTGGAAAATATCTCATAATAGATGGACTCTGGGTACACATCTGTGCTGCAGTTAGACATCCATGGTTGGCCTGTGCCTGCTGGCTCTGACTCCAGGGCACAGGCTAAGGAAGGGCTGTTTAATTGCAATATAGATATTCAGGCTCCACCTGTAGCCTGAGCTCTGGGACCCTCCCACTTTGCAGTTTCTTAACAGGAGTCCCACAAGCCTGAATCAGCTGGCATGACCAACCATGGGTGTTTAACTGCACTGCAGGATACTCAGTATTCCTAAGGAAAGGGATTATCCTTTCAGAATGAGAAACATGACATTATCCAGTTCTCAGGACCCAAAACTTTAGGGAGGCTGCTCTTCACAGATAATAGTTTGTTTCCAAGAATGATGGTGAAGGGACCTGGTTTAGACCACACAGCCCACAGGACAGTGTGGCACTAACAGGGTTGTTGGCAATTCCAGAGGCCGAAAGCTGGGATAAAATTATTGTTTGGGCAGTTAGCAGAGAGTCGGCAACTTGTTGCAAGTCTGTGTGGGCCTCTGGAGCGAGAGACTCTACTCAGAAGCCATGTCTTGAACTGTGTCAAGGGTGACCTCTATTAGATTCTGAGGGAAGGACACCCATTGTTAAATCATTTACAATGAGCCTGGGAAACCCTCTGGGAAATGTATATTGCTGGGAATCAAACCTGCATTGACTAGATGATCTAACATGCCTTTCCATCTCTTGTATTATTGATTATTCTTATTACCATCGTTTTATTTCAGGCCAATACATTGGATAAATCTGGTAAAAACCTTTAAAAAATGTCAGCCACAACTAGTACTTACCTTGGAAATCTCAAAGGTGTCTGGCATGCTGGTCACGGGCAGGTGTAACTTTCATTTGGATAGATTACTGTTCTGTGAATTAGGAGACCTTCGTTCTGTCGTGTGCTCTGCCACTGGCAATTGACTTTCCTGCTTTGTGTCTCTGATTCTTTATTTTTAGACAGTAAGTTCTTCTAGGCAACAAATGGCTCTTGTGTCATGTTTGTATAGGACCTAGCACATTGGTGCCCAGAGCTCAGTTGGGATCTCTAGTTTCTACATATACCAATAATAATGTAATGAAAGAGCTATTCATGGCTTGCTTTTAGAGATCTAGGGCTTAATTCAGGTGGGTGCCAGAAGCTCCATTGCATAGTAAAAGGATGGTGCTGATGTCTGGATCCACCTGGCAGGACCAGCCAGCGGGAAGGGGAATCTGGAACTAAGGGGCTTTCCTGCACCTCAAGCCCAGAGGCTGACAACTGGGACAACATTATTGTGTCAGTAGTTAGCGGAGAAGGTTCTGCCTTTTGCTGTGAGTCTGCATACATCTCTGGAGAGAAAGAGGCAAGAGAGCATGCTCATCGGAGATGTCAGCAGGAGCTGGTCTGAGGCTTCTGCACAAAGAGAGCTGTGTCATGGGTGTTGTTTTGTTCCCTCCACTGTGAGGGGAAATAGGACGTGTGCCCACAGTAAAAATAAACACATTACCCTAAGCACATATCCTGGCTCCGTGTCACCAATTCCTCATCCAAATGGAGACCACACTGCAAGGCCCTTTTGGTTACTGCTTGGCAACAACCTTTCAGATTCTTTGTTCATTACAATCTTCCTTGTTCCTTGTTCTCTTCCTGCTCCCCGGTTGTTGACCTGCTCTCAAATCAGTGTGCAGCTAGACATCATTTCGGAATATCACAGCATTACTATAGTGCACACCTCTACAGTCTATCTATGCAGGAAGAAAAATTTTCTTCTTGAGAAATTGCTGCTTAGGTTATTTGCCACATCTGTGTAAGATATTCTGTTCAATGAGGCGTTCTGACAGACAACCAGTAAAACTTGAGAAACTGTTGGTACCAGGGCTGAAGGGGGTACCTACCCCAGGACCTGGCAATTTAAAAATTCCTGGGGCTCTGGGCCATTACTGCTGCTACTGTGGTAGCAGTTTGAACCCTTTAAATTGCTACCAGAGCCCCATGGCATGGTCCTGGTGTGGAGGACTGGGGGAGGCTAGCCTTTCCACCCAAGGCCTCACCCTTATGGGGGTTCCAGAGCCGAGGTCCCTCCCCGCCATTGCACAGAGCCCAGCAAAATTTGTCTCCCGCTTTGCACATTACTTGTTGAGAATGGGAATATAATTTTGTTTGCAGGCTGGCCCTCAGGCGCACAGAAATGGTAAATATATGCTGCTGCTTCCTGTGACTAGAGAGGGAAAAACAGAAAGATGAAGCAGCCTTTCACAGCTAGTTGCCATTGTGAATGTTTATTTTATGTGTGATTATTTTGGAAAATATTAAAAGATTCATGAACTGAATTGAACCAGATCAGTGAAATTTTCATGGAGAAATATATTCTTCAAAAGTGTGAACAGAATCATATTTTTTTAAAAACCCAAAAAGGGCTTGGAAATTTCATTCTTAATATAGCAAAGATGCTGTATGCATCATTGGAGGTAAAAAATATTATAAAATATTACTATTGTCTACAATAGTCATTTGTATTGATTCTAGTTCTTTTTTTCCCCATAGCTATCTCCTTACCTGTCTCAAAAACATCTCAGACTCTCACTGTATATACCAATGTTTCTTAAACTTTTTGACATCATGGAACACCAAACAATATTATTTTTTTATGTGGAACACCTATGACATTTTTTTTAAATTGTTGTCAGACAAAAAAAGACAAAAACAAAGAAGAGGTTGTGGCACACCTGTGAGTTGTTCACGGAACACCAGTGTTCCGCAGAACATAGTTTAAGAAACACTGGTATATACTGTATATTTAGAACATAACTCATACGCAATTTTGAATCTTTGACTAGATCAGAGACACTGGCTACAAGCCGAAACTAGGCTATAAAATGTAGCATAACTGGAAAAATACTTTTACTCCAGCAGGTTTGATCTACCTTGTTTTGTGCATTGTTTGTTTAACTGCACTGGCAATAGAGGTTGTAAAGTTATAAGATGGCAATAGTGAAGTGTCCCAAGATCACCTTTGAATAAGGGAAGCTGGGATGTGGGTTGAGAAAGCCAAGAAAGCCTGGTTGAGATTTGCACAGTACATTAGATATAGTTATTGCTTTGCTGAAATCATCTGGTGTTATTTTGACTGTGTTTTCCATGTTTTGTATTATAATTTCAGTTCGCCTGGAGGCCAAGATCCTAAGATCAAGGTTCCTTGAAGTCCAAGTCTACAAACAGGATCTCTGACCCACCTAAGCTTCCATGTATATGGCTGCTGTATTCAGGCAAAAAGATTAAAGAGCTGGTTGAATGAAGCTGGAACATAGTCCACCTCTTATTGTTATGTTAATTTTGATTTCTCATTTATCATCTTTTCATGTTAACTGAAAATTTACATCTCTACTGCCACTTTTTGCAGCATGTATTACCTGTTGGGTTTTTTTTTTCATTTCAGGTCAAAGGATTTGAGAAGTCCTGGGCTTTGGGAGAGAGCAGGGTATGATTGATATCTTTGGAAGAAGAGAAGGTACAAAGACAGTGGTGGGAGTATGGATGAGCAGAGGGAGACTGTAGAGAAGAAACTGAATTACACTTACATTTTCTTTGCATGAAACCATTTCCATCTATCACTATAGTGCAGCCACTTTTGTGATGGAACATATCAACTGTTTATCAGGGCCCAGAAGATTTTATGAGGATGATGAGAACTGTTTCCAGAGAATCATTGCAACATGATGGCAACTCAACAAAAATATGACAGTGTCCTAGTACTCTAATATAGGAATCCTATCTTCCCTATCCAGGAATCTGGCAAACCATACAGCTAATACATATATAGAAAGTTGGATCCCCTTATACATTGTGAACATGGATCATTCTCATACACCATAAAAGCAGTGACTGTGTGTCAAATTCAGTTTATACCAGTGTTTCTCAAACTGGGCTCCGTGGAGCCGCAGGGCTCCGCGAGACATCTCCAGGGGCTCTGCGATGTTGACAAACAGGAAACATTGATAGGTACAACACATACCTGTGGACCGCTGGGGCTCCGCATACATTTTTACGCATGTAAAGGGCTCCGGAGCCCAAAAAGTTTAAGAACCGCTGGTTTATACCATACCTCCCTCATAACTATAACTTCACTGGAATTTCACAGTGTGTTTAAGTAAGGGGAAGATTTGGCCTATTTGTTTCCAGTTAATGCTGTTTTCTACCGAGTCATTCTTTAGAATTTGTCAGCATTGCAAATTCTGTTTTCACAGTCAGCCTGCTTCCAGTAAAACTGATAGTGACATTTTAAATGACCTTCATTTATCAGCAGTATTTAAGCTACGTAAAAGACAGGGCCAGATTCTCAGTTGGTGCGTTTCAGTATAGCTTCATTGACCTCAGCGGAGCTACACTGACTTCCCCCAGCTGAGGAGCTGTTCTGTGGAATTTAAACTGGCAACATTTCTATAGTGCTTCTACCAAAGACAGAACTTACAAAGTACAAAATGTACATGTATAGAGAAAGTATCATATACTGGGGCATGCCATCCCTAAGGCCTGAGATTCCAGTGTCAGTATTTTTTGGAGGTGATACCACTGAAGATAACAACCATCTGCATATCTGACAGTCTTTCTAATTGCACGTCTACCCCCTGAGGCAGCCAGTCAGGCTACACTTACAGAGTATTTGTAATTCACATAGAGATCAAGAATGTGAGACTAAAGGTACAGTGATAATTCTTTAAAAGCTCCCTGGCTCTAGGGAATATCATGCCTGCAATGGATATATGTTTTAATTACTGAAGGCTCCAGTGATCTCATGGGCAGATCCCTGATCTTTGGGGAGCCACCCTTGAAGTCCAGGGTGGGGCCTACCAGGGCAATTGGCAAGCTCTAAAGTTTGGCCCCTGCATTCCATTCATTTCTCACTGCCTAGACCAGGGTGGGGAAAGTTTTTTGAGTTCGGGGGCCACCGACCCACAGAAAAAATCAGTCGGGGGCCACACACAAGTGAGAAGAAAAAAAAACAAACTCTCACTGACATGGCCCCTGACTAAGGAGCAGAAAGACACTCTCCACATTCCCTCACACACCAGAAACTAGTGGGCTCCAGGCCCACTAGTGGGCTAGTAGATTTTGTGTGCTCCAGCTTTGTGGGGGATGGGATGGTTGGAGCTCCAGTGCGAGCTCCCCAATGCTGGGGGTGGGGAGAGCCCTGAGCCTCAGGGGCAAGCTGAGGGCCACATCCAGACCCTGGGCCTTAGGTTCCGCACCCCTGGCTTAGACTTCAACTTTCTCAATAGTTAGGAAATTAGCACCTAGTGCAGGCACATTCGAACCTCTCAATTTTTAAAAAGTAGATTGAACATCATTTAGTTTTGAATTTTTTGAGATACAGTAGTGGCTTCATGAATTAGAAACTGGAGAGGTGGACCTCTTTTAACCAAGTTGAAAAATGACAAATTTAAATCCTTTGGAGAGTCCAGTTCCTATTTGCAGGACTTTAGCAATCTGACTCTCCTGTGGCATCAGACCTCACTTTTAGGGCACAAACAAGACTCTGTCACCCCAATGCTGAGCTGTGCTTTGCGCATTTTCTATGAATCTATAAGTCCCATAAGTCTTCCCTCTCCTAAGTATTGTTTGATGGAAAGATTCTTTCTCTTGGCCCCTTTCATATGTTCCCCCATCTGCCTAATAGCACTCTTGTGATGGCAGATGCTCTGGCTTCATTCTTAACACACGTCCCAGATATTCCCTTTTTCTTTTCTGGACAATGTTGGAAAAGAAAAATCGCTGAACTCTGACTGATCTTGCCATTTGTTTTACGTTTATTTTCATTTAATACCTAGTGTTCTCAGGAGGCATTTGCTTTCGGAGGCATTTAGATATGTGTCTCTACCTTTGGTGGATTTTCAGCTTGTCTTATGTTAAACTGTTTGCTTAAGTCTGCATTTCAATTCACTGCTCAAGCTACCCCTTTACATAAAAGCTTTCTGATGTTAATTACTCTTGTGGGCCTACCATAATACTTCAAGATGTTGCAGAGTAGAACTCTACTTCGACACTAGCTGAGGTAAATAAGGTATATTTAACAAGTCTTTTTAAGCCTGTGGTTCCCAAACTTTTCAGGGTCAACTCCCTCTCCTCTTACACCTGCCTATGGAGCCCTTATTTTGGGAGTTGTTATTTCAAAATAACTTCTTTTGAAATCACCTGGTAGTGTAAACATAGCAAAGGGAAAAAGAGACGCTCCCTCTTGGTGGGGTTGGAACAAACCCAAGAACTTTCTAGCCCTCCATCCTTGAGAAGGTGTGACTGTGCCCCTGGGCCTGCTCTAACAAGAAGCAAACTCACTCTGTGCCTGATGTTAGCACTGGCTCTTGACAGGAGAGGCTTTGGGGGTGCTGTGCAAAATGGAGGTAAGTCTGGTACTGCAATAGGTGGACAAGGATAACTTGCTGGTATATTCTTCTATTTCTAGAGTGTATATTTATTGTTGAGTTTTTACTGAGCACTTCACTCATTAGGTGTGTCTAGACTACACCCCTCTGTCAGCAGAGGGATGTAAATGAAGCACTTCAAAAGTGCAAATGAAGCGGGGATTTAAATATCCTGTACTTCATTTGCATAATCATGTCATGGTGCTGTTTTGAACAATCACCCCGTTGTTGAAAAAACCACGTCTAAACTGCGGTTTCAGTTTCGAAATGGTGCTTGTTCGAAACAGTGCCATGACGCGATTATTCAAATGAAGCACAGGATATTTAAATCCCGGCTTCATTTGAACTTTCAAAGTACTTCATTTACATCTCTCTGCCGACAGAGGGGAGTAGTTTAGACGTAGCCATTGGGAAATGTCTCTATGTGAGCAAAGTTGTCTGACTCCAGCACAGAATTAGCATCTTTGGAGACTTCCTCATAGGCCAAGAAATGAGGAGCCCTTCACAAAGTCACTGGACATTTCTTAAGCACGGATCGATGGCAGTACCAGGCTTAGTGGCCCCTCTTTATGCAATTGATCATGAAGACTTGAGTTATGTTCTTTTCATTTTAGCTTAATGATACTCGCTGGAGTCAGTCTGACTCTGAGGTTAGACTCATCTGGTATAAAAAGGGTAGTTCAGAAAAGGCCACCCTCAGACTCTGCCCAAGAATGCTGTTGCTCAGTTTATGAATTCAAGATGTCAGAAGTTTTACATCCAGAAATCTAATTTTTTTTTTTTTGCTACAGTTTCCATTTAGAAATGGGCTGTGCCTTTGTAAGAAGCAGCAGCTGAAAAGAGCCTATTGATTTGCATATGGAGGTGGAACATGTATCTAAGAGTCAGGTATTGCAAGGAAACAAAGCCTTGGGGTCTAGTTTAGACCCTTGAACTTCCATGTAGCTTTATTATCTTGTCCTAGGTCTTGTGCATGGCTTGACTGGCCAGTTTTCTGCCATGTGTTCAATTCCTGAATACACCAAAGAAAGGGAAATACTGCCAAGAGGATTCCCTTTTCTGCAATGGTGTGGAGAGAGAGACAGAGTCAGATACAGAGAGTGTGTGTGTGTGTGTGTGTGTGTGTGTTCGTGTTCCAGTTGTTAGATCTGCACTGTGCTTTGCAGAGCATGGTTTCATACTGCTGAGCCCTGCCTTGTCCACCAAGCTAGTAAACAAAGAATTAAATCCTCCACCAAACTTTTCTCTGCTGAATCAGGTCAAGGAAGCATTGCTCAACCCTCTTAGCCACCCTAAAGTGTCTATGGAAAGGGCACAAGTGCACCAGTAAGGCCCCCCAGGGGAGGCTGCAAAGGCTGCCTATAATTAACCTGTATCTACAGCTCCAGCAGAGCCAACAGCCTCCACGGGCCCCTGAGCAACGTGGGAAAGTGGCCCCAGCTCCGCCCTCCTGGAAGGGGTGGGGCCGCAGGCAGCTGAGTCTCAGCACTGCCCGGAGGCTGACATGCCCCTCCCCCCCCCCTTTGCACTGCTTGGAGTGCAAAGGGCTGATTTAAAGGACCTAGGTCTCCAGCAGTGGTGGTGGCTGGTGCACAGGCCCCTTTGAATTGCCAAGCCTCAGGGTAATTGTTTCTTTTGCCCCCCATGTCGGTGGGCCTGTACAAGCTCTCATCAGCAGATGATTAACAAACATGAAACATTTCGTCTCCATGCTCCCCAGTGATTCCCAGTCCAACCTCAATGTATTACTGTTGAGAACTGCTGTTCTCTCCTTCCTACCCACTCAGCATTTTGGGGCCAGCACAGTCCAGCTGGGAAAGAATGTTTCTTATTAGCTGAAAACGAGGAGTGCAATAATGAATGGTGCTCCCGTAAGAAAGATGATGCTCTCCATGAGATCATTAGTTAGTTGGTATCGCTGAACAATTCCTTAGGCATAGCTGCTCCCTGGGCTGTCGTTATTTTGGTTTGGATATATTTGCCTGTCACATTTTGCTGGCTGTTTGCAAAAATCTGGGTCATCTGTGTACACAAAGAGCTATACATTTCCATTCCTTCAGCTGCTGCCGGAAGGATTCCTCTATTTGTAGCCAGTCAGCAACCTGGCACAACATCCATTTCATCAACGCAAACAACAAAACCTGACCCAGGCAGGACTTATTTGCAGCTCATAGTAGCTGCAGTAGCAAGGAGCGTGGTTGTGGAAGGGACAGGATAAGTGAGGGAGAAAATTGGTATGGTTCATGGACACCTTTCTAGACTCCCTCTCATGCACAGTCTGGGAGCTTATCACAGACAGTACATTATTCCTTCTTTCTTTTAAAAGAAACACATCTGATGCTCATAAAAAGTACCAGACTCGTGCCACTTTGAGAAAGTGATGTCCACAAGACATGCAAGCAGCAGCATGAAGTTCCTTATATGTCATTGTGCCTCAGTCCCCACCAGAAGTGACTACATCCTGAGGTGTTGTACTTGGTAGCCATGCATCTGTAACTATGTCTCCCTCTAGTGGCAGACACAGCTAGGTCACTCCTCATGTGGTGTGGCTTCTGTGGCAGGTCCTTGCTGATGCCCTGTGATAGGCTTGTTAGAGCAGGCAAGCTAGTTTCCATGACCATTCAGCTCTTTGTCTCTCTCTCCTGAGCCTGACAACAAAAGGTGCTAGTTGTGATGGTTCACATAATGTGGACACTTTACAGAAAGACATCAGACAGAGACCAATTCATTTCAGATTGGCTATAAAAGATGATAGTGCATTAAGTTAATAACACATGCATGACTGACCTCCATTCAGACCCACTCGGCATTATGTGCATTTTATCAGGTGCCTTACCTATAGGAGACACAGTTGTTCTCTTTAATCTGTATCATTTCTTTCTCTTCAGTTTCTCTGCATTTCTGTACTGAATCTGCTGAAGGATCCTGGAGACCAGCTGCTCAGTTCTGCTTATGGTGTGTCTGGTGCAGGAGGATGACATGCACACGTGGCTTTATACCATTTTTGTATCCCTTGATCCTCGGCATTGGCGTTGGAATTGGTTTGGCCCCTGGCACAACATGGAGCAGCCTCAGAGTGATCCTAAGTTGCTCCCAGCTGCAACACCCCCCAAGGACCACACTCACTTTTCCCTCAGCCACCTTCCCACCCATGATCTAAATGCTGGGAAGCAGACTGGAGCTGAGGGGGACAACACAGAGCACCTACACTGGTTCATTACCACCAAGGTACCCTCCTTATACTAAAGGAATCTCCAGGTACCCAGTTATATCAACAGATGTCTTCTTTGTGCCCTGGATCTAGAATCTGGGAGCCCATTAATAGGGGATGCACTATCCACCTCCCCCCTGCACAGGCCTCAGCCCTAAGCAGAGATAAGTCTGCCTCCACTGCTTCTGTGAAGTATCCAGTGCACATTTGGGTGCTATACCATCACAAAGAACAATGAATGTTCTAGAGAGAAGCAGTAAAAAGTCATTAAACAGTATGGCTATGTCTACACGTGTAGCTTCTTGCGCAAGTACGGCCATTCTTGCGCAAGAATCTGCAGAGCGTCCACACTGCCTGCCCGCTCTTGCAGAAGAAGATTTACAGTACGGCGTGGTAAGAGAGGGCTCCTTGCGCAAGAGCTACGCTCTTTTTTAATAGGTGTAAGCTCTCTCGCACAGGGGTTCTTGCGCAGGGGCAGTGTGGATGCTCGGCAGGGATTTCTTGCACAAGAAAGCCCTATGTCTAAAATTGCCATCAGAGCTTTCTTGCGCAAGAGAGCGTCCACACTGCCATGGGCGCTCTTGAGCAAAAGCACAGCTCGCACATGGCAGTGTGGACGTTTTCTTGCGCAAGACTTCTTGCACAAGAACACTTGCGCAAGAAGCCGCGAGTGTAGACATAGCCTATATGTTTTCTCTGTTCTAGCATCAGTGCACAGACCACAGAATCACAGGACTGGAAGAGACCTCAAAGGTTATCTAGTCCAGTCTCCTGCACTCACAGCAAAACTAAGTATTATGCAGACCACTTATGGAAATTCCACAACCTCACTAGGCAATTTATTCCAGTACATCGCCATCTTGACAGGAAGTTTTTCCTAATGTCCATCCTAAATCTCTCTTTCTGCAATTTAAGTCCATTGCTTCTTGTCCTATCCTCGGAGGGTAAGAAGAATACTTTTTCTCCTTCCTCCTTGTAACAACCATTTACGTAAAGTGAAAGCTTTGTTATCTGGCACTTTGTTAACCAGCATTGCCCCCAGCCACAATACCACTACTTCAGGCATGCCCGCCTGACTCGCATCTGTCCAGCTGGCTCTTGCAGAACTTCTGAAAACTGGCCCTGCTGGCTGATTTCATCAGCAGGCAGGCACCTCCTTCCCACTCAGCCTGCCTCAAGCTGCCTGGAGCTGGATCTGCTGGTAGGGGTGGGGGCAGAGCAATAAGTTTTGTTATCCAGCATATTCAGTTAAAGGCAACCCCCATTCCTCATGAGTTCCAGATAACAAAGCTTTCACTGTATTTAAAAACTGTTATCATCATGTGCTCTCTCAGTCTTTTCTTCTCCAGACTAACCAAACTCAGTTTTTTCAATCTTCCCTCACAGGTAATACTTTTTAGACCTTTAATCATTTTCATTGCTCCTTTCTGGACTTTCTCCAATTTGTCCACATCTTTTCTGCAGCGTGCTGACCAGAACTGGACACAGTATTTCAGTTGAGGCCTAATCAGCGCAGAATAGAATGGAAGAATTACTTGTGGCATCTTGCTTACAACACTCCTGTTGATACAACCCGGAAGGATGTTTGCCTTTTTTACAACAGTGAGACCCTGTTGAAAGGGGGCTATTACACTAGTAGGGCAAGGGACAAACCAGTGATCCAAGAAAGGTTAAAAAGTGCTTAAGGCTGCATTATATCAGGTACTGGAGATTTCTATGGACTCAATCCTGTAACCTGCAGAACCCAGTACAGCAACTATGCACAGCAATATCTGAAGGATGATCGAAGATGACATGTGGAGAGGTGGCTTATTGTGAGGGCGGAAGTCACTGTCTCTCCAAACATATATTGCCCCTTGGGCACACCTGCCACAACTCCTTGGGCCCAGTTCTCCTCTAATTTCTGATTAGTCTGCACCAGTGCAATTCCACTGACCAATGTGTGGCCAACCCCTGTTAATGAGAGTAGAATCTATCTCCCCTAAAAGGAATGAACACAAGCCTCTAGAGTCTATATTGGGGCGGGAAATAAAATGGTGGTGGTTCACCAGGGTTAGCCCCTGGGGGGCCGCTGCCACTATGTTTACCTGCACCTCTGCAAGTATGGGTGATCACAGCTCCTAATGACTAGGAATGGAGATCCCCAGCCAGCAGGAGCTGTGATCACTTGCACTTGCTGATGCACAGGTAAATATGGTGGTACAGGGGCTCACCAGGGGCTACCCCTGGCAGACTGGATCTGGCCCGTGGATCGGTATTTGCCCACCCCTGTTCTAGAATGAATTAATGTAGCTTTCCCTCACAATCTACATTCAAGGATACTTTTTGCTGCCATGTTTCCCTACGGCACATGTCTCATTCATCAAATTTTGCTTTCCCTGCTTCACTTCTTTTCTACCATCTCCCACTCTCTTTTTACCCAAAATATTAATGAAAAAAAGATTAAAAACAGAAAATATTAATTTTCATTGGAACAAAGCAACAAAAGGATCCAACTCAATGGCTCCTTGAAGCAGAAGGGAAAATGGGGCTGAGGGCTGTGAAATATATTTTTCTTACTCAGCGCTATGAAGACCTTTCCTTCATAGCGTGCTGGTAGTGTATTTCCTACTGTGCTTATGAATGGTAAGTTCATACACTCCATAAATGCACCTTTTTTGTGCATTGGACATTTCAGTACATTGCTTGTGGTGCATATTCCTCCAATGCAACTTCTAACAGATCCCATTGACCATCTGTGGAATGTGAAGTGCTATGGTAACTGAAGCATTCAGCAGTAGTTAAACAGTTTAAGATTACCTCAGGCAAACTTCAGAACCACACCTTAACTTGCTGCCAAGATTTTACTGTTTATCTCTAAAGTCATGCACAGCTCATGCATTAAAAAAAATTAGGCTCCTCTGAAGTACATATATGACTTCTATTACCACAGTGTTTGAACACCTCAGAATCCTTAATGAATTTGTCTTCAAAACACTCCTGTGAGGCAGGGAAATCCTGGTCAGCCAATTTTTCAGAAGGAGAATTCAAACACAGAGACTTGCTCATGGGTGCAGGTAATGTAGGCAAAGGAAAGCAATTGCCTTCCCCAAACTGCCTACATTCTTCACTTGCCATCAAGGAGGGCTGGGGCCATGGGGTGGCAACCCCGCTCCCCAGCTACGTGGGGCCGCAGTGTGGCTGCCCCAGGTGTGGGGCCATGCCTCTTGCTGGGGCTGGAGGCAGTAACCTGGGGTGGGGACCAGGCTTGACTCTGTAGGGAAGGAGGTTGTGAAAAGGGTGTGGCCTTGGGCAAAAAGGGCAGGGCCTCAGGCTTGCCTTTCCCAGCTGGGCCTTCACCCACAGCCCATGGACTTGCAGAAGGGCACATAGGAAGTTTATATCAGGGACCAGAACTTGGGTTTCCCAAATCCTAGGCCACTGCTAAATGGTCTTGCCTCTTTAATTTTGATCTACCTTAGGTCTTGAATAGTCATTCACACCTGTGTCAAGTGGGTGTATAAAACAAGCACAGACATAAAATCAGTAGCAAATTCTGTTTTGGTAACATTTTACACTCACTTTGCACCAGTTTAAACAACTGCACAAGGCTCAGGGCAATGGAGAAACAGGCCTTTAACAGGTGAGGGATTATATTACATATTTTACAAAGCATGTCCTTCGTTTTGAGGCTTATTCTCATTAAAATCAGGCATTCTTGTTTGCTGGAAGTTAGGAATATTTCTCTTATTCATGGGTTAAGCTATAAAATATAAAGGAAACTTTTTTTACAGCTAATATTTTAAAAACTGCTTCTGCTTCTACCTGCTGACTCTATAGCCCCTTGCTATAGTTATTATACAGTTTGGGGTGTGGATAGGAGGGGAGTTAGAGGCAACACCAGGCACAGGGCCTGCATTAACTTTGTAGTGAGTGAAGATATAAGTCCCTGCTGTGTCTACATTGGCAAGATTTTGCGTGCTTTTGCGCAAAATCTTGCCGCCTGTCTACACTGGCCACGAGTATTTGCGCAAGAACACTGATGTTGTAATGTACAAAATCAGTGCTTCTTGCGCAAATACTCTGATGCTCCTGCTCAGGGATAAGCCCTCTTGCACGAGTATTCTTGCGCAAGAGGCCAATGTAGACAGCAACGTTAATTTCTTGCGCAAGAAAGCCTGATGGCTAAAATGGCCATTGGAACTTTCTTGTGCAAGAAAGCATCTACATTGGCACGGATGCTTTTGCGCAAAAGCATATGCGAGTGTAGACGCTCTCTTGTGCAAATACTTTTAATGGAAAAACTTTTCCATTAAAAGTATTTGCGCAAAATCTTGCCAGTCTAGACACAGCCCCTGTGTTTCAGTTCCCTGCATGTAAAATAGTTATGATAGTTCCTTCCACTCACCCATTGTCTGTTCAAGCTGTAAGATCTTTAGGCAGGGACCTCCTTTTCTATGTGTTTTGATAATGCCTAGCAAAAGGGACCTTGATCTCACCTCTCTCTGTGTTACTGTGATCTAGACAATATGAAAAAGCTGCCAAGGTATTTCTGATTATTCCATATCCAGTAGTCTATCCTGTTGAAAATGTGGGTTTGATAAACACAAATCACTGTCTGATTGAAGCTAGATGGTCCAGGATATTTGCAGTTGGCTATACAGTCTTCTCAATTACTGCTTTCATTTATATCCAGGTCAGCAGTGACCAAAAGACACTGCTGTCCTGCAGTGCTTTGGTGAGCCGTGAGCAATGATGTGGTGGTCTTATATTAATTCCTATCAAACAAGCAGCTCATAGCATAACTGTGTAGTGTAGTGCAGTAATACCTAGGAGCCCCAGTGATGGGGGCTTGAGCACATGACTTACGCGGAGAGGCTGAGGGATTTGGTCTTATTTAGTCTACAGAAGAGAAGAGTGAGGGGGGATTTGATAGCAGCCTTTAACTACCTGAAGGCTCCAAAGAGGATGGAGAGAAGCTGTTTTCAGTAGTGACAGATGACAGAATGAGAAGCAATGGTCTCAAGTTGCAGTGGGGGAGGTCTAGGTTGGATATTAGGAAAAACTATTTCACTAGGGCTATGTCTACACTGGCGGCTTCTTGCATAAGAACATCTTGCGCAAGAGTTCTTGTGCAAGAAGTCTTGCACAAGAAAATGTCCACACTGCCATGTGCGAGCTGTGCTTTTGCGCAAGAGCGCCCATGGCAGTGTGGACGCTCTCTTGCGCAAGAAAGCTCAGATGGCCATTTTAGCCATAGGGCTTTCTTGTGCAAGAAACCCCTGCTGAGCATCCACACTGCCCTCTGTGCAAGAGCCCCCTGTGCAAGAGGGCTTACACCTGTTAAAAAAGAGCGTAGCTCTTGCGCAAGAAGCCCTCTCTTACCACGCCGTACTGTAAATCTTCTTCTGCAAGAGAGGGCGGGCAGTGTGGACGCTCTACGGATTCTTGCGCAAGAATGGCCGTACTTGCGCAAGATCACGCCAGTGTAGACATAGCCCAAGAGGGTGGTGAATCATTGAAATGGGTTACCTAGGGAGATGGTTGAATCTCCACCCCTACAGGTTTTTAAGTCCTGGCTTGACAAAGCCCTGGCTGGGATAATTTATTTGGGGTTGGTCCTGCTTTGGGCAGGGGGTTGGGCTTGATGACCTCCTGAGTTCTCTTCCAACCCGACGATTCTATGAAGCAAGACCCCCACTATGTCAGGACCTGTACAAACATTGAACCACAGATAGTGCCTGCCTATATAAGCCAGGTTGCCGATAGAGTGTAGAAGGGCAGTTGATCAAATACCTCACAGATATTCTGGATGCAGTATAAAAAAAAAGAAAGCTGGTCAGAATAGTTTAAATTATTCCAAGAACACAGAAAAAAATGGTCCCTCAAATTGTGATTTCTCCTCCTTCCACTGCCTTTACTCAACCAGCCCTAATAAAATTCAAGCTCGTTAGTTACAGAAACACTCCCTGGGCTGTGAGAGGAAGGCTCCTGTCTCATACTCTGTCAACGAAGTGCCTTTCATAAGTCTTCACTTCAGAACACCTTTCATACCAAATCCACAGACTGGTGCGAATCTCTTATGCTTGTGATACTGAGACACCTTTGAAAACTTTCAATTTTATGTCTGGTTCAATGGCTCTTCCTTGGTCTCTGCTGTGGATATTAACCTTTGAGTCTGTATTTTCACCATGTAACTCAGAACTCACAACAACTTCATCTGTGTTCCAAGACAGTGCTTATTTACTGGCACCAGGCTCAATTGCTGGAGTAGGAAAATTATTTACAGAGTTGCTATTTCCTAATGGTCTCATAATGTAGCCCACTGTTGACCGTTTGTTTGAAAAGTCACTTCATATATAAACATGTTCCAGTCAGTTATTATTTGGTTTTCTAGTGCCTGTTATCAATAGAATTTAAATGCTCTCCTTCATTAGAAAATGTTGTTCTGGGCTATTTGTGTGTCTGCAAATGATAAATATTGAAATTTCTGCTTTTTATTTTTGTGAAAGGGCAATTCATTTATTCAAGCGCTCAACTTTTGACCCAATCTGTGGAGTAGTCACTACTGCTGGCTGAATTATTCATTCTGAATAAATTATCCCATGAATTTCTTCCTTTTTTCCCCCTGTTGGTGAAGCATATACTGACACAGCTTGGTTTCTGAGAACCAAATTGTTGTTTGTGAGAATCCACTGAATAGTTTAATAGCCAGCATTTGCCAAAGCAGACACTGATTCTGACTGTGATTGCTCGATGTGGGTGTGTCTAAAGTTAGCATCAGGGTCAAAGGTCAAATTTCAGACTTTTGGATCCCCCACATTCGGAGGAGATAATTGCCCCAGTAATGTACAGTAGCTCATTCTGATGCTGCAGTTATTTCTAAGAGATCTTGCTAAGTAAAGCTCATTGCAAGACCAGAACCATGTGATGGTGGTGTCCACTCTTGTGCCTCTTCCATCCCTGCTGCTGGAATAGCAGGGAAAAGTAGCCAGGATGCCCTCGTATTGTGTCAATCCTCAGTGGCAGATTTATCTCTTGGGGCCTTTTATGACTCTAACTTTGCACTGGGGGATCAGGGTCTGGGCGGTACCATGTGAGCTTAAAGTCACCTTTGCACACACCCTAATTTGAGCAGATGAGCTTCTCTCCCAAGACCTGGCTCTTTGCCTATAATTTAGGTAGGAGGAAAAACTTGTAAGCAGAGAAAAACTTTTAAGCAAGGCCCCAGGGAATGTTTTTCATCATTCCCAGTGTAACTTTAGGACTTTCATCTTTAAATGGTTACAGAGCTGGAGATGAAAGGCCCCTGACTGGTAGTACTCTCAGTTTTGTTTTAATCTTTCCCTTCTCTGCATGCTCTGCTGAGAACTCCTGCTGTAAAACACCACTCCCTCCATTCTGAAAGACAACAAGTGTTTTCCCCCCTTTCTTTTAATATTATTGCAATGACTTTGCCCAAGGAATGGATATTTATGTATTTGAGGGTCAAATATTATGACAGTAATATCTTACGTAGACCAACATTCTTGGAATACCTCGGCAATTTGCTTTTAAAGTAATTCCACTTGATTTTCTATGAAATGAGATTCCCTTGAGAATTTAACTCTTTCACTATCAATGAGGCACTTAAGAGCTTTTATTTCTCTCTCTGTCTCGCTCTCTTTTTTTTAGGGGGTTTTTAAACTGTCCCGCTTTGTTTCAGTGGTTCCAAAAGGGGAATTATGAATGTTCAAAGAAGGGATTCAAAATAGAAATGCAAGTGACTTTGAATCTCAATTGGCAGACAAATGAACTAGTATAAGATTAGAGCTAAGAGGGTAAATATTGTAGATGACCCAACAAGTGTTTCTGAGGGAAAAAAGAGTGTAGATATGTGTGTATGCTTCCTTGGAATGATGCCTCAGAAATAGCAGGTTGTGAAAGTATTAAGAAAATTATATTGCTGTTATTTGTGGTATTGTCCAACCAAAATAGAGGGATTTGATTCTCCACTGCCTTGTGCAGCCATTAATACTTGGATAAAGTGAGTGCAAATCACAATTCTCCATTCACATTGCGAGTACTGACTTACACTCACTTTGCACTCCATTTGCAGCATGTAAATGGTTACAGAAAGCAGTTAGTGTAGTGCTAGAGGGAGATCAAGTAATTGTGCAATTAGTAACAATGACCTAGAATTTTTTGCACTTGTTAATTATCACCCAAGCAGGATTCTGAAGTTGATACTGAGGCTGGACCATTTTGTTTATCGTGCTCTTGCACAGGGTTACCAGATTTTGCTTGTTTCTGTCATTTTTTCCCTACCGATATTACTAAAGTGAAACACACATAAACCAAGGGCACGTGAAGAGAGAGGTGTGCTGATTGCACACACCATTGATTGTGAGAGCCGCGTGCTCCCTCTGCATCTGATCAAAGCGCTGTTCCGGTTCAATCGGCACACCCCGTAAATTCTAGGTAAGCAAGCGCAGTTAGCAAAACTCCAATGACATTTTTTCAGATAATGCAACAATGCTTCTACCTTCGTCTGCAAAGGTGAAATAGATATATCGCTCAATGCTGAGAATTAAACTTCCTAATAAAACAGTTCTATGTCTTACTGTCCATTTTACCTGTGAGACTAAAGCAAGACAGTGCCATATATTGGGTTGTGGTAAATTAGGATAAAAGGTGTATTTTTAAAACATTTGCAGTAATACATTTAAAAACCCTACCATAGAATAATGCAAGCTGTATTTTAGCATATGTTAGTGGGTGGGGAGAACCTGCTATTCTCCCTGGGGTCCATTTGGACTAATGGACACACTTGAAAATACATCTTGCTCTGTCTACACTAGGGTTTTAGCTGCCTTAGTTAACACATTTAAATAGAAACATGTTTTAGATGAGTTTAGACAGACCCTGAATCTCCTCTGGCGGAACTGGATCCTGGGTTATAAGCCTGAAGATCATGCAAGATAATGTGAAGAAGAGGTCTGTGCCTACCCCCTGCTTCCTGCTCACTTCCATTCACTCCAGCAGGGCTTCCCACCTACCAGTGTCCTTGGAAGACTCCACAACGGGCTGCTGGGTAAGTTAATGATCACAGGGTCAAATGAACTTATGAAACCACATGGGATCCAGGATTCCTCAGCCTGCCCATTCCTCACTTACAGATCCTCCACTCCGAGAGGCAGCCATAGAGAAGCTTCTGTGGGGTTGGGTGAGGGGAAACAATGCCATTAGGTTTTCCAATGCCCCCCTTTCTCCCTCCAGCCCAGGAGCTGCATGATACACAACCTATCCCAACTGCCCATGGAACAACCAGTCTTTCCTTCCCCATGTCTCTGATCCTTGCAGTTTGTATGGAGCATTGGGTATGACAGTGAAGGCACTAGACTAGATTGTTACTCAGGGGCCCTGGGATCCATTCCTTGCTCTGACATAAACTTCTCATATAACCTTGAGCAAGTCTTGAGAGGTACTGAGGTACTATCATATAGAAGCCTCGGGCCATTATTTTTAAACATTTAAAATATAATTCCAAAGACCAGTTACATCAAGCATCACAGAGCTTTGCTCAAATGTCCTTTTAAGATTTCTAATCGTGACAGTTGCCATTTTCGCGCAGTCCATCAGCCATCTGCTAGCCCTATACATATAGTTAATTTAGTGTTTTACTTTAAAAACAAAAACAAGCCGAGAATGTTGCCAGTCAGCTCTCTTGAGAATATCATAGTTGGCCAGAACCAGGAATCATAAGAAAAAGGGACAGTGCAACTATGGGAAAAAAACAAAAACAAACAAACAAAAAGCAAAAAATGGAATTTAGGCTGTGAGGAACTCCATTATGGAGCATACTTACCGGGCTGCACACCTCATCCATCAGTGGCCCACCTCAGTGCCAGTTGTGAGTGTCCCTCCTGATAGGATTCATCAGTGGTAACCAAGGCAGAGAAATTTCACTCGCTCTAACTTGGCTTTCTTATATCATGCGACAAGGTGCAGCCTAGGCTTTTTGCTATGTCAAGGCTCCTTCCCCACTTTGGCACAATAAATGCAGAAGTAGGGGCCCACAAAAGTACTCCAAAACCTTATGTTTCCAGGCTTTGGTAAAAAACTCCCTCCCCCCCTCCAAATCTTAACCTAGATTTTGGGGCTAAAACTCTGCTGCCACCATCCAAGTAATAATAAAGAAACCAGGGAGTGATTACTTGGGAAATCTCACCCCCTAAAGTAAAACCAGGACACACAAATTAACCAATACTAGGTTAATAAAAGAAAAGAAATAATAACTTTTATTATCACCACAATATTCCTATTGCAAGCATCACATCTAGATGGAAAAGTCACAAAGTAATACTCATCACAAAGTAATACACATGCAAACTGCTAGTTCGAACTTAATTCGAACTAGCGGAGTGCTTAATT
>JANRFK010001234.1:111288696-111303017 GCA_030068395.1 Apalone spinifera
CAGAGTCCACTCAATGTGGACATGCTAGTTTGAATTAGCAAAACGCTAATTCGATTTAGCTTTTAGGTCTAGATGCACTTATTTGAATTAGCTTAGATCAAGTTAACTAATTCAAATTAAGTTAGTTCGAATTAGTGCTGTAGTGTAGACATACCCATAGTTACAAAAGAGAGCAAAAAAAAAGTGCACGGACATCAGATCCCATTTTTCTAAACCATAAAACAATAAAACCTAACGGATTTATCTAAACTTTACCCTACTTGAAGAAGAGTGAAGAGTCTGTTCTTGGAGGGAGACATTCTGACTCCCTCAGTAGCTGGAGAGAAACTGCCCAGGACAAGGGAGGGAAAAACCAAAAATTCCTTTGTCCCAGTTTGAAATTCCTACATACATTCCTATGGGCTGAATCTATCTGATTTAGGTAAGGTTAACCCCTTAGTTCCCAGGCTGCTGGCTAGCCCTCATGATCATGACATGCCAACTGGGGGCAGAAAACATTTTTGACACTCAACCCTGAAAGGCTGAGGGAAAAAAAATATAGCCAGTGGTACAGCACTCCCTGGAAGCTGGCCCCTGGGGTGATCACCCTTTTTGACTATTCCTAGTCCCCTAGAACCAGACCTGAGTAATGAGGCAGAGGGACTCCATCTCCAAGCTTGAATATGGTTGATGGCTTGTGCCCTGGATAAGCCTCATTTAGTCCCAAATATCATATGCTGTTTTCTTCCTAGCTCTAAATTAGTGTCATATGATAAGCTCTCTAACGGAGTAACAAAGTCTTTAGCTTTACTAATTGAAGATTTGACACTTATTTGACACATTTTCCCTCATTGCATGCTACGTGCTTTGGAAAACTGTGCATATATAGATGGTTATTTATGTGCATATATTGGGTATGTATGAATATGTGTGTGTATTAAAATCCTGTTTTAAGACAATATAGTTGGCTGGAAATAGACCTAATATTACGTAGGCAGCCCCAGAACTTGTGGCCGGTTGGCTCGCAACTCAGTGCACATTCTCCTAAGTCAGTGGTTCCCAACCTTTTTGATACTAGGGAGCCGCAAATCTAGCCACAAACTTTTGGTGGACTGGCAACATTTGCATATTCATCATTTATATAATGAATATTTGTGGCTGCCACCAGAGCTGGAACTGGGGCCGCGGTGAGGCTGCCTCAGTAGGGACAGTCTCACTACAGCCCAGCTCCAGCTGTGACATCCGGGGCAGCCCGCAGTGCCACTCACCACAGGAGGAGAATTTTTAGTGCGCATGAAGGCGTGCACTGTATAGGGAATGGAGCTCCCCAGCAGGCGGGGCTCATTAGCAGCTGTGAGCGAGACCTGGCAAAGTCCTGCAGCCTGGCAAGCAGGGGTTTGCAGCCCGCCACAGGTCCGCAGACCGGTGGTTGGGAACCGCTGCCCTAAGTGACAGATAGTTGGTGGGAGAGGGGACTGTTGTATTGTTTGGAGCTACAGAATTTAGAAAGTAATCGCTTGAAACACAGGGAGCTTGAAGCAGTTGCAAAGCTTCCATTTATTCCATAACACAGAACTAACCAGAACCAGCCCAAACCAGTGGGGCTGACCCCTAATTACCTAACTCCAGTGTTTTCCCCAGGAATTAAAATTAGGGGGGGTGTTCGAATTTACAGGGACAGGTGTCAGGGCCGATGAGGGGTGAGACTGTGAGGGTGAAGGTGGGCTGCATGGCAAAAACTGTAAAAACTGAAAAATGTTTCATGACCACTTATATCCTTCTTGGTTTCTTGTTATAATTTTGCACAACTCTGTTAATGAACTTCTTGAATGAAATGCGTTCATCTTCAGTGGCTTCTCGTGTGTCCGGTACTTCCATTCCTTCAATTGATATGCTCATTAGTTCTTTCACATGATCTTTCAGAACACAAAATTCTATTCAATGATGAAAAGGAATGCCCAACTGTAGCTGTTGTGACTGGGAGTAGCAAGAGATGAATTCCTATTTCTTTCATCCCAGGAAACATAGCACAAAGATCCGGTTGAGCCACTAGTGATGATAAAGAAGTTGAAGCCAAATCTTCATTCACTAGCCAATTAGCCCATCATAAAACAGGATTTTCAGGTCTCTCCTCCATGTCCTATTCCCTTTCTATTGCTGTCTTCTCTCCTGAGCCTCCGGTCTCTCACTCCGTCTCTCTCTCTCTCTCTCCCCTCCTCCTATTGCCTCCCTCCCTCTCTCTCTCTCTCAGCTCTCCTCCGTCTCCTGCCTCTCTCTCCGTCTCTTTCTCTTCTCCTCCTCCTCCTGCATGGGGAGCGCAGAGCCCAAACCGCTGTTAGCGCCGCTTGCTCCCACGCGGCAGCCCGGCTGAACGGCTGTTTGTGAGCTCTGGGGGTGCTGCATGGGGAGCGCGGACCACAAACGGCCGCTTGCGCCACTTGTTCCCGCACGGCAGTCCGGCTGCGTGACGCAGAAGTCGGCTGAGAGGTGCAGAAGTCAGCCGAGTGCCACGGCGGGAGGCAACAGCGCTGCCCAGAGGGAACAGCAGCGTTTCAGCGTTAGAGTCACGGACATTGGGCTACTATATATATGATTCATCGTATGATATTCCACTCTGTGTTCAAATTCTCTATTCTGTCCTGAGCACATGGCAGCCCCATTGCTGGTAGTGCCTCACTCCACTCAACAGGCATCTGTAAAAGCTACGTAGAGGTTGAGTAGAATCTAGAAGTCGCTGTCGTAGATTTTTAAATATCAAGTCTGTGTACTTTTTCAGTTGTCTTAACAAACACTTCTTGTCCTCTTCACTAAGGATTCAAAATAAATGCCTTTATTAGTCAACTTCTGGACTGAAATCTTTGCTTCTTCCAGTACTTTTTCAATGGATAGCTCTCTGATTGATCTAAATGTAGCCTCTATTGCTGGACAAAGATCTACTACTGTTGTAGCAGCTGTCTGGATGGCGTTATTTAATGACCCAAGTGGTTTCAACAGTAGATTTACGAGAGAGAGAATGGCAATAGTCTTCTCTGAACGTAGTAGCCTCACTATTTAGATCCATTCCATCTTGGTTCTTGATGTGTTCTTCACCTTGGTTAGTTTTTGAGGCCTTTGAGTGGAAAAATTGTTGTATTGTTCTGTCTTTTCATTTTCACTTTGACCTGCAACGTATAAGAGAGATATGAATAAATTAAATGTTTTGTTAGGATAATGCAAATTTAACATAAGGATAATGCAAAATACACCAAAACACATAACAGAAAATATCATATTGCCTCTATATAAATCCAAGGTACATGTACACCTTGAATACTCTGTGCAGATCTGCTCGCCCCATCTCAAAAAAGATATATTGGAGTTGGAAAAGGTACAGAGATGGTCAACTAAAATGATTAGGGGTATGAAACAGGAAGAGAGATTAAAATGACTGGAATTTTCAGCTTAGAAAAGAGACGACTAAGGGGGGGATTATGATAGGGGGACTAAAAATCTTGACCGGTGTGAATAAGGAAATGTTATTTAATCCTTCACATAACACAAGAACTAGCAGTCACCCAATGAAATTAATAGGCAGCAAGTTTAAAAAAAACCAAAAGGAAGTACTTCTTCACACAACGTAAAGTCAACTCATGGAACTTCTTGCCAGGGGATGCTGTGAAGACCAAAACTATAACAGGATTAAAAAAAAGAACTAGATAACTTCCTGGTGAATAGGTCCATCAGTGGCTATTAGCCAGGATGGGGAGGGATGCAATACCATACTCTGAGTGTCCCTAGCCTGTTGCCAGAAGCTGGGAATGGGCAACAGGGGATGGATCACTTGATTACCTGTTCTGTTCATTCCTTCTGAAGCACCTGGCCTAGACCACTGTCAGAAGACAGGATTCCGGGCTATATGGACCACTGGTCTGACCCAGTATGACCATTCTTATGTAAAAATTAATTATAATAATAAAAATGTTTAGTACAGAAACTCCCCAGCATAATGACCTCTCAAGATAGCAACAATGTGAGATAACAACCTTGGCAAATAATGCATTTTAAAAATCTTGGCCTACTAGGAAACACATTTATATAAGTTTTCTATTCCCAGTCACAAATCTAACATTCTGGAGCAAAGTCACTAAAATATAGCCCAACAAACTAATGTTTATTTAATGTGCCCCTCATTTTTCCCTCACCTCACCCCACTTACCGGTGTTGTCATTGGTCAGTGGAGACTCAGAGTTCAGAGGTGCTTTCACATGAGTACGCCTCCCTGGTGGGGGGCAACAAGGCACCTTGCTTGTTCCTCCAGCTGCTCACTGTTCGCTCTGGCCACTGTTGTTCATTGTGCCACCGTTCACTCCATTGCTCTGTTGCCAATGGCCCTGCGCCGTCACCTTCTGCTGCCACCTGCCACTGTGACCTCTGCGAGTTGGTCTCTGGAGGTTCCACCCATCTCTCAGTGATTTGTAACCCAACCCCAGCCAAAATCTATCACTTGGGCAACACAGCTCTGTTTGCTGGATATCTAGGTAGATTAGGTGTGAATGTAAATACAATCTGGTCCTGAAGCCTTTCTCCCTAACCCCCAGCTCATCACTAGCTGTCAGGGAGAGCTCATTTTGACTTTGCTTACAAATCATAATTTGAAATTATTAGATTGGCCAACATCATCAAAATGAATGCACTGACATTGTCATAAAAAACAACAGCTGTATAGGGAAGCTAGTCTATGTTCATACTTTTCAAATCTATTATACTTTTTCAGATACACATATTTTATCATACACTGTATATGCTTTCAAAGTGCATATTAATGTTTCAATTTCAATTCAAATTTCCAAACAATCACTAAATTGGCATGTAACTAGTTCATAAAACTGGGGGGAAGGGGCTGTTGGGGAAATTCAGGGGGGTATACACCCCCAAGGGGGGTGTAGGGAAATCCCTGCCTCAGTTACTGTACTACAACAAGATCTATATCTATAACAACCCAATACACAACAGGGACTAGGACACTCTCAGTACACCTGGCCTTTGGGCACTCTGAAATTGGAAGCTGCAATTGCAGGATACTTGACCAGAAGCAAGCGGGAGACCAGATGTGAAACTTCCTGCCTCTTAGACAGGAGCAGTTGTCAAGGGAGGATGCAGAATGCAGGAAGTCCTCTCTGTTGTTGCCAGGGAGAGCTATGCAAAGGGAAGGCTATGTCTTCTCCCCTCCCTGCTGCTAGAACCTGGGAAAGCCTTTGGTTATTGGTGCCAAATATTTTATTTGCTCCTATTTTGGGACCTTATTTTGACAGTGAAATGATCCCTGAAGGGCTCTATAGAAGGGGATGTTTTCCCTCACTGGCTGGTGAATCATGCATGTGCTCATGCACACACATACAGTTTGTACCAATTTGCCTGTTGTGAAGAATGGAGAAGTGACCCTTTCTTCGTATTCTGAGCATCTGGCACCAAAAGCACAAGATGGGTTGGGAAGGACAGTCTGTTGTTTATTCCTATGCCCTCTTTCAAATACTGCAGTGGCATTCTGGACATGGCCCTTTGTTTAATCCAATCCCACTGGGCATGGGTGTTGCATGGCAATGCCTCTACCCAGTTAATTGGCCAGGGTATTATGGGTTTCTCAGAAGAGGCCATAGGAAGGACTCCTCCTCTCTGGGCTATGGAGCAGCAGTGGTTCTGCAGGTCTTTCACTCATCTATGTGAAGGTCACTGACTGGGGGCTCAGACAGAGATGGCACCATCAGCCCAGACCTGCCCTGCCTCCTGTCTGCTTAGACCCCAATGAGTTACTGCTGTACAGATGTGCTGAAGTGCCTGTGCAGGAGAACCTGCCGATAGGATCCTATGTATCCATAAATGAGAGGGGAAGGGGGGTGAGATGGGAGAACTGTGCATGCACAAGGGCTGAAATAGAGCAAAAAATACACCAAAAACCAACACCAGAGGAGATAACTCCCTGGGGCTTCTATGCAGACAGCATCCTTTGCTGCTTTGCATGTTGTCTTGCATGTGTTACTGTAGAGGAAAAACAAACAAACAAAAACCCAGCCAGGGCTTTACTGTGTCTTTTTGAAAGTAAGATATTGACATTTTGTTTGAATGGAGACGCTGTAGGAGCCCAAGCTTCCCATACAGATATTTCCATGCCCAGCACTTTGTGCAGAAACATCAAGGGAATTAATTTGCATGGAAATAAATTCAACTAATGCCTATTGATGCAAATGAGTAATTTCGAGTGCATTAAAGAATGCAGCCTGCAATTGCCAGAGACACTTGAGCAAACAGTCCTGATCGTATCTTAATTAAGGTATTTTATTTTTTTTTATTTGTAGGCACAATAGCAAAAAATCATCCCAGCACCTAAAAGGACAAAATTACAACTCAAACAGTGTAGTCTACAACATGTGCTTTGATAAACATATAAGGACATGCATTTAATTGTGCCTGTGCACTTTCACTCTGCAGAGGTGACAGCTGAGCCAATCAGCTTACTAATTAACATACACTGCAAATGAGAATCCTCTTTTCTCAGGACCAGGACAGATGGCCTATGCCACTCAACCAGCTCCCCTTTCCTAATCCCCCACTTCTATTTGCTCCAGTGGCAGCAGACATTTGCATTACCCAACAATAACCCATTGAAACAAATCACTCCCTTTTTCTTTTTACCCCCAAGAAAACACTGCATGCAACTGCCAATGTGTGAATGTGGGCACAAAGGAACCAATTATTATTTACTGAAAAATATCAGAAAAAGAAGGAAATATGATCACTATTAAGAACTCCCCCAACAGTATAAAAAAGGAAGAAAGGAAACACCACAACTAGATGTCTCAATTTTTTCATTAAGTTTAGTTTCTACAAGCTGTGTCAGTGTGCTAGGAGCAGGGTTTCATAATTTTTAAGTTGCTTCCATTGAACGAATAGCAAAACTTGCTTGTTAAAAAGTTTTATGGCTCATTTTAGAGATGGTTTCCCTTGCTAACAGTAGAGATTTGGGTTTGTTTTCTGGCTCATTTTAGAGCTGGTTTTCCTCACTAACAATAGAGATTTGGGTTTGTTTTCTAACAGCTAAATTTTCCCAACCTCCACCAATTAACGGCCAAGAAAGTGAATACAATTGAACCAAAAAGAATAGTATCAGTCAGCCAAATATGTCCCCAGATGCTCCACAGAACTAATAGGACTCTTGATTGTGTGTCCTAGGATCCTGGCTTTAGCGGGATATTATCCAAGCGAGGACGGAAGAATCAGGCCCATCATTACAGGATAAGGTTTGAAACTATAAATATGCAGAGGTCCCGTTCTTCACCTTCTGAAGATGCACATGAAAGAACTTTTGTAAGTATTTAAAACCATGCTCGTCCCAGTATCTTTTCATGCAGGTAAAGACAATACCAAATTAATACAGAAACTAGATTGTAGGATTTTTTGGGCAGGGACAGCTTTTAGTTCTGTTTGTTTACAGTGCCTTGCACAGCAGGGTCCTGGTCTGTGACTGGGCCTGGTTAGGTGCTATCACAAAACACACAAGTAATAATACTAGTACCAGAAAAGCCACTGCAACTGGAAGTCTGATATTTCACTTCTCATCTTTTTAGCCTTTTTTAGTCCTGGAGGATTAGAAAATTGTCTCTGTTGTTGGACCAACAGGAGAAGAGAATTCCAGAGTCCACTAGATAAGCAAACATTGGCATTGAAACCCCCTACACAGTAGCCATGGTTGCTAACTACGGAAAATTATTTTTATAGAGAGTATACAGAAAATCACGGACAACCAAACTTTTTACAAACTCATTTTTATGTATATTAAAGCTCATGGCTAAAAAGGGAAAAAGTGAATAATATTTCATAGACATGCTGGCACAATCCTATTCCTGCTAAGCCCCGCCCACCCCCTCGGCCCACACCATCCCTCCTCCGTACCCGTCTCCCATTCTAGTGACGCCAAAGAAGAGTTCAAAGCTGGAGGTGGAGAAGAGCTGTCCCTGCCAGCCAGCAGCAGATTGGAGGGAGCTCCCATCAGGATAATTCCTCTCTCTGCCTCTGTTCTGGGAACTGTTGACTTTCTGGTGCTCAATGGTGCAGAGTTCACCCTAAGGCCAAGGGGGAGGACTCTTGCACATTTCAAAAGCAGAAGCGCTCCCTGCTTTTGAAATGGGGCTCTTGTACATTTGAAATGGGGCTCCCAGGGTTTTTGTACATTTCCAAAGCAGGGAGCACAGCGTCAGCGGGGGTCTGTTTGGGATGCACCCCGTCCCTTCTCCCCACAGAGATGGTGCTGGGGGAAGCCGGCTTTTAAGCTGGCTCTCCCCAGCACTGGATCCTGCTCCCCCTCTTGCTGCCTCTCTGATAGAGTGATTTGCTTATCGGATAGTTGACGAGTCGCTTACATCTGATAAGCAAATCACTGTCTACACTGCACCCTTAGCTTGAAATAAGCTGTGCAATTACTAAATAGCTTATTTTGTAATTTGGCACTGTCTACATAGTGCCAAATTTTGAAATAGAGCATTATTCCAAAATGTGCCTTACTCCTTGTGGAACGAGGTTTACAGGGATGTCGGAATAGTGAACCCGTTATTTCAAAAGCTATTTCAAAATATTGGGGTTGTTTAAAAGACATGGAATAGCTATTTCACGCTACAGAAGGTATCTCAAAGTAGTGCTGCTGTCCAGATGCACCCTTACAGTACAGCTCTATGCCCGGTCCTGACTCTATAGCTGGCTTTGACCTTTGTACTTGTTCTCAACTACTGCTCTCACCACTAGGACTGGCTGCCTCAGAGCCAGAGTCTGACAGATATAGGACCAAAGCCAGAAATGCCCATAGCAACACCTGGCATTATTCCCTGAATAATGCATAAGGAGCCAGTGCAGTTCACAGAGCACTAGTGTAACGTGCTCACCAAATAGTTGGATTACTTCCTTGTTCACCAGGTGAAGTTTCTGTCTTGGGCCCCAAGGGTGACCCATCATGGTGAGCTCTAAATTGGAGGTTACAAAGGGATGAATAGGTGTGGTTAGTGGCACACCGGGGAGAGACTACTAATAGATCCTATCTTGTATAGCTACAAAGGAGAGACAAACCCAGACCCAGAACTGCAGCTGGAACTCAAATCCAACTCCATGTGGAGCTTTCCAGAAGTTCGGAAACATATAGTTACTCTTTCGTTTTTCGTGTTTGTGCTCCCAGGTTCACAGAGGTGCCAAAGCAACATGAGTGAGACTGTTCTCCAGGTTCTCACAGCTCAGCCAGAAGTCAGAATGAGCAGTCTTCTCATGCCATCGGGTGCTCTTGTGAAACTGGCACCTCTGTTGGGCTGGCTCATTTGTTTTCAGACAAGCATGCAAGCTTCCAGGTGCTTATCTGACCCAGAACTGTATGTCTGAGATCTTCAAAGCTGCTAAAAGGCTATGGATGCTCAGCTGTCATTAAAAATTAATAAGAAATGGGTATCCCAATCCACTGGATGGCTTTGAAAGCCTCTGCCTGGATCTCTGGGTGGTTCTCCAGTCGCTAATACCTCCTCAGCATTCATCTGTTTGTCTGGCACAGGATTGGCTGCAGTAGGGGTGATTTGAAGCCTCCTTATAACAATGATGGGCCTGAACGAATCTGAATATCCCCTCAACATCAGGAGTATTTGATTCTGATTCTAATTTTTGATGACATTCCCTTTCCATGACGTGTGTAAATATGAATAAAAATGCAAAGCAAAAAGGCTGCAGCCCCATAATTAAAGAATGTTTTGCTATGTGTATTTCGACTGACTTTCTGCCTGTCTATGAAGGTCATAGCCTGGAGAAGGAGCGTTAAAATTCACAATTTGTTTCTTTAGACATTTTTTTAAAAAATCACCTTACATTTCAAATCAAAGTTATTTTTCATACTACTGCTTTGAAAGTCCTTATAAATTTAGAGTAATTGGCTTCTCATGAAAACAAAAGACCGTGGGGCTTAGTTCTCTGCTGAGAGCAGAGAAAAGTGCCAGCATAGGAATGGGAGAACATTCAAATGGGCTAGCCTCTGACAGCTTTATAGCCTGGGATACAATGGGCAGAGCCTCAGTACTGATGAGTCTAATTTAGGCTGCTCTGGCACCCGCCCCCTACTGCTCTAGTGAACATTAGTGCTGTCTTCTTCAATTCTTCTCTTCAACTCTACAGAACAAATCGACATATCAGTCACAGTGGCTCTATTCAGGAGGCCCGGACACACCTTTGTGATACTCTGTGAAGAAAAGCTGCTGCTTAGCAAAACAAAAGGAGTCTCATAATCTACTTATTGTGCCTCAGTAGGATTGCGGGCGCCCTCTTCTAATGGGAAAGTTATTGGATCAGGCGGCCATTGCACTTCAAGGTTACCATTCCGGGTAATAAAGACATTTTTTTTCTGTTCATGTCCAAGCATGACAAGACATACCAGCCCTCTCCCAAGAAGCTGCCTGACATCTTTATTGTTCTATCTTCTTTGCTAAAGTTTTATATTTTCCTGCCATTTCTTAAAATAATCATCATTTTACAAAATATAACTTTCTAATGCCACCACATGAGGTGTATTTTGCCATCACTTTCATTCTGATTTTTTTCATTCCCTGTTCAGGAACATCAGATGTTCTAAAAGGGAAAACCACTGTAGCTGAACATGATCTTCCCATATTTTCAAAGGGGGACTCTGGTCAGATTTTATCAAGGATAGTTTGTATAAATCCTAGCCTAGGTTAATTCAGAAAATATGCAGCTGTTGCCACAGCTGTAAACCACACAATGTTATCATGCTACTGATACAGAGCTTCTTAGATACCATGACAGGTATGTTCAATCAACCTTTGATGCCAAAACAACGAGTACATTCCCCTTAGACTTGGAAACTGATTTTATTGTCACAGCACTGTTTAAAAAAGATACTGTTCAGATAGTGGTTTGTCTCTATGGTTGCAGTTTCTCTTTCCTAGAGATGAGGGAATCCTGTTGCATGTTACAGATGTGTTTTTCAAAATGTTTTAAAAAATAATTCTGATTTGTTTTAAGGAAATATTAAGTGGATTTGCAGAACTTTTTAAAAAAGTACTTGGCTAACTCTGGAAACTGCTTAGACAAGGACCTAAATAAAGTAAATAGAAATAAAAGATCCAGGGTTACACTGCAGGAATCATTTACTAAAGGCTGAATATTTGACTGGTTTCAAATGTAAGACAATAACAATGCCTTGTGTTGTGCCATCAATTTTTAAGCAGAATTGGAATTCCTCAAATTAAATCAATCGGGGGAGTTTGCTAAAGATCAATGGCACTATTTGGATAGCAAGGCTTCCAAAACTAAAGGGCCTGATCCTGAGCACTCTACTCAGGCAAAATTCCCATTGACTAATTAAACCTGAGAACCTGGAATCAAGTGAGATAGAAAAGAATGATAGGGGCTTAGAGTGATCACTTAACTCATCACTAAGATACCCCTCACACTCTAGAGTGAAAAGCATAAGTTATCAAATGGCTGAAAAAAATTCTAAACATCAGGGATTGGAAAATACCATGTCTAAAGGAAAAGTTATGTGTTGAATTTTAAGGAGATAACAATCTACTCCTTTGGTTTGGCCAGGATAAACCTTTTCTTTATTAACACCCCTTAATGTCCCCAATGCTTATAAAAAATTGCTGTGAGATCTTCAGTGACCGGAACTGGCTGGTACTGTATGTCTCATCCAAAATATGTTTTGGATTCAAGCTTGTTTGGGCAGGCACCATATCCTTGTATGAGTTTGTACAGCCTCTAATATTGGGGGTTCCCAAGCCTGACTGGAGTGCTAGGCACTATTGCAATATTAGTATTAAATAATAATGATACTAATTTACTTTAGTCTGCAAACATTTTGAAGGAACTCTCATTTTTTATTTCATTCGTCTCCAAAGTGTGTGTGCATACATACACACCCGCTCTTGTGCGTTTAGTAAACCAGATGCAATATAGATGCTATGCGAGTTTCTTGGAGTTATCTAGTTCCAGCATAGAGCAGAATGAGGCTTGAATCAAACTTCCACATATGGAGACTCTCAAACATTGGGAGTTTCAAATATTTATGCCCAGGCCTGCCTCCCTATATCCCCTACTCTCCACCTTTTCACTTTTTTTTTTGCATCCTGAAAAGCAAAGCATAACTATAAGAATAACAGAAAGCAAAAGACTGAGATATGCTTAACACAGTCCCTGCTAGTACCTGTTAAGCTACTTATTTCAGGTAGAGTTGGTTGGCACATGGGTTCAGAAATAAAATTGTGTGAAAATACTCCCTTCTGTTGAAAATGAAATGTTTTGTGGCGATATTTTGATTTGAACAGACACTTCATTGAAAAGGTTTCTCTGGGTCAGAACAAAAGCAAGAGACTGGGTGATGCACATGAGAAATGTTGGTGCCTACTCTGCCTGGGTCTCCTATATTCAAAAGGGAATGAAAATAAATTTCCAAACCTCCTAAGTTGCTGTGAAATAGAATTGTCATTCTCGGGCCTTAATTTCCCGTACATAAAGTACATATCTCTGTAAGCTGCATCACACCTAAGAACGAGTACAACAGAGTTGACTTTTGTAGAAGTCCAAGGAGCAATTAAATACATTACTTGTGTTTGTTTGTAAACCAAGTATGCTAATGGAACAAGTTCTAAAGTCCCCATGTAAACTTGTACATGCATTGGAAAGGTGGAGCAGCTGTTGTGGTGCCTGGAATTGGAATGGAGAGCAGATAGGAACTGTTGGGACCCCTCTTTCTTAGCTGCCCCTTGCCTGCTATATCCAAGTAGTTCCCTCTGCCCACCCAGAAACCAGCACAGCTGAAGCAGAAATAGCCAGTATGGAAACAGGTTTGGAAGAAACTTCTCTTTTGGATGAACCAGATGTATGATTGTTATCTATTTTTAAATCAAGAATATATTTTAGAAAACCATCCAATCTTAAAAAATATCAGATTGGATGTTCTAAAATAAATTATCTAGGAATTATTTTTGGGGCATTCTATAACCTGTGTTACATTGGAGGTCAGGTTAGATTGATCACAATGTTCCTTGCAGACTTGGCGACCATGAATCTATTTCACAGGGTTGGGGGAAATACTAATTCTTCGCCATAATTGCTAATATTTGAGCCTGGAGCTTGTGAGGAGACCAAATTGCTTGGAAATAAATTTTTTTAAATAGATTTCTTATAAACATATCATTTCGGGTACACACAGTACACTGTCTCTTTCTAGGAAAGCAAATACACTAGGAAGCATAAGCCCACCCAGAAATCGAGCCAAGGTACACTGGTACTAAGAAACCAACACATCAGATGAGCCTGGATTTATTCCATTTTTCTTAATCTGATTATAGGCGGTAACTAACATCCATTTACTCTCACAAATCAGCAGCTTTGTTACCTCTTTGTAAACACAGTTAAAGTCAAGTGCATTTGTAATCCATGTTATTGTCACAACAGACAGCCAGTGGAGAGAGAGCATTGGGAATGTTGCCCTGCACACCAAGTGAACACAAACCCTGGGTGCATTTATAGCCCAATAATTGCTTGCTTGTGTAAAGTAATGATGTCTCTGTTTGGCTTTTAGGCCAATTAGTGGTGTAAAGGTGGTAAAACCACTAAGGTAATTAGGCTAATGACTATAAAGCACTGACACTAAGTGTAAAATCTCTAGCCTTTTCGACACCACACTTTTATGGCAATGAGGGCAGCATTATTTTGATGTGTGGGCTCTCCTTTACTTTTTGTATCCTTTATGGGTGCCAGAGCTGCATGATCTGACATATGTGGATCATACAGCTTAGATTATCCTGATTTTACATCACTTTCCTTTTATGAATGCTATGAGATTTGCCCATAATTCTGTCCAGTGGTTAAAATAGAAAAACAGGCTGAAGACAATATTGTTCACCTAACGTCAGGAGCTTCATTGTTTTATAAATGCTACCACATTAGATTATTGAAGATTCGTTCTTAACAGTGAATGGCACCACGGATTGTACCTAATGATAGTCATGATGCCACAGCAGTGTTTAGTGAACAAACAGTGCAAAAGTTGGCTGCTTTGCTTTCAGTCCTAAAGACATTCCTTGGCATAGTTAAAGATACAGTCAAGTTTGGGAAGCCCACAATTTAACCTTCAGTCATTTTCACCCATATGCCCTCTTTGTTAAACCAATGCAATTCCTGCCAATGAGATTTCTCCTAAAAGAAAGGGTTATTGCATTTACTAGTTTTGTTGTTGTTGCTAAGGCCAGCTTGGTCTATCAGTATTGTAATACAGGCAGTTCCCGGGTTACGTGGATCCGACTTACGTCGGATCCCTAGTTACG
>JANRFK010001234.1:111304789-111323981 GCA_030068395.1 Apalone spinifera
TCCGTTAAAAGTATTTCCGCAAAATCATGCCAGTCTAGACGTAGCCACTGTGTTCTGGATGCCTGACCTGCCGCTCCTGGTACAGATGACAGAAGCAGTGGATTCTAGGAAATGTCAAAACGCTACTAGTGTATGATGGTGAGCTAATAGCAAGAGGACTAGTTGAGCTTTTCAATTCCATACTGGCAATAAATTGACTCAGACTGAACTAGATATTAAACCTTCTCAAAGCTAATTCAAAGAGTTCTTAGAAAGCACATAAACAAGTTGGGGTTCTTTTGTGCCTGGCCACAAGGTGCATTAACAGTTGTGCTTGGGGGTGTGAATGATTCTCTGGTGTAGGCAAAGGTGAATTATGCGTGATATGTGAGTCTTAGCTTTGAATTTCTTCCTGGTGTTTTGGGACTTCATTCAAAGTCAGTGTTATTGTAATGGAGATAATTGTGTTTTCAACAGATGGAAAAAATACCTTGACTGACTAAAAAGATCAGAAGGCAAGAAGTATCTTGGCTGGGCACTGCCGCCAGAGCATTTCTCAGCATTTATATTTATCTGAATACCCAGACCCCTTTTGAAACAGTCTGTGCGCTTTGGCTTGCTCTTGTTCCCCAGGTTATCTCAAAAGGTTCTGTTTTATTTCATTTCTCTCAGATCAAAGGGAATGTTATCAATTCAAGAAGGGTCCCCTTTTGATTCCTATCTCCCAGCACCTCCATCTCTCTCAAACCCTTGTGCAGAAGGAAGGAATTGTGAGGCACTCCCGTAAAAATCCTTATGGGAAGATTCTCCGGCTCCGACACACTGAGGAGAAGTAGTTTGGTAAAGTTAGCATCTCATCCCTCATGAAGAATGAAGGCAAAGGAGGGAATCTGTGCTCAAAATGTGAAATGTCTGGCTTCAGTTTCAAAACTGCCCAGAAATGTTGACCTTAAGCCTGTTATACTGGGCCATAATGGTTCCTGGTGGAACCTCATTGACGTCAGTGAAGTTCCACAAGGGATGGATTTGACCCCCTGTCCTTAATTTGCACTGTTGAGAAGAAAGGAATAAAAGGAATAAAATGTAAGTTAAAGACAAGAGTGTCAGCCTTTGCTTTGAATTTCCTGGCTTTTGTCAGGCTGAGTGCCATCCTTCTAAAAGCAATTTGAATGCAGGTTTTGTATGGGGGAGGGAAACATGCTTTATCCCCCTCCCCCTTTCATGGGATGTTTTGAAATGCACATTGCTTCCATGGTCTTTGGGTTAGGAGAGTAGACTGAGACAAACACTTTTCCTATCAACTAGCTTCCCACCCCACCCCCACCACATTGCTTTATATTTTGAACAAATTTAGTTTAGTGATTAAAGGCGGGAAAGGACAGTCGGAAATTCTGGAACTGAATTCTCGCTTACCCTAGTACAAAGCAAGTGAGTGGCAAACTCACTTCCTCTCTCTGTGCCTCAGTTAAATTGATATAACAATGCCAAGATTGTGGAGCCCTTGTAATTCTTTTGTGATGTTTGTGGCCCTCCATAAGTAAACCTCATAAAACCCTTCTAAGTGGTAGGTGAATATCATCCCACCTATTGGGATGGTGATGCATAGAAGTAGGTGAAGATCAAACATTCCAAAGATGGGTGCCTCAGGAAACTCAATACAGATGTAAGTTATGGTTTGATTTTTCAGATTACTGAGCCATGCACTGCTCTCTTTGGCTTCAGTGATTGCATGAACTTAACCTCTCAGAAAAATCAAGCTACTTATAGTAGGTATGATACCCAAGTTGGAAAATTCTAGCTTAGGTGACTTGGTGAAACGGTGAGAATTCAGGAGTCTCTTCCTTCCAGTCCTACTAGACCACACCACTTCCCTAAGGGCCTGCTTTTCCTCTTACTTTTGGTGGTGTAAAGAAACAGTGAGACAGTATTAGTCAGCATGACAGGCAGCAGTGTCTGCATACTAGCAGCCAAATGACTGTCAAGTTTTTTGTCACAAAAAGGAGGGTTTTGATGGGGAGATTTGAAGGACGCTAATGAGTTAGTTTTGTAGGTGCTCACAGTGAACTTCTCCCATGCACTAGGGGCAGCACTGGACCAGCCCCGGACAAAACTAGAAAGTACAGCAGCATGCAGATTTATTTTGAATTTAATTGTGCCTTTACAAAACTCAGGACAAGTTTGATTTGTTCAGATATTCAGGTCAAAGTCCTTATTTATCTGCACAGGCCTACCCTACCCTCACTTCAATATTTCATTATCTGAAACGCTGCTCTCATTTGAGAGTTTCACATCGGCTTTGGCAAATCCTGACTAACCCCTGGAGCACTATACCGGTGACACAATTTACTCCTTGGTACAGAGAGTCTGCGGCTTGGTCTTAAGCACCGGATTAGCCACGGAATAACTGAGCTACTCACTGGCTTGGGAAAACATACCAAGCTAACTGGCTTTGCCAGGCTCTCATGTCACTTGGAATGAATGGTGAGAGAAATCATTATTTAATTATCTGGGAAGCCCTTAAAGACAAATCAGCAAAGGATTTCACTCCAGCAGCAACAGGCAGCTCTCCAGCGATGAGTCACAAAGAGAGATATTAAAAGGGTGTTTTTCTTAAGTAGCCACTGTATTAAATTGGTTCTTTTCCTGATAAAAATACAATATTGTTTTCTAGCAATGGTCCGTAAATATTCTAAGGACACTACAATATGCGCTAGTGTTGTGCATGCTAGAGGCAAGCTTACTGTACTATTACTGTAGCATGCTGAGGGGCAATTTTGTCTAGTGGATTGGTGTTGGGCCGGAGTCAGGAATCCCAGCCTTCTAATCCCTGTTGTACCACTTGCTTTGTGATTTTAGGTGATTTCTCTGAAGCCTCAGTTTCCCCTTCTGTAAAATGGAATTAAAAATCATTACCTGTCCTACAAGAGAACTGAGAGAATCAGCTAGAGGTCATGATGATTCATCTTGGCAAAGCACTTGGCATGTGAAATTTTCACCCTCATGAGTAAGGGCTTTATTTCCCTGCACCTTGTATCAGTTCCCTCCCCCCCACCCAGTGCATAAGAGTGTAGAATGCTGCAGAATCGGAATGCCAGCATTTCAACCCTTTTGGTTTGTGCTGGTGCAAATGACAACCCAGGGACACAAGGCAATGGAGAATCAGATCTCATGTATGATTTTAGATTAGAGTTGGGCAGTGAGAACTGGAAATGGGCCTTTTCACTAGACTATGGGAGGTCAAGGAGAGAAGGAAAAGAATACTCCCCCAGAGCCAGGGGTAAATGGCGCTCTGCTGCTGGAAAGGCATGGCTGGCAGCTGTGTGTTTGCATTTCAGTCTGGAAATGAACAGGCGCTGTTCTTTTAATCTCCAGGGAGTCATTCTACTAAGATCATAGCTTGTAGCCTCAGTTACATCCTAGGCCTGTATTATGGGCCCAGGGCTGCATCACATGGCTAACACAGGAAGCCTGTGTCTGGAGAGTGTGCGTAACTTCAATATCCTTACTGGTGGAGATGCTCCATCCTGGGAATACACCCTGAGAACCCTTCACATGTACTCACATAGTATATTAATGGGGCTAGAAGTGGGGCTTCCACGCTTTCTCCAATGAAAGGCTGCCATTGACAACTTGCCTGGAGCTTGAGGGCTGATTTTAACTCATACAATGGAACAGATTGCAACTGTTTTCAGCCCTGAAAGACTACAGGCCCTAGAAAGGCACCTTTAGTTGAATGAAGACCACTTTGCTCCACATGGAGTGCTGAATACAGAGAGCTGTACTTTGTGGCGTCTGTCCTTTTATATTTGAGGTGAGGGTGGCCACAAGTCTAGTCTGCAGGACTTGACAGGCTGCATTTTATTTCACCCATTGGCTTCCCTCTGATTACCCTTGTGTGAGAACTTTCTTACAGATTTTGAACGGATTATGGTCTGAAAACACTGTTTAAACTTTATAGTAATGAAACCAGTTTGTATTTAAATTCAAACTGACCTTGGTTCAGGCAGGTGTGAAATTAAATGAGAGAGACAAAGTTCAGATTCTGATCCCATTTGCCACAATATAATTCTGGGGTAACCCCACTGACACTCAGATTTGCACCTGGGGGGACAGAGACCAGCATATTAAAAGAACCTTCCAAGTATATCAGTGTCATCCTCTTTTGAAATTCATGGCAACATAATTAAACATTTCAAAACTGGACAGTTTCCTGCAGTCTCTCCAGGGTTATCAATCAGATTCTTGTTGTTATCTGTGCCTCATAGCGTGAATAGCTAGTTCTCCTCTTGGAGCTTGTCTTCTGTCCCTGAAGATTTAAACATATAGCTGTCCAAACAGCACTGGTTCAACAGCACAATCTAATCTCTGTGGGAGTCCAGAGTCCAGGAACGTATCTCTCTGATAAACATGGGGCATGAATGCTTGCTGTGGCATTTGTTATGAGGGAGAACACTATTCCTACTAGGATGCATCTGCTTGGATTTACCAAGGCATTCAGGTATGTACTGGGTGTGATAAGTAAAGTGAACTGAAAAACAATATTCTAAATGCACAGTGTTTTGTGTTGTTTGCTGTGTTGAAAGATTTTTAAAATTGGTCTTAAAAAAGCCTGTATATCAAAAAGCGCAAACATTTAACTGAAAATCATGCATGGGGTGTAACTGAGAAGCAAATTAAATTCCTAGCATTCAAGCAAATGCCTAGGCAAGACAGGACTGAGGAAGCCCTGCCCAAATGGCCCTGGGCTTTCTGCTATAGAAAAAAATATTTACTTTGCACAGTGGCAACAAAGACATTAACACAATCACACTGCCTATAGTGGAAACAAGAGAACAATCTCTTTCCTGGAGGGATTTTGACCTATAATATGGCACAGAGAGGCCCTTAAGGAAGACAATCAGGAAGTATGGTGATCAAGTCGTGGTAGTTGAACATCAAAGGGCCTGAAGCCCAGGTTGTGTGGGTTGGCATGGCTGCCCAACATAGCTACTCCAGTTTACATTGACGGAGAATCTGACCCACCATGTGCAGAGACTCTTCATTTCACGTCCCCAGAGATCAATCAGGAGTCATTCCACTGAAGAAAACTGGAGCTACAGTGCTCCTCATTTATACCTGTTTCATTTGACTCCTCTTGCATACACTGGTGTCAGGGGACACTGATACAAATCAGTGGTAACTTCAGACATCAGTACAATTTTACAAGTGAGAATTTGGTTTAAGTAATAGGAGAATCAGGCCCATTCTTTGGACAAACACCACAAAACCTGAGTGCTCATCCAAAACTTCTTCAGCCCAAGAGGGCAAGATGGTCCAGTGGTTAGAGTATTCACATGTAACCCAGGTGAGCCAGGGTTGGCTCCTTCCCTTCCCAAATTGACTGTATGACCATGGGTTGGTCCTTCGCCTCCCATCTGTGGAATGGAAACAGTACCTCCTTACTCCCCAGTTGTGTTGTGAGGATAAATAGTTTAAGGAGTGGGAGATGCTCAGATGCTACTGCAAAAGGGGCCATGTAAGTACTTCAGACAGAGAACTTCTGGGTTGGGTTCACTATAACCCCTTTGCATGGGCTGAACCCACGAAAGCTCATGATACCATCTACGTGTTTTGTTAGTCTTTAAGGTGCTGCTAGACTATTTGTTGTTTTTTAAGTTTTTCCAGTTACAGACTAACTCGGTTACCACTCTGAACCCTTTGCATGAGTTAAGTTATTAATGGAGATAGTGGGGTTGGATGGAAGGTACTATAAGGAACTACAAAGCCTTGTTACTATTAAGGTGTTGATTGCGATTCAGATGATGCACCATACACAATAAAAAAAAATTCCCACTTATACCTCTTCTGCAGGCTATCCTAGACCACGGGTCCAGATATTTAGGACTATGTAGGGCCACTCTTGTGCTGATTCTCTCTCGGCAACAGTGGCTCATGGTGGCTGAGGTGAGGAATGGGCAGAGACATAGCTATACTCTGCACTCACCAGCACAGCTGAACTAGTGCAAGATGTGTAGTAGTATGCTGCTGGTGATGACACGCAGGCAATTAGTACCTGCTGGGAGAAACTGTGACTTCGAGGCATATCATAGAACCATAGAGCTGGAAGAGACCTCAGAAGGTCATCAAGTCCAGCCCCCTGCCCTAGGCAGGACCAATCCCAACTAAATCAACCCAGCCAGGGCTTTGTCAAGCTGAGACTTAAAAATCTCTAGGGATGGAGATTCCACCACTTCCCCAGGTAACCCATTCCAGTGCTTCATCACTCTCCTAGTGAAATAGTTTTTCCTAATATCCAACCTAGACCTCTCCTACCGCAACTTGAGACCATTGTTCCATGTTCTGCCATCTGTCATTACTGTGAACAGTCTTTCTTCAGCCTCTTTGGAACCTCCCTTCAGGAAGTTGAAGGCTGCTATCAAATCCCCCCCTCACTCTTCGCTTCTGCAGACTAAACACACCCAACTCCCTCAGCCTCTCTTCGTAAGTCATATGCTCCAGTCTCCTAATCATTTTGGTTGCCCTCCGCTGGACCCTCTCCAGTGCGTCCACATCCTTTTTGTAGTGGGGGGCCCAGAACTGGACACAATACTCCAGATGTGGCCTCACCAGAGCCGAATAAAGGGGAATAACCACATCTCTGGATCTGCTGGCAATGCTCCTCCTAAAGGAACCTAATATACCATTAGCATTCTTGGCTACAAGGGCACACTGTTGACTCATATCCAGCTTTTCATCCACTGTAATCCCCAGCTCCTTTTCTGCAAAACTACGACTTAGCTGGTTGGTCCCCAGCCTGTAACAATGCTTGGGATTCTTTCATACCAAGTGCAGGACTCTGCACTTGTCCTTGTTGAACCTCATCAGAATTCTTGTGACCCAATCCTCCAATTTGTCTAAGTCACTCTGGACCCTATCCCTGCCCTCGAATGTATCTACCTCTCCCCCTAGCTTAGTGTCATCTGACTAACACTATGTTTACACTTGCAAGCTTGCAGTGGCACAGCGGTACCAATACCACTGTCAGATATCTCAGGGAGCAGCTTAATGTTGATGGGAAGGAGTTCTCCCACCGACATAGCATTGTGCACTTACACTGGTGAACCTTAGGTCGCTCAGGGATGTGGTTTTTTCACACTGATCAGCAACATACTTTTTGCCAGCGTAAGGTGTAACATCCTGGGCCTACTGCCAAGGTTGAGCTGCCTACAGAGGAGCCTTTGCTCAGGTTTGTGCCCAGCATCAGAATCTAGCTAATTTGTGTTAGTAGGAAATAGAAATTCCAGTATGCAGGGGTTTGTGCCTACTTAGAGCGGATATTTGCTCTTCATTTTCTGCTCAAGTATCAACCTCATGTTGTAACATGTGTGATATTACAGTGCAAATTACCATATTATATTGAAAAAAAACCCACATTACATTCTTCCCCACTGCTTCCTCCCAGTAATTAGATGTTGCATGCCTTATCTGGGACACTTGGAGCAGGATGAAGCACTACTGAAATCAATTAAAATGCATGCCCCACCTAATAGCCACAGGGAAGTCTTCAACAGAGCAGAAATATAATTATTTTGCATGTACCTAGTATATGTTGCTTGACTTTGTGGTACAGATAAGGAGCAACTTGCCAACAACTTTTTTTAAACGTATTCAAAACAAATATTGGTTCCTTCACTTAGGAGGCATTATACATGTTCTCTTATAGAATGGGAAGATCCCACAGACTTTTAGTTAAAACACAGAGAAAGGTTGATTAGTATCAAATACAATTGTTATCTGTATTACAGTAGGTCAAACGGACACCTCCTCAGAACAGGCCCCCTGGTAGATATATGGGTAATGCTGACAGACCCCAGTAGTCAGCAGGCTGGATTGATCCTGAGACCTCTGAAGCTTAGTATACGGGCCTCTACGGCACGAGCTAAAAGCCATAAGGCTATTAACTAAGGCTGTTGCAGACTCATTAATCTCTAGATGGTCTAGGTGCCGCCTTACCAAGCATACTGGTTACATATGCCCACAGAGAGACAGTCTCTGCCCTCCAGGCGCTTACAGTTTAAATAGACAACAGATAGGAGAAATGAAGTATTATCCCTAATTTTCAGGGCGGGAAGGGGAGAGGATAAACTGATGCACAGAGAGGTTAAGTAACTTGCCTACAGTCACCCAGGAAGTCTATGGATAAGCCAAGATCTGAAAGCAGGCCTCTTGAGTTGTAGGCCTTAGCCACAAGACCTACCTTTTCCTCTACAGAACAAACACACAAACAAAATGAACAAACAAACAACAAAAACAACATGACTGGAGGCTGTATATTCTCAAAGGGGCTTCTGGCAGTCTGCTATGCAAACATTCTAGTGGGATAAGTGAAAATGCCTTTATATTTTATTATTTGATTGTGAAAGAGGGAATTATGATCAGCATTTGTCAAGCTGTCTTATACATAAATAGCATGAGAAAGGTGCAGTGTAATCAGCAATCCACAGTTTTGTTAGGTCAAGAATTACAGTGACTACCTCTTCTAAGGCTAAACTTTGAAGTTCTTTCTCAGCACATACTCCTAATGAAGTAAACTGCCATTGAAATCAATGGGTCAGATCCCAAGATTCCACTCTGGTAGATTCCCATTGATAAAAGCTGAGTTAAATCTAATTCAGGATTTGGCCCAATGGCAACCTTGCTTGTTAGGCAATAGACAATGGTGAAATCATTGCTGTGATAGAACAGCTTCACAATAGGCCAATCATGCACACTGCTGCATGCACTCATCTTCAGTAGGAGCTCAAGTTGCGGATACTCTCCTGTGCTGCTAGAGTGCCCCACGGGAATGGGTCTGATTAGCAGTCAGAATTGCAATTTGCTCACTTTGGGGTATTGAAATGATTTGTGATTAGCATCATATTTCTAAAGAAACTCATGGCATGCAAAACTCAGGTGTTCCACTTCAGAGAGGCCCCTTCCAAATGTTCTCCTTAGAATTGATTCATGGAGCTTTGCACCCACTCCCATGTTTCAGTCTGAAGGAAAAAAAATCAGTTGAAACTGCCACATATAGCTTTATCTGAAACCATACAGAATTGCAAATTGTCCAGGCTTGGGTTGCAAAGCCATAAATCAGCAAGGTTTGCTTAACTGGCCCTTGAAAGATTCATGAATCTTGGTGAACCTTGGAATGAATTTGGTCTGACTGGTAAGTTAATGACAAAATTTAGAACCAGCTGAATTGCAAGGAACAGTTGTAATCAATGCAGTTTCAAGACAGCAAACTAGTTTCAAATTCTATATAAATGGATTTTCCTGCTGCATTTCTCTCCTGATATTTGCTCTTTGCAAAACACAAAGGGTTAGCTGCTCTTGGATCTAGTTCCAGTGATGTTAGTGCAGTTACGCCAAGGATGACTTTGGCTCAAGTTACTCTTTTACAAACATTTAACATGTGTAAGATGTTTACAATTCAGTGGCTCATCCCAGAGAGATGACACACACCATGAATTCTCAAAATCCTAACCTGAATCTATTGCCAGACTTTGAAATTGGCCATAATATCTATAATGGCAAACCCAGAACCAAACACCACCCGACTTTGGATTTTATTTGTAACTTTGCCCTAAGAAGTGATCAGAAGGAGCTTTCCTTTCAGCCAAAAATCTCTTTTTCATGCACTGGCTGTCAGTGCCCCCGAAAAGATTAAATAAGGCATATATAATGTAGATTTAAAGGATTTTCCAACTGAAGTGCCAAAGCACTTTGAACTGAAGAAGAAAGAGGTTGTTGTGCAAGGACTTCTTGATATGTTGGGAAAGACTATGTGGCATTGTTTTGCACACTGTATTAAAGTAAATATTCCATGTCTTTGGCATTGAGCTCACAGGAAAAGTGCCATTAACTCCTTAGTGTGGTGCTATTAGTACACTACGCCTGAACACAGATTCTTCAGGAGTGCTAGGGAAGGCCAATGGAATGAGATATTTTGTCCTGAAACATACACCCAGAAAGGGAGGTAAAACACACAGTATTCACATTAAGAGCAAACTTTGTATCGAAATTCATCCTCACAAGTCAAATGAGGCTCTTTCACTACCATAGCACTTTTCCCTTTCAGCAGCAGTTTAGAAACTTAGGACCAGCTTTCTCCGCCTCACTTTGGCTACATGGGGTTGGGGCAAAGTGCCTGTAAACCTGGTGGATCCAGCCAATGGAGGACAACTCCTGCTTAGGAGAGCTACCAAATGCACCTACAATATTCCTTCTTCTGGCTCCTGGCATATGGCATGTGTCTGGAATGTCCCTCTACCCCTGCGAGGCAACCCCCAGTTGTTGTAATGATAACTTTGGAGGCTGTTGGCAAATGACAGACAGTAGCCCTGAGGCTGGGCTGTTACACACTAACCAGCTAGCCCCGTGGTAGGAGGGGTATGAAGGTGACTTAAAGCTATGCATGCCGACAGACGGGAGGTGCCACCCCAGCTTGGATGCAGTCTACAATTGTGGGGAGGGTGCAGGTGCCGCAGTGGAAAAAGAGCTGCAGCCTCCCCATTGCCAAGGCAGCCAGTGAAATCCGCACAGAGGTGGGGCTGGTTTGGGAGAAGGATTTGCCAGCGTGATGCACTGATTCTGTGCATCCCTTCGTCAGTCACCACTTACTTGACTATCATCTAGAGCTTTACCCCCTCAGAACATCTCAAAGGACAGCGACTGTGATGACTTTACCTACATGACCTTCACTGGAGCAACCCCCTTACATCTCTGTGCACCAGCACTGATGAATATGACAAAATATTTCTACTTTACAACTTGAATATAGAACGTACTGTAATGGCTAGACCACTGATCTGTTACTGTGTCTCTGCCAGTAACAGGTACAAAGTGCTTCAGAGGGAAATGCTAGAAACTGAGTAAGGGTCATTTTTGGAGTAACCTGCTCAATAATCTTCCAAGCAAGAATTCATTACCCTTTGGTTGAGAAAAAGATCTAACAAATAATACTTGACACTTCTGTCACACCCTTTCCTCCAAGGGTCTAGTGGAGCTTTGCTAACTGACACTAAAGCCTGCAGTGCAAATGGGAGGTAGAGAAGAATTATACCCATCTTGCAGATTGGCAAACTGAGGCTCAGAGACTAAGTCAGTAGCCTATGATCACAGCAGGAAGCAGTGGAATTGCTAGAAGGAGAACCCAAGAGCCCCAAATTCTATTTCTCTATTCTCTCCTACCTCCAGATCACACATCCAAAGGAGGTTAGGTGGTGTAATAAGGGCTAGATCGTCTTGAGTGCGTAGTGCCCAGCAGACCCAATGTGCTAAGTCTAATCCACTAAGTCTGGCCTAGTTGTGGGTGCTAAAAATGTGAAACTTCTGGCCTGGTTGTGTGCACATTTTAAAGCCAAATGCAACCCAAGAGATACATAAAACAGATACATATAACAAACTGATATGGTGTGTATTTAAAATACATGTATATTTAGATTGTTCTAATCTCTTGAATATGTTCCTTAGTTCTGGGGGACACAGCAGCTCCCTGATAACTCTGTATGCAGGTGCACCTGCAGAGACCCCCTGACTTTAACTGGAGATGTGGCTACTCTGCAGTTCAGAAAAATCAGCCCCCCAATCCTCCTCAACTAGTACAAATTGGGGTTAGCTTCCTTCAGGTCAATCGAGTTAGAGCTGTGCATGCAAAAGGAGCGTCAAGCCTCTTGTGTGGAATGAAGTCTCCAGTCCAAACTTGCAAGACAAGGTGAATGACAACGTATGTTGTTCTGTAACTTCTCACAAGGCACCTGTGAACAGATACTCATATCCTGCTTTTGCTGCGTCAGTATTCCTCCCCTCCCCCAACTCCACCATAGACACTAACTTTCCTTCTCTCATGACAAAAGAATTCATAAAAATTGAATAGAACAGTTTGCTCTCATTCTCCTTTTTGTTATTGTATTCTTGACAAACTTTAACTTTTTTGGGGGGGAAGGGAGGAATAAAAGAGCAGCCCAGCCCCTAGGTTTCACTGCTTCCTGCCACAGTGCCCATTTTACATGGTACAAAGGTCATTTAGCATAGTTCGAAGCCCTCAGCGAGTTGCATAAGGCAATTTCAGCTGATCCGTGATGGAATTTCACTCAGCCAAAATCCTTATTATTATGCATTTTTTGCACATTAGGATTTGTCTTTTGTTGGCAGCCAGATCTGTTCACGAGGTGTTAAAAAGTGCAGAGGGGCTTTCTGCTCCACTTTGGCCAGCTAATCCTGCTTTTAAGGATAGGATAACTGTTTCATTCCAGGACTTGCTCAGCTTTAGAACCTGGTGACATCTGTTGACAAGGTTCTCAGAAATCAGTATCAAGCTCTTATAAGGAAGAAACCCCATAGCTGTCTATTCCAGGATGACTGGGTCCCCTGAAGGGCTGAGGGCACTCTACAGATTGACTGTAACTTTTCTTTTTCAGTGCTAGTCCTTGGTTTTCAAAATATTTTCTAAGCTGAAAAACCTTTGATGACTCATTTGCCCCTGTTAAAAGCAATCCTCCCGCTTTGATTGATTAGATGTTCCCTTTGTTCAAGAGAAGCAAGCTGCAAATCTTTACTACTACTTCTTTTTTTTTTTTAATCCCTTGAGTTAAATACACAGATGCGCACAACTCTCAGCTGAGCAATGTCACAGGCAGAGCAGATAACTGCTTCACACCAGACACTGACTGGTTGGTCAGAACAGACATTTTATTAGCATCTTGAGCCTTCCCTTGCCCAAAGTAGTAATTAAATCATACCTGCATCTAGAAAATTTGAGAGCTCTCCTCCCTATAATTACTATGAGGTACATTATCAGAGATCTGAGTCATTCTGTGGAAAAACACCAGTGTTTTTGGTTAATGAAATATTTCAGTAATGATTCTGAAATCTATTTTGATGAAAATATCAATAAACATATTTTGGAAAATTGGAAAAAAAAACCCCATGGAAAATTGCAGTCCCATAAACAATCTTTTGTGAAAAGTTTTGTCTTTGGATAAAAGCCATTTTTCAATCAAAAAGCGGTGTGTGAGAAAAACTGTGACCAGTGCTATTTGTGAGAGAGGCAAAGACAAGTAAAAGGTGTCATAGAAACAATGACACTAGCTCAGTTAATATAGGAGCATGCAGCAAAGCCAGGAATGGTGTTCAGTCTTTGGTTAGGTTAATCTGTAGCAAATCAGAGGAAAAGGTATACAGAGCCAGGACCCCTAAACTTTGAGGTAAAACTTCCGTTTTTTAATCAGTAAACAAATACTTTATTAAGTAATGAAAGAACAATTAAAAATTGTATTCTACCTGAATTTGATAATCAAAGGAGCAAATATCAGAAAGGTCTCCCCCACACAGACACGAACATAGGCAGATCCCCAGCTGGTGTAAACTGTCACACCCTTTCGTGCCAGCTGATGATCTGCCCCATAATTTTTATCTTGACACCTTTGGAGGCATAATTCACAAGAAACCAACCAGAGCATCATTTCAGAAAAATCTGGGAGCGAAGAGGGACATGGTACTAATGATGGGGTCAGCATCCTTGTTTTTGCCCCCCCCCCCTTTTGCTGTTGTGGCTTTTTCTGGAGGAGTTAGCAGGCTGACTATCCCAGAGTGGAGTGGGAGGTGATGGGCTGGTCCTGTCTGGGGATTAGGAGTGTCTTATCCAGTGGGCAGCCCAGGGCATGACTAGCCCTCTCCAGTCAACCCCACAGCAACTTCTGCAGGCCCAGTGAAGATAACTCCTTGCCAGCTGCTCCAGAAGTATGAACATTCTGAGGGGGACAGTTGTCCCTAGTGCTCCATAGGAAATGATGCTCCTGGCAACCAAGGAAGGGTAAAATCTAAATTAACATAGGCTTGGTCTACACTTAAAACTTAAACTCAATGAGGCTACAGCCCTCTGAGCACCATAGCTATGCCAACCTAACTTCTAGTACTATAGACACAGCTAAATCAACAGAAGAATGACTCCATCGACCTAGCTCCTGCCACTCAGAGAGGGGGAGCTACTAGAGAGATGGAAAAAAAAATGTCTTCTGTTGCTGTAGTCTGTGCAACTAGGAGGTTATCGTGGTGTCACTATAGCATCATAGCTATGCATTTGTGGTGTAGACATGGCTATAGTGGTGAGGCTCTTTAAGACTAGATATTCCCCTAGCACATTTTTCTGGCGTTAGTATGAGTAAGACCTATTATTTTTACATAAGAATAATGTATTACTTTTATACCACAGCTTTAAAGAGTTTACAGTGCAAACAAACAAGACAAAGTGCGGGAGCGAAAACAGGGCACAGGGAAGTCAAGTGACTTATCCAAAGTCATAGAGCAGCTCAGTGCCAGAGCCTGGAATAGTATCTAGAATAGAATAGTTCCTGACCCTCCTCCAACCCATCTTAATCTTAAAAGTATATTTGTAACAGTGTTGTAAATGAGGAAGGACTGTAAGGGCATGTCTGCACAGCAGGGCTAAACTTGAAATAAGCTACGCAACTTAAGCTACACAACTTAAGCTACACAACTTGAACTACTCTGGGCGCATCTACACAGCATTTATTTCGAAATAGAGAACTCTTCCCCCGACTTCCTTTACTCCTCATACAATGAGGTTTACAGAAGTTGGAGTAAAAAGCCTGTTATTTTGAATGTATTTTGAAATTACGGGCTTGCTGTGTAGACACGCACTACGTTATTTCGGAATAACTGGCATTATTCCCAAATAACCCTGCTGTGTAGACATGCCCTAAAGGAGATGACTTATTGCAGAGACACTCCATCACAGATATAGTTAATAAGAATCTGGTCACTTGCTAGTTGCTGTTGTCCTAGTTAACCAGTACCTAGGATTTACCTTGATGAGTACTACATTTACCTTGATCAGATCATGGCTTGCATATTCCTCTATGTCTGCACACCGTGGTCATTTTCCACCCACTCTTCACTCACTTCACACAAATGTAAAAGACTGTACAAGGTGCTAGGCAGTGGAAATTCAGGCCCAGTAAGTGTAGCTCAATAAAATATGTTGCTGTTAAATGGCCATCTTGATCCAGCTCCTGTTTGGGTGAGAGTTTCTTGTGATCTCATTCTTTTCATAGGAGAAAACAGACGATCTGATTCTGATCTTACTTGCACAAGAGTAAATCAGGAACATCCCTGCTGACACCAATACTAATGTTCAGGGCTCGACAAATCAGTGTATCTACTCGCTTGTGGCGAGTAGATTTCAGCCGGTCGCCCCATTTACCAGCAGTGCACGCATGCGCAATGCGGGTCTGGCGCATGCGCAGTGCGGGGCTGGCAAGTGGATTTCGTCGCGGTTTGTCAAGCCCTGCTAATATTATACATTCTTGCTGGACAAAAACACCCCATCTATGTCTACACTGCTCCTATTTTGCGCAAGAAATATGCAAAAGATGTAAAGCATGGAATATTGCCATGCTTCATTTGCATAATTAATGAGGCTCCATCTTTGCACAAGAGGCTTTTGTGTAAGAGCCATTCTTCCTCATTTTTTCAGGAAGAACAGCTCTTGCACTAGAGGGGGTTTTTGCACAAAAAGGAGCTATGTAGATGGCTCCTTTTTGCACAAAAGGCTCTTGTGCAAAAACAGAGCCTCATTAATTATGCAAATGAGGCACAGCAATATTCCACGCTTTGGCTCATTTGCATATTTTTTGCACAAAACGGGGGCAGTGTAGACATAGCCTTACAGTGCTGTGCTATCAGAGTGAGTGAGAGGAGATTACAGTCTATTATGGTTAGCTGCAGTTATATTTTTACTGGGTCATTGATAGCTCTAATAATAAAGCATTTCCCTTAAGATAACTTTCACATGTTGTTTTTCTGGTTTCTCAGGTATATGTCCAACTATCTTTTTTTATAGTCAGGAACATACAGGTCCCTCTCAGTATAATAAAGACACAGAAAAATAATGTAAATAGTTACAAATGAAACAAACAAGGAAAGTAAACAGAGAATGATGCCTCTGAATAGCATTCACCAGGCTAGTAACACTGCACCTGCAGCATATCAGCCAAAATATGCATCAAAGTGAGTCAATATTATACATTCTTGCTGGACAAAAACACCCCACCTCAGTTACTATTCTTGCTCCTTTTTTCACAATTCAAATGCTGCACCTCTGGGAAATGAGTCAGCCCCAAGACAGGGCACTAAATGATAATCAGGTAGCAACACAGGCATTTCCCTAACAGTAAATATTTCAAGATCAAAGTAAGGTTTCTAAGATACATTTAAAGGAAGTTGTTATATTCAAATACAGTTTTACAAGCACAAGCTGATCGCAAAAATAGTTTTTTTTTATACTTGTTTCAATGAGGAGTCAAATTCATCCCTGATGCAGTTCCATTGACATCATTGGAATCACACCAGAGAAGAATTTAGCTTAGGCCACGTATCCACTTACTGGATGATTAACACTCTGGTGATCAATCTTCCAGTGTTTGATTTATCAGGTCTAGTAAAGACCCATTAAATTGAATGCGGAGGGCACCCCTGTCAGCACTGGCACTCCTTGCTGTTGCAAGGAATAAGGGAAGTCGACAGGGGCATTTCTCCTGTCAACTTCCTGCTTATGGAGATGGTGCCAAGCTCGCCTTGAGGTTTGTTGATTCCAGCTATGTTATTTACGTAGCTGGAGTTGTGTACCTGAAGCTTACCTCCTCTCCCCCCGGCCCTGCAATGTAGACCTAGCCTTATAATGATTGATATTATTTGCCACAAGTTGTATTTATGAGTTTCAGATCTGGTGTGGACTCAGGTTTGGGATAAGAATGAATAGCTAGTTTTGAGAGAAGCAGTAGTGGCTTCAAATGTAGTTAGGAAACAACATTATAATATAGTTAAAACAAAAAGTAATTCAGGTAAGACCTGAGGCCTAAGTTCTATAGGAGGTCAGAAAAGATTAGTGATTTTCAACCTTTTTTCATTTATAGATTACTAAAAACCCTTTGAATGGAGGTGAAGACCCCTTTGGAAATCTTACAGAGTCTGCCAACTTAGGGTTAGAGGCTGGATCAGAGGCTGAAAACCACTGGAATTATATGATCACAGTAGTTCTTTTTGGCTTATAATTTACATATGGCCAAACTTGATGAGAAATCTGTAGTATAGCCCTGACAATAACAAAGGGGAGGGAACCTGTAGGGAAAGGATTGAGTCAAAGTTTAGAACTGGAATTTGATCCAAATCCATGAGTGGCAGGTGAATTTACCCATGGGGGAGGCTAGCCCCAGCCTCTGCCCCCGCCAATGCCCCACCCCATCTCCTTCCTCCTCTTCTTGAGCGTGCAGCACACTCACAGCTGCTGGCCTTCCTTTCTACTGTGCTCCTGGCCCAAGCACTGGGCATACAGGCAAATGTGGCTGGAACACAGCCCCAGCGTGCGCGGGTGGCGTGACCACAGCACTCCCAGCCCCAGCGTCGCGTGGGTGGGTGGCGTGGCTGGATTCAGCACGGCCTCTTCCTTGGTGGATTCCTCTGCAGGTCCCAGAACAAAGGTGAGCCATACTAGTTGAGGAACAAAAGAAAGGAAAAGGTTCTGTGCCAGGCCCATCCTGTGCTGCCACGTAGGAGTCTTTCATCAGCTCTAGCCCTAGCAGATCATTCCTCGAAGGCTGCTTCAAGGCTGTCTCTGGTTAGGCTCTGACCTCAGCCAGGTCTATGTTCATAGGGCTGGCTCACAATGTCATCTGCCTCTTCCAGTTAGCTACTAATAAGCTGGGCTTTTCCTTTTATTTCCTACCCCCAGGCTTGGTACCTTTAGGGAGGCCAGCAACTTCCATGGGCCCGGGCAAGGTGTGAGGGGTGGTTCTGTAGCCCCAGAAGGGGCGGGGCCTCAGGCGGAAGGGGCAGTCAGCCCTCGGCACAACCCAGAGTGCGGTGCTTAAAAAGAGCAGGGCTCTTGCTGCTGCCACTCTGGCCCCTTTGAATTGCCAGGCCACGGGGCAGTTGCACCCCTCCCCGCCGTGGGTGGGCCTGGGTACCTTTCACTGATAATGCAGTGGGATGGAATGGGCCGCATTAACTTTTCTTTGTTTGTGTGGGGTAGGGTTGCCAACACTGACTGAAGCTATTCTGGGAGATTTTTTTTCCCCTCCCAACATAATGTCATTTTCTTAAAATATGTCATTAAAATCTCCATGATTGCTTTCAATAGTCACTGGGAGACTGATGCCTATTCTGGGATACTCCAGGCCAATTTTGCAGGGTTGGCAACCCAAGTGTGGGGTCACCCATCCCCATCTCCCTGTGAGGTAGGGAAGTGCTATTACCCTCATTTTATATGGGGAATTGATGCACAGAGTCTAAGGCTATGTCTACACTGCAGGATACCCTGGAAAAGCTCTGCCGTGTCCAAGGAACGTGTCTGCTTTTCCGAAAAATATTTCAGAAAAGCAGACGCGCTTTTTTGGCATCCCTGTAAACCTCGTTCTTCGAGGAAAAAGGGATGTTCTGAAAGAGGGTTTTCCCACAACATTTGGCCCCGTGTTGACAGGCCAAATGTTGAAAAAAGCCTCTTTCAGAAGAAAAGTGGAAAAAGATACACAAATTGCGAACCACAATTTGCATATCTTTTTCCGACTTTTCTCTGCAGTGTAGACATAGCCTGAGAGACGTACCCAAGGCCACACAGGAAGTTTGTAGTTTGTAGAACTCTCAAGTCTCAGCATCCTTCCTTTCAGATTAATGATGCCAAAGGAGCTCTTGTGGAATATCCAGAAATGTTTTCTGTGTTGTGGTTGTATTGGAATGAGTGTGCACCAGCTGCAGTATTCACAAATGGCAAAGCCAGAGAAGGCTTTCAGTTAGGTGTCTAGCTCTGGATGTAAGGAGCCATCTATGAAAATGTTCACCTCTGTTTCTTTGAAGTTTCTTTATAGGGTATATTAGTACTTATTATTTGTTTTACCATCATGCCTCTCACAGCCTTAGTCATAGAGCAGGACTCCTTTGTACTAAGTGAAGAACAAAAATATAGCCCTCTTTCAAAGAATATATTTAGATCAACTAGTTTGTAAATTCTGACAACATACGGACGTCTTCTGTTAAGCAATCCCACATTAATCAGTGCTGCACTCCTCACTGAATTAACTTAAACCATAGCATGAGGAGAAATGTATTTTATTTAAAAATGTCATGAAAAATCATAGAATCATAGAATACTAGGACTGGAAGGGACCTCGAGAGGTCA
>JANRFK010001234.1:111324081-111340074 GCA_030068395.1 Apalone spinifera
ACCGCTTCTCCCTTATCCACAAGACTCATTATCCTATTAAAGAAAGCTATCAGACTTTTTTCTGCAAAAAGTGCTTTTGTGGAAAAGCATCCGTGCCAATCTAGACACTCTTTTCCACAAATGCTTTTAACGGAAAAACTTTTCCGTGAAAAGCACTTGCGGAAAATCATGCCAGTCTAGACGCAGCCACAGTGCATGGAGAAGCTTAACTGTGTAAGTGAATTTCCTGTGGAATGTATTTGGTGATAAATGTCATATAAATTGCTTAGTTGTTAAACTGTTGCAGAAACATGTATTGATTGGTAGTGTGAGGTGCTTTTTTTTTTTTTTTTTTGGTCCCAGAAATGTCCCTGCTATTAAAAACAGTTTCTCTGTGAGCAGAAAACCACAAATTAAATCAGTCATCAGTTTTGAGTTTATGCCACAAATATTATATTATTTAAAAATAGTTTCTATGTCAGTTTTCTTTTAAACAAAAGCCTTTTGGAAAGTTATGAAACATATCATTTTATGATATTGGGCTTTGGGCACAGCGAAAAGAATAGGAGGAAGGAGAGCAATTAATATAGAGAAGCGAGAAGTTTGACAGAAGGAAGAGAAAAGAAAAACAGAAGTAAGGAATACAAATGAGAGATGAGTTAAAATGGTCAAATTCAGATGCATTTTCTGGGGCCTGATTTACCACTGTACCACTCCAGTTTTGCACACCATTGATTTAGCAGTGGAAGATGGTGTATGGTCACATCTGGGTTTCCTCTTCAGCCGATTAATGAGACAGAGTCTACTGACTAAATTCAGAATAGAGTCTGGATTGGGATTTTGAGCACCCCCCAAATCCTGGATCAGATGCAGAGTTCTGACATAGAGTTCTGACATGAGAACATTTAAAATAAAATATATATCTATTAATCCTAAATCACAGTATCATGGGTATGCCACTCCCAACCTCCACACTCCTGTATGATAAAATCCTCAATAGGCAATTGTTTCCCCTATTAGCAGTTAAAATTTAAAACAAAAACAAACCCAAAACTTGGGTGACTTGGTTGCATCCTGTAATGGACTCCTCTTCGCCCTACTCTCATACACCATGGTCCATGGGTTATGTGATCTTTGTTAGCTGCTGTTTGCTGCGCTCCTACAAAGCTGGCACTTCTACAAACACACTTCTTTTTTCCCCCACACTCAGAGATGGAATGCCACTGCCAGAACCCAAGTTCTTCCTAAGTAACCACTTGCCCATGAGAATCACCATCTTCTAGTGCTTTCATTTTAAGTGTGATGGGGTGCCACAGAAAAAAAAGATCCGTTCCTTCTCACTGTTCTGATTTTGCACAGGCTTTATGGCCTCAGTCCACCATAGGATTTAGGCAAGTGCTTAGTTTTAAGCATAGCTCCTGGGGCATGAGTTATATGTATACCAGAAACTATGGCCTTCAGCTTGCAAATATATAGTCAGAATTACAGCATGTTCAGATAAGCTGTTTTCCTAGAGCAGTGTTTCTCAAACTGTGCTCTGCGGAGCCTCAGGGCTCCATGAGACCTCTCCAGGGGCTCCACAAGGTTGACAAACTGGAAAATCTTCAAAAGCATAATTGAGAATCGCCTTGAACTGATGCAATTAACACACACCGCTGGGGCTCCGCATAAATTTTTACGCATGTAAAGGGCTCTGGAGCCCAAAAAGTTTGAGAACCTCTGTCCTAGAGAAATATCTGTCAATACACAAAGGAATAGCAGCTGTCTGGATCAGAATTTGAGTGAGGCTGACTGTTCAGGTTCAAAGCTGAACCAGGGAATATGGTTTGAGTTTGAATTTGACAGCACCAAAGTCCTGCTCTTTGTTCTCATGAGATTCCAGCCCTAAATGACAGAAATCCCACATAGAGAGTGGATTCCGCAAGATTTCCGGACATTTACCATCCAGCTGCATCAGGTTTTCAGCTAGATCCAGGTTAGAAAAAAAAATCCTTTCTGGTTTGGGATCTGATTTGATGCTAAAACCAAACTGAGTAGATTTAGACTGCCAAGATTCAAAGGGTCTAGACTGGGTGTTCCAGTTGAGATTATATATTTATCTATTAAAAATATTAGATCCTTTGTCAAATGAGATTCAGTGAAAACAAACTGAAAAATGGCTAATACAAGTATTACTAAAAACGTGACGGCCTGCTTCTAGATTATTTTTTCAGGGAGCTTAAAAAAGTAACATTAGTGAAATGTATTTAAACACAGTTTGAGTTTAAATATCAGTTTGAGACTTCAGTTCTGAACACGCTAGATGACACTTAATAACCATGACTAACCTCTCCCCAAATCATTACCATTCGTATGGCCACAAAAGGCAAACTGGATGAGAGAATGAGGAGCTAGTAGGAGTCTCAGGCTAAGCATACAACGGTGGGATAGCTATAAATGAACCTTTTCAACCATAAATTACATGTGGCCAGTAATTCCCTTTTCTCTCTCCCTCCTTCCCCCTTCCCCTCTGAAAACCTCAGGACAAAGGCTTGCCTCTCTGAAGGATGCCTTTCTGGAGGATTAAGCAGCTTTTGTTGACAAAATACAAATTACAACTCCTTTACTTAGTGTCCCGCCTTCTCAGCTGGGCTCCAATCCCTGAGGGACAGGCTCTATTACTCCTGTGTAGATGAAGAGCTCAGAATGGGCAGATGTAATTATTAACACCATTCAATGGGGTGTCTTTCTGAATTATCAATTAAAAATCTTGACTGTTTTTCCTTGCATTAAATAGAATGGCAGTGCAGATAATCTATTGCACTGTGCAGCGTTATATGCATATTTAAACAGCGTGCTTCTTTGCTTTTTATTCCCAGGGCACTGTGGGGTGAGGAGGACTCCTGTGAAGCTGCACAAAGGGCCCCGTCATTTGTCTGAGCCAAAATTCTTTGGGAAAATATTGTCGCCTTCCACCCTTGCAAACAGGTCCTGTAGCGCTAGCCAAACAGGCAAGATGGGCCTAATATCTCCTAAAGACACACGAGCATTCCCTGGCGCGCATGGAAATGCCTCTTTTGATGTGGCTCCATTAAAATGCATAGTTCGCATTACAGCTTTTGAGGCAACAGACACATGAGCATAGAATAAAAACAGAACTTAAAACAATGTGATTAAAATTAAACAACAATATGGAAATGGTGCATGGAGTTGTCATTTCTGGGCAGAGGGAGACGAGTGATAAATCAAGCCTTTGGGGGAAGGGATTGGAGTCACTGTAACAATGATACACAGGGTTCAGAGTTAGAATTCTGTTAACCATGCCTCTTGAATTGGCATACTTGTACTTACAGACTTGCAAGACCATTCTTTCTTATGAAGTTGCTCGAAAATATTGCTCCAGTTGCATCTGAAACTCAAAAATACACAGTTATATGAGTATGGGTGTGTGTGTGTGGAAACTTATCCAAATATTTTAGAATTAAAAAAGTAAGCTTCAGACCTAATCCAGTTATATTGTTCTTATTTTTTGTCTGATTAACAACAGTTTAATTTAGGCCAGATCCTTATATGGTGTGACGAGGCCTTATTCTCCATCATTATTGACCATTTGCAGTATCTGGATTGTTGGTTTCAACAGAATTATTCCTGGTTCACACAGGCGTATGTTTGTGTATGCTATTTTATTCTCAACTTATGTATCAGTCAGGCCATGTATACACTACGTGGAAGATCAACCTGGTAATGAAGATCGGCCTTCTAGTGAAGACCCGCTAATTCAGACTGAGAGGATGCACCAATCGGCAGAAGCTGACCTGCTCCTCACGAGGAGTAAGAGAAGCAGACAGGAGTGTTTGCTCCCATCAATCTCCCTCTGTGTGGATGATGGGAAAACTCAATTTAAGATACTTTGACTCCAGCTACATAATTAAAGTAGTGGGAGTTGCATATCTTAAGTCGACTTTCACCTTTAGTGTAGACCAGTCCTCAGTGACTAATGGGCATTGCCCATTGCATTCCAAAGAGAGGGTTATCAATTCTCATTTGAAATACGACACTTTCCAGACAGGAGGAATAGCTGCTCAAGAAGTTTGCTTTCAAAAACAAGAGCAGACCAAAAACCAGCCACAAATAATGGGAGTAGGGAGAGTGAGCTGAAAATGCAGCATCAGACTATGAAATAATTGCTGGGGAACTGGAAAGTGTTGTGGACTGGACACATGCCTTCAGCAATTTAGGAGTTTATTTTATTAGCACTTAAGGCCTAGAAGTAGCACTGAACTCTTGACATAGTGGACACCTTCTTCCATGGGGGATGCCTTATACAATCCCTCTCCTTTTCCCCCCAGCTTTCTAGAATCATACTTATTTAACAGTAGGCAATGCCTGGACTCCTGTTTTGTTTGTGTTATTCTACCCCAACTTAAAGCTTGCTGACCATAATACACGTCTCAGTGCTTTTAAGCTGCATCGCTCAACTCCAAAGACTTTCTCCAAGATGAATAGCAATTGAACTTTATCCAGTATTTTTTTAATGTGTGCCCTTTACTTACACCATCATTTATATCTCACTCCATGTAAAATATTCACAGTTTGTTTTCAGTACTATCTGGCTGGACTTCAATCTGGGTTTAACAAATGTTAGATGTTATATTCACTTGCATACTTCAGTTTTTACTCTGGGGGGAGGGGATTTGCCAGCACAGTGATTTAAGTAATATGGCTATGTTTTTTATTTTTTATTCATTTTTTTTTGTTTTAAATGCCTTCATCTCTTGACCTTATAAGGTGCAGACTGTCTTGAGCTGAACTCTAACTGGGTGGCCTGACTCAGCCAACAGCCCTGCAAGCTCATCCCATTAAAGTCATGATGTTTATTTCTTATTTCAACAAACCAACCTGGATTTCAATGCAGAGGAAAAAAAAAAAAAAGAGAGAGAAGGGGGGAGAGGGGTGAAAGGAGGCACTGCAGGTCCATTTGGACACCAAGCAAAGATTTTCATATTGAATTTTATGCATACAAGTTCCATTTGCAGACATGCTGCAAAGGAGTTGTCACCTGCGTTCCTCCTTGAGAATATGTTTCTTCTAACTTGTAGAGGCTGTTCTTTTTTTAACGTAATTTGAGAAACATTTCTGTTAAAAAAGAGATTAAAAGGGATGGCTGCAACCAAAATGGCTTCACATTATCAACACCACCACTTAGACCTTCATCCTGAAAACTCTGACAGGGTTTCTCCTACAGGCAACCAGTCTCAATTCTCTTCAACAGAACATGTGATTGAACATGATGATCATACTTAGCACTCTACGTTTGTAGACGTCAAAGCACTTTCCACAGTAAGGAAAATGGTCATTTCTCTTGTTTGATAGATAAGAAACTGAGGCATGAAGACTTATGTTAACATTGACCTGTTCACTGGCACACATTAAGGATTACTTCCACTCACACCCAGGGCAACGTACCAATAGCAAATAACAACCACCCTTTTGCGCAGGTGCCCCGGCATGCCTGGTGTCTATAGATATAACAAGACAAGGATCTTCCCTGCAGGGGCTCACAATCTAATGCAGAGAGAGGACACAATGGATAGAAGACAACGGATCATCAGAGTGGAGAAAGTGATAGAAAACAAATGCTGGAAAACAAATACAGAAGTGAATGGAAGAAAGTGCTGGGTACAGTGGATAGGGCACTGCTCTAGGATTCAGGAGACCTATGGGTGTGACCTTGGGCAAGTCACGTCAACTCTGTGTGTGTCTGCCATGTCCTCTCTCTGTTGTGTCTATTTAAGCTATATAATTTCTTCAGGGCATGGACATTTGTACAGTACAGGCTGGACCTCCCTTGTCCGGCACCCTGGGGACTTGACTGATCCCGAACAATGGAGTTTGCCGGATGACGGGAGGTCAAGGCTCCCTACCTGTTTCTGGGTGGGGCTGCATTCTCTGCTGCCTGCTGCTGCCTCTAGCCCCACACCATGCCAGGTCCCCCATCACACCAGCCCCGGAAAGGGGTTGGCCCCGCTGCCTCCAGCCCCAACAGGGGCTGCGTCCCGCCCCCCTCATGGCGCTGGTCTGGGCTGCATGCCCAGCTGACTCCAGCCCTGGCGGGAGCTGAGCTCCCCACCGCTAGCCCCAGCTGGGACTGCGTTCCTGCACCATGCCAGCCCTGGCTAAGGCTGTGCGCCCCACTGCACCAGCCCCAACTGGGGCTGCGCTCCTGGCCACCAGCTCTGCTATCTCCAGCCCTGGCTGGGGTTGTGCTCCTTGCTGCCAGCCCCGTCCAGGGATGAGTTTTCCCCCACACTGGTCCCCTGAGGCTGGGCTCCTCACCTCCAGCCCAGCCTGGGCTAGGATTCTGAACCTGGCCAGCCAGGTCTCTGGTCCAGCAATATCCAACAGGACAATGGATGCTGCAAGACCAGAGTGTCCCGGATTTTAGAGGTTCAACATGTACCATACACAATGGGGCTCTGACCTGATCAGCCAGTAGGCTATATGATAATCATAGAATCACAGAATACTAGAATTGGAAGGGACCTCAAGGGTCATCAAGTCCAATCCCCTGCCCTCACAGCAGGACAAAGCACCATTTAGCATCCCTGATAGATGCCTATCTAACCTGCTCTTAAATATCTCCAGTGATGGAGATGCCACATAATACATAATGCAAATGAAAGCTATAATACAAATTCTGCTTACAGCTATAGCAAATTCTGATGGTAGACTTATGTCCCCCTTCAAGGTCCATACTGCTACGTGCCTTTTTTTGGGGGGGGGAGGGGCAATGATTATATGCCCTTCTCCTTTGATAAATAGATCAATAAAAGGAAGATTAAGGGGTGACTTGCTTACAGTATATGAGTATCTGCAAGGGGAGAAAACACTGGATACTAAAGGGCTCTTTAGCAGAGAAAGGCATAGTTAGAACCAGTTAAAGCTAGACAAATTCAGAATAGATATAGAGCACATATTTTTAACAGTGAGCGTAATTAACCACGAGCACAAACTGACAGAGGAAGTGAAGGATTCTCCACGTCTTAGACCAGATGCCTTTTTGGGAAGAGATGCTTTAGTCAAACACAAGTGATCTGGCTTTGTATAGGAGTAACTGGGTGAAATTCTACGTGGCCTGTGACATACTAGGTCAGACTAGATAATCTAATGATCTCTTGCAGCCTTAACATTGTGGAATCTCTCTAGCTCTCTATTATGAAGTTTACTGATTAACTCAGTCTTGTTGGATACACAGCGAGACGGGCCAGCCAACAGTGGCCCAACATATCAGGCAGGGACCATTCTTCTGTTTCTAGTAAATGTGTCTGTGAAAATGCAGAAAATTAGAAAAAAAACCCAAGCAAAGCCAGTGTGACTCACTTGCCAGAATTCCAGACCCATGCTAGAGAATGTCTGGAGAAAAGGGTGTGTCGGGCCAAAGCACAGGGAGACCACGCAAATACAAAAGGCTGAATTGGTTAAACAGAGACGCCTTGTAAACAAATGTCTGTAAAATGGATACACACTGCCAGATACCAGTGCTTTCAACTGTAGTACATTTATCATGAGGAGCACTGTGGAGCAATTACAATCTGAGTTCCTGTTGTGCTAAGAGAAGACCAACCAGGGGCGCCATTTCAGATTGGGGGGGTGGATAGGTAGGTGGGGAGAAGCAACTTAACGCATGATTCCATACGAGAGGCTACTTAGGCACCTGAAAACTCCTGGGTTTTTTGTCAGTGATAACTTAGAAATTAGGTGACAGGAGCAGTGTTCCTAATTCTTATATAAAGAAAAATATATAACAAATACCAATTAAAGCCATATTTTCAGTTTATTTTTAAATTTAGAACAAAGAGCAAAATATTTCCAACCCCAAATCTTGAGGTGTCGGTTTTGGAGCCTTAACACAAGTTTGATACTTTGTACACTATCTTTAGTAGGCATAAATAAATCTGCTTAGCTTTGAAATTATTATTTTTTAAATGTCTTAAAATTATGGTCCAACTGTGAAAAGGAGAGTGAGGTAGTCTGCTCCCGCCCCTGCTTCCCTGGCCAGACTGTCCTTTTGTTCTGCTTGATGAGCCTTGATGAACCTGTAATTCTTTCACTTCAGTGAGCAAAGTGGAGGAGGGGAGAGGAGCAGTGTTCCTTCTAACATTTCTAACCTTGGGTGGGTTGACATTTCTTATGCTCAACACCAATATTGAGGTAGTGTGTGGATGTGGACCAACAATACAACCCCCCATATATATATATATATTTTAAATAGTTTATAGGTGTGGAAGAAAATATACTAGCTCAAGGGAGAGTTAACAAGGAGCAATGCTTACAATATTTAGTATAAAATCAAATACAAAAGAAAGTTAACACTACCCTTGGAATACATGTACCATTGTCCTTTCTAATAACTCAAGCTAGTAAACACACCAAATGTATATTATCCACACACACAGTTCAGCTTTACAATGCTAAACAAGTCTATGGGTCAACTAGAAATAGTATTTGCAAGGAAAGCATGACTAATACAATATTTACTGACACTGGAAAGGAGAGTAAAAGGCATGCACTAAGGCTTATACAGTGTCTCTGGGAAATGTTTAGGATCCATGCGGTAAAAACAGATAAAAGTTCTCATGGTTTGAAACTTTCACCTTGGGTATTCTCACCAACTCAAAGATAGAAGCCCAAGAACAAATTAACACATGGCTTCAGGGTTTGTAGATAGGGGCATGATTCAAAGAGCTTGCAAATAAGGTTTCATTCTACAAAAGAACTAGTACCACACCTAGTACTTGCTACTTCGGACTCATAAAAATCAGAACGCTACTAGATAGCAAATATCTGGCCTTAATGCAATTTAATTTACCAGGTATTAATTAGTAACACAGGATTTAAAAAAAAAAATCAGAGTTTTAGATATTTGGAACACTCCCAAAAATTCTGTTAAAAAAGTATTTTTTTCTTTCTTACCTTAAGCCATTAATACCTGTATAAACTTTGTTTGAAATGTGATTATGCAAATGTCTTCCTGGCATATGCACCCCCCATGTAGCCTGCTTCCCTCCCCTCTTCCAACCCAGACCAGAGGACTGCTATTTGGACTAATGCAAGTGAGTTAGGGAACCCCAAACAAACTCCCCCCCCCCCCCCCCCCCCCCCCCCCCCCCCCCGCCTCCACCTCACTGCACAGATGCCAGCACTCACCCACATCTTTTACCCCCACTTAGCCCTATGCAATCTGCTCCCACCAGCCTAGCCAGGGGCTGGGATAAAATACTGCTTCTCAGGCTTGCAGGCACCAGCAACCTAGCTGGGAGTTACAGGACACAGCACAAACTCTCCACTACCTCACTCCAGGACACACAGCACAAACAAACTCTCCACTTCCACCTCACCCCAGTGTCAGCACCCACTCACCCACTCCTGTGAAATCTGCTCAGTCCTGCTTCTAAAACTTGCAGGAACAAACAGCCTACAGGACATAGCACAAACAAACTTGCCACCCCCTCCCCCACCTTGCCCCAGGACACACAGCACAAACTCCCCCTCCTCACCTCCACCTCACCTCAAAGTGTAGGGTTGCCAGATGTCCGGTTTTGAACAGGACAGTCCAGTATTTGAGCTTTCTGTTCGGGAAACAAATTGAGAAAATATAAATGAGAAAATATAAATGTCTGGTATTTTCTAAATAAGATGTAATGTAGATTGTGATGTAATGTCAAGTGTGTCCGGTATTTTTGTTGAAACCATCTGGCAACCCTACCAATGCCAGCACCCACCCACCTTCCTCTTTCCCCCCTCCTACTCCATGCAGTCAACCCTCTTTCTCCCCCTTCCCAGCCCAGGAAGCTTTAGAGTGCTGGGTTTCTGATTCTGCCTCTGCTCCTCTCTCTCCTGGTACAGAGGGGTTTCTCTAAACTCCTCTTCCCTCCCCTCTGCTACCCCCAGCCAATTACTCCCTCCTCCTCCCTCCCCCAACCACTTATTTCCTCCTTATATCTCCCCCTGCTCTGGCTCTGGGAGCTCCACAGTTCAAGCAGGCAGCTAGCTCAGTTTAGCTCCTGGCTTTGAAACTCTGAGCAGGACTCAGAAAACAGCTTTGCAGCTTACAGGAACACTGGAGAGGAGTAAAGAAAACTATCCGTGTTCTTCTCACTCCTGGCTAGACAGGGCAGGCAGGAGATAGTATCCTGCTACTATAGGGAATGGCCATTTGGAGGGGCTGCCCCCCCGCCCAAGATCCCCAAATGGCACCCATGGGACCAGGATGAGTTGCAACAGAGAGCTTGAAACTCATGGGAATGGCCTCACTGAGGGGTAAAAGGGGTGTGTGTTCTAGTTGCTGCTTAAAGCATGGTTCTTTATCTTTGTATCCTCGTGTAACATGGTGTCAGAAGTGAGTGAATCCCTCTCTTTAAAGGAGTAAAGACAAGATACCACCAGCTTGATGAGTGAGGATACGTCTAGATTGCAAGCTTCCTTCAGAAGAAGCTTTTCTGGAAGAGATTATGAGTTATGTCCACACTGCAACTGTGTTCTTCTGCAAGAAAATGGAAAGAACAGAGGGGTTTTTCTGGCATTGGCAATCCTAATTCTACGAGGAAGAAGTCTTTTTGCGGAAGAGCTCTTTTGGAAAAAGGCATGTGTGGACGGGGAAGAGAGGAAAGAGGAAAAAGCACAGGTGCGTGCCCTGTTAGCCATTCCGTCCATTGCAATCACAGATTACATGCGAGAGAGCGTCCATTCAGTCTGGACGCTCTCTTTTGAAAAAGTAGATCGCTTTTTCGATGCGCTTTTGCTGTGTGGACATTCTGTTTTGGAAGAAGTTTTTTCGGAAGATCTCAACCAAAAAAAGCTTCTTCCAAAAGAAGCCTGTAGTCTAGACGTAGCCTTAGTAGGGAGACCTGAAACAGTTGTTGCAGAAAGGAGGCACAGCCCTGTCTCAGTGCAGCAGTAATCGTGAGGGAGCCCTGTTAGTTCTCATAAAGAAATTTAACTTTGGCAACTCAGGCAGCTGACCTGGCTGGAATTGGAGAATGATTTTGGATGACTTCTGGTTTAATAGAGGAAGCACAAGAATATCTGGTAAATCCCTTATATTTGCCATATGCGATGCTACAGCTGATAGCCCTTTCTGCTAAGGAAAAGGAAGAGTACTCCAAATTGAAAGAGGGTTTGGATGCGCTTGCCACAGGCTGACAATATTATATACGAAAGGGCAAAATGTAACAGGAGCTGCCAGGAACGAGGGGAAAAAGCAGAGACTTTTATTATTTCACTTCATCCTCTTACTGAACATTACAAATATGGAGTGTTAAAGGGAGAAGTAATAAGAAGGCAGCATAGATGTTGGTATAATAGACACCAATTTAACAGCACAGCATCAGAGCCAGATCTCTCACTAGCAAAAGCAAAAATACAAGAAACCAAAAAGAAACAGCGATGTGACCTACATGCTATTATTACATGTGGGGTAATAAAAAAATGGCAGCCCACAGGATTAGGCCCTGGCAGGCCCCCACCTCCATGTTTACTTGCGCCTTCGCAGGTAGCAGAGGATCGCAACTCTGGTTGGCAGTGACTTGCCATTAATGGCCAACTAGAGCTGCAATCCTCCAATATCTATGGAGGCACAGGTAAACATGGAGGTGGGGACCTGCCAGGCTGGAATTTGCCTAACCCGGTGCCAAACAATATTGACACAGGAAAGAAGTCACAAATGTCAAAGGAGTAGTCAGACCAAATGTACAACATAAGAACAGTGGGAGAGCAAAGGACCTTAATAGGAGGGAAGCTTGTAAAAACAAGGAAGATATGGCAGGACTCCCCTCTGTGATAGAACTCTACAAAGATCAAGTAAGATTCTGTTGTGACTAGTAACAATATATTGGAGATTTGCGGCCAGTTCCTTGGAAAACAGGAAAAAGTTCTTCAACAAATAATACATGTAATACAAGGAATGACAATTCTCCTTAGGGTTGCCAGCATACAAAAACTACATCTGCTAGAGAAACTGGAATGTGTTAATGACAAAAAGTGAGTTGTAGAAGATATGTATTCACGTGTCTTCACAGGGCTGGGGATGCTTTCAAGGGAGTAAAAAATAAAACACCAATGTCAAAATCCAAATTTGTGTGGACCTTACTCAACTTAATCAAAACATGTGCAGAAAGACACACATGCTTCCTACAATTGAGTAGACATTAGCTCAGTTAGCAAAAGCCAAAGTCTTCACAAAGCCATATGTTATAGCGGGCTTTTGGCAAATCCTCCTTGCTAAAGAACCCATACTACAAACATATTCATCATCCCCTTTGGAAAGTAATGTTTCACTTGTCTTCCTTTTTTATGGGGCACATATCTTCCTTTTCTATGGGGCACATATCTTCTGCCCCAGAACATTTCAAATAGAAAATGTCTCCTATTGTGTCTGATTTACCTGGCATCCTTTGGTATGCAGATGATATGTTGGTATAGGACAGAGAAAAAAATGAACATGATGAGTGATTACATGCAGTTTTGGGATGCTTCCAACAAGCTGGCCTCACTCTGAATGAGAAATGTAAATTTGGAAAGGAGCAGACCTAATTTGTAGGACACAGTTTGCAAGTAGGGAATTAATCTGGATTCAGACAAATTGAAGACAGTACTCTTCTTACCTGAACCGCAAAAACTTTTTGTTTTAAGAATATGCCTGGGCACAGATCACTTTTGGACATTCCTACCAACTTTAGGTCATTTAAGAAAAGACTTAAGAGATTTCCTTAATGATCAGAATATGTGGATCTAGGGGAGCATACAACAAAATATATTTAATAAAATGAAAACTATTGACATTGTCACCTGCTTTGGCAAAGTCTCCAAGAACAGTAACAATGGATGCATCTTTATGTGGTTTAGATGTAGTGCTCAAACAAAAGCAGCCAGAAGGAGACGAGAGATCTGTTGCATTCTATTAAGAAGCCTCATAAAAACACAGCAATGGTATGCTCAAGAAGAAAAGGAAGCTCTCACAGTCACTGGGGGCTATGCATACATGTTTGACTTGACTTTCAACACAGGAACAGACCACAAGTCTTTAGTGGCGTTATTGGGTCCAAAGCCATTGGATGACCTTCCACATAAGATTTTAAGATTTCAGCTATGGCTAATGTAATTTGTTTTGACACTGACTATATACGTAGGAAAGCACTAATAGCAGCAGAGTAAGGAAGAAGAAAAGGCTTTAGAGAAAGATGTCAAAGTCTACATTGACCATGTTGTGGTAGCAATTCTAGCATCTGCCAGCCAACTTCAGCAAACTAGAGATAAACAATTAAAATATATGACTAGTCAGAAGCTGAATCAACTCTGCCAAAGACGGTGAGGGGGGCAAAAGACTCAATTTTCCAACAGACTTACCATCATATTGGCAGGACTGAAATAACCTTCCCATGGCTGAAGGCCTGCATTTGTAAGGATAATGCATTCTAATCCCTATGGTATTTTGGGAAGAGTTGCTCTCCAAAATTCATGAGGAACACCAAGTATAAACATGTGCAGGGCATGAGCACAACAGCCTGTATGGTGTCATGAATAGGGAAATTTGGACGTTAGTAGAAGGCTCTGAGATATATAATGGGGGAGGGAGGGGTGGGAAATACCAGAACCAATATTCTCTACAAAGCTACTCGACAGGCACCGGCAACAGGTAGTCAGAGATTTGCTTTTCTGGAGAGAACACACAAATATCACTGTAGTCAAATAATTCTCCAGATGTATTGAGTTGGCTATATCAATACAGACTTCATTGATACAGGCCATGCAGAAACTAAATGGCAATATTTGCAAGACGTGCTGTTCCTGAGGTCGACATATCTGATAATGGGCCTCAATTTACTCTGAAACGTTCCTGGCATTTGCACAGGCTTTTGATTTTGAACTTCATGCTAGTAGTACATGTTACCCCCTGAGAGATATTGGAGGTGGATAAAGCAGTGCAGACTTTTAAAAAGATTACTGCAAAAATCAGTGGATCCATATAAAGAACTCATGACACATGGATGAACACTGCTTGTGTCTGGACTATCTCAAGCAGAACATCTGATGGCAAGATGACTAAGAACAACTTTTCCTGTGGCACTGACATAGCTTAAACCAAAGTGGTCCAACTTAAAGGAATTTTGAAAACACGATGCTGAAATAAAACCTGTCAGCAACAAAACTTCAGTGTTTGGCATAGAACTAAAGCACTACCTGAACTGAAACCAGCAAATAAAGTTGGCTTAAAAGCCCCCAGACATTTGCAACTGTTTGGAAATTGGCAGAAATTCCTAGATCCTACTTAGTGAAGACTCCAAAAAGGATTTCTCTGGAGGAACTGAGTTGATCTTCGTATTTCCCAATACAAGAAGATCAGATCTGGGACTTTGCTGCTGCTCTGTCAAGAAGTGAGCCCTTTCTATCGGGAGCTCTACTGACAAATTCAACAGAAGTGAGAACATGGGCTGGAAGACTGATCAGATCTGTCCTTCCCTCTCCCCCTGGCAAAGAACTGATCTTTAAATATTGCTCAGGACTGTTTTAAATGCACTTGACAAGAGGACATAGCAGTTTCAAGGAATTTGAAATGTATTTTAAGTTTTTACATGTATATATGTTGATTGTTAATTTAGTCCTTTACGTAAAGAAATTGTAGTGGTTATAGATTGTCTGGTCCTCCACAGTTATCAGAGAGGACCATGATATGTTGCATCAGGGAGCTTAATAAATAAGGAAATGTCCTGGTTGGAGAGTTCTCTGGCTGCTGCTTAAAGAAGGACTCTTTGTGTTTATGTCTTCACATTACAAATATGATTTTGGCCCTTGTTGCAAGTAGTCTTGTGATGATATAAAAAACATAGGTGTTGACTCTGTGGATGTGCCAAAAATTAGTAGGAGCTTAGCATGCATCAACAGCCAGATTTCTTCCTCCCCCCTGCCATCCAGTGCCTGCCACCCACTGATCAACTCCCCCCTCCCTCCCAGTGTCTCCCAGCTACTGTGTTCAGCAATTCTGTGGCATATAGGATGTACTGCAAAGGAGGGGGAGGAACAAGAATGGGGTGGAACTGGACAGGAAGGCATGGGGCAGTGGTGGAATTGAGACAGAAAGAGGTAGGGTAGGAGTGGGGATTTGGGAGAAGAGTTGGGGGTGGGGCCTGGGGTGGAGCAGAGATGGGAAGAGGTGAGTGCTTGGGGAAAAAGGTCAAGGGGAGGCAACCCTAGGACCCGGAGGGAGCTAACATCTGTGATAAAAAGTTCCAAACTTTATATGCAGAGCAACTCTTTCTCTGTAGTCCTGGGGAGTCTATACTAAGCTTCAAGCCAAGAGGCCATGGCAGTTCTAGTCCAAGCACTTTCAGAGATTAGATTAAATGCTTCTCAAAATTCTTAAGCAACAGGGTCTCATGCTCCTAGTGGGTGAGGGTGGAGGAGACCATGACCTGTTCATACATAACCGATAGCCTGGTTAAGGTCACTTCAGTCAGAGCTTGGAACAGACTGTAGGTCTCTTACACAACACAGACAAATCTCATCCAATTTTCTACACAGGTTTTCAGAAAGAGATTAAGTGCTGCTGTAGCCCATGCTGACATGGTATGGCTCTGTCACCCTATGAACCATGTCTCAAAAATCAGAAGGCAAATTAATGCAATTGGCTTCCTTTAAAAGAAAAACCTCTTGATTTTTAAACTAATCTTGTTATTTTAGAGAGCCTAACTTTTGATTTTTGAACTCTTAAGGTAGACAATTCAGTCATGTAAATACCCATACTACCTGCATGCTCACTGGTGTAGCCCAAGGTCCAGTGTGTTTCAGCAGCAGCCCTGGGAACTACAAGTTGTGGACTACAAACTGCAACATGTTGGGAGAACTTCCTGGTTCCTGCCAGGATGTGCCCTCTGCCCCCAGCACGGTCTCAGCAAGGACTGTGCTAGAAGCAGCACACAGGCTGCAGCTGAGAGAAGGGGCTGCTGAACTGTTTTCCTCTTCTATGTTTTTTACAGGTAG
>JANRFK010001234.1:111341514-111355757 GCA_030068395.1 Apalone spinifera
GGATGGCAGGAGACAAATCGCTTGATCATTGTCTTTGGTCCACGCTCTCTGGGGCACCTGGTGCTGGACACTGTTGGCAGATAGGCTACTGGGCTAGATGGACCTTTGGTCTGACCCAGTATGGCTGTTCTTATGTTCTTATGTTAAGTTTTTCCAGAAGATATCTTCCGAAAAACCTTCTTCCAAAAGAGAGCATCCACAAAGCAAAAGCACATTGGAAAAGCAATCTGCTTCTTTTAAAGATAGCGTCCACTTTGAATGGACGCTATGTCACGTTTAAGCTGTGATTACTATGGACGGAGTGGCCACCAGGGCACCTGTGCTTTTTCCTCTTTCCTCTTTTTTTGAAAGAACTCCCTCTTCCCCATCCCCACATGCTTTTTTCTGAAAGAGCTTTTTTGGAAAAAGGCTTCTTCCTCATAGAAAAAGGTTTACCAGTGTCGGAAAAACCCCTCTGTTCTTTTGATTTTTTTGTCTAAAGAACACGAGTGCACTGTGGACGTAAGTGAAGTTTTTTCGGAAAACAAGTCATTTTTCTGAAAAAAACTCTGTAGTGTAGACATAGTCTGAGCATGTGCGATCTGGTGACGTTAGAGTGTTGCATTCTGGAAATTGTACTCATCAGGCAGCTTCGCTCTGAATTTATACAGGAGAGTCAGACTATTCTATTTATGATTTATCTTAGGCAATTTCTAAACATTTCAATATACTGAATTCTTCCTAGGAGGGACTTTTGATAATATTTATGGAATTAGATTGGTCAAGGTCAAGCAAACCTTATTAGTGTGGCTATGTATGGATGTTTTTCATTAGAAAAGAAAAAAAATCTGTTTTCTTTTCCTATTATTGTATAAATGTTACATGATTCACTACTGGTAACCTTGTGGCTGGAGAGGACATCCCAAGAGGTTTTTAAGTCCTGGCTAAAGTCTAGGTTGGATATTAGGAAAATCTATTTCACTAGAAGGGTGATGAAGCAGTGGAATGGGTTACCTAGGGAGGTGGTGGAATCTCCATCCCTCGAAGTTTTTAAGTCCCAGCTTGACAAAGTCCTGGGTTGGTCCTGCTTTGGGCAGGGGGCTGGACTTGATGACGTTCTGAGGTCTCTTCCAGCCCTATGATTATATGACATTTGCAATGTGTCGCTTTGTTGCACTGGCAGTGTTTTATTGATACAAAATATGACAGAGCTAAGTTTTGTGTAAACCTTTATTGCAAGGGAAAGGAGTAGGGAGGAAGAGAGTGGAATGTTTAGGGATCATTTTCCCTCCCTCCATTTGCCTATTATTTTTAGGATTGTGGGGACTGGGTATTTTCAGTTTTTTTCAAATTCCAGGACGGTATTTTGCACTTCTACACAAGCAAAGATATACTGATTGCAGTGGAAATTTTGCCTAAAGTTACACTTGATGAGCAAACATATTTAAATGCGTGGTCACAATTCTGGTCACTCAGATAGCCTTAACTCTGTCCCCATGTGACCCTGTATGTGTGAAAGAGATTCGCCATGTTGGATGAAATGAGTGCCTACAGTTTGAACTAGAGATCTAGGCTTGGTAATGAGAATGGCAACTGAGTTATATCCTCTGACACAAAGGTAGCCTATAGCACACAGCGAGAAACAGGCTAAATGATCACCATTGAAAGCCCCAAACTTTCTGAGCAATACAGCCCAAATACTAACAAGAGCTACAGCTATTGTGGAGTATCATACTGGACATATTCAAATGCTAATATACCTAAGAGACAATCTCCAGCTCCCTCACTACTTTAGTTTCCACTCACTGCAGAAATAAAAAATAATACTGACCTCCTGTGATTCATAGAGGTATTAAGATCTAAACAATGGGCACAACTCTTCAAAATTACCAACAGAGATGACGTTGTCTGGAGACCCGAGTAAGTGTGTAATTGCGCTGCTCCAACAGCAAGCCACTAACCTAGTGGCTGAGTGTCAAACTCCAGTCAGACTACATCTGCTGCCAGGCAAGATGGTGGCTCAGCAAGAGGGGAAGCTATGGCGCATCACTGGAAATTGTGCTGGGCCATTGTGCTGGGGGTGGGCCATAGCCACGCTCCCGCTAATGATTCTCCACAGTCTCTCCTCATACTGAACCACTGTGGAGCATCATGGGAGACCAGGGCTGCTGATGGGAGGGAGGAGCAAGAGGGTCAGCTGCCCTGGGGCCTGACGATTTAAAAGGGCTTCCAGCCACTGCAGCAGTGGCTGAAGCCCCCCAGGTCCTTTAAATTAGCCCTGGAGCTCTGGGGGGTGTAGGCCGGGTAGGGCTCAAGGGCTGGCTGGCCCTTTCACCCAAGTCTCTACCCCTTCCGGGAACCTGGGACAACCCTCTCCACCTTGCCCAGGGGCTCAGCAATTCTTTCAGCAGCGCTGGAGGAGACAATCAGCCTGGGAGCTGTCCCATACAGAATCGGGGCATGAGATATCTCAACTACAAGTCCCAGGAGGCACCACAATGAAATTTCTTAATGAAAATTTTCAGATTTAAACTGAAAAATATCAGCCAAAACTGTTCAAGTTGTGATTTTTTTGCCCCAAAGTCAAAACTTTCCACTCGAAGCCTTCCTTCTCCTTCTGTTTTTCAAATCAGATCTACTTAAAAACTAGTGAAAGGCATCATTACTCCTCACTTGGATGGCTTTAGCTGTCTAGCTATGAGCCAAAAATGCCACAAACTGGGCAATCTCGCCAAAAGTGAAAACTCCTCATTTGTTGAAACCTCCCCTCTCAAAGACACTTTGTCCACTTTTCAGAATGAAGAGTCTATTCTGCCAAAAGACCATGCACATAAAATTCCAGGTGGATTGTTATAGTCTGAGAAAAATTAGGGTAAAAAAATCAATCTTGTAATGGTCAGCCACTTTAACATCAATCTTAGCTATTTCCCTCTACAAGACACCCATAGGAAAACAAGCCCACCACAAACACTATATTTTGTAGCTTAAACAAATCAGCTGAAAACAGAGTTTTCAGTATTTTAGCCACACAAGTTGTATGCACAGACATAAGTTTATTTTAAAAAGCATAAGATTTTTCATACATGTGAACTCTATTTGAGCTTTCTGGCACCAGGATATGTAAATGTTTATTCATCTTGATTGGCAGGGTTGCTATATTGGCAGTGAGAAAATATGGTTGGCTACAATATACCCGCACATATTGTCTACCTGTTTCCTGTTACTTCTCTCCCCATTTGCCTTCTTCCATCAAATCTCGATCTCTCTTATTTCTGCTGCTGGCCCATCTCTCTCCTCCTTTGATAACATAGTTGCCCTTCTACAGGCAGCGTACCTATTGGTGAAAATTAGTAGGATTTGAATCAGTCCATAAAGTGGTTTGCTTCCAGGTAAGGTGATGTAGCATTCAATAGACAGGTTTAACCAGGAGTAGGGTCTTTAAATTCTGTGTTTGGGATGATATTTTCTCTCGGAAGATGGTATAAAAATTCCTCAGTAATATACTTATTTTTAACTTTTGGAAGGCTCAATTTCAAAACCTTAATCAGATATACAATCTTACCTTTGTATCTCAGATTGGTACTGAAGTATGTAAAATGAACTTTTATTTCCCTACCCTTAAATAAACATTGAACGTTTGAACAAGATTTGGGCTATCTAAAAAGATGCTCCAACTGAAAATTGACCTAGTTTGTTGGCAACTTGACTGCAGTTTAGCCCTGTCTGTTACTCCCCACTCTTGTCTCACAGGATAAACCCTGACTAGACAGATTCTTCACCAAATTCTAGGGCTAAATTCTCACCTTCCAGGTGAGGGTCTGTGTGCAATTTAGGACAGGTTTTGGCCTGTTGTTGGCTGATATCATCAGTCAATACATTTTTTATTTTTTGGTAAATATTAGGCTGTTTGATTTTTTTCCCATCAAGATTTTTATATAGCAATGGCAGGGAAGAGAGAGTACAAAGAGAAAGGAGGTCATTTTGACCTATTCTGCACCAAAAATCTTGGAAATAGTTCAGAAAGTGCCTGCGCATTGCAAAACCTACTGAAAACATTGCAGTTCTACAGTGCTTTGATCTCTGTACAATTCAGTCAATTACAGAGCAGGAATTTTCAAACAGAAGTTTTTGTTTCAGTTGCCTTAAAATTAATTCTTTTTTAAAGGTGGGAGACGGAAAGCACCATGGAAAGGAAATAACTGGGCACTAGTTGTGCATTTTGCATGTGTGTGTGTCTGCATGCACACGTGCTGGGGAGAGAAACTTCAGATAGTCAGTGCAGGTATTATTATGCAAATGCTGGGAGTGTTCTGAGTGCTATACAGGATACTGAAGATGACATTGTGACCTGTTTTTCCTTGCTCAGACATCCAGTTTACATTTTATAATGATGCAGTCTAGTTCTAATAGGTAGATTTCATCCATAGATATTAAAGTTTGTCACGAAGGGGATATTCTCATTTTTCTATGGGAAAATTGAGGCACAGCCCAAGTGGAATGACTTTCCCAGGGCTATCCAGCAACACAGTGGTGCAGCTGCAACTAGAATCCAACTCTTCTGAATCCCAGCTCAGCACTTTATCTACTAAGAAGCACTGCCTTACTTTAGTGGCACTCTTCCTGACAAAAGTGAAAGAGTGAGCCTGCATGTGATATGTGGGGTCCATTTTTTCCACTCTTATTCATGCTGAGTAATGTCAGTGGGACTATTTGGAAATAAATTACTGTTCAAAAGTGATTGAATCAGATTCTAGGGATTAGATTTTAAATAGGCATTGAGATGCCTAACTCCCTTTGGTTTGGGAGCTAGGCAACCAAATACCCAGTAACTATCTAGGCCTACATTGCTAAGGAATCATTAATGAGGTAGGTATTAGGATATCCACTTTCAGATAAGAAAAACAAGGTACAAATCCCACAGGGAAGGAGTTGCTAAATGAGAAACACAACTGAATCCTGACTTTTCTATGCCATATAACTAGGAAAGCACACATGCTGCTGAGCACAGACAACATTTCAAATGTTTATTACAGTATAACCCCAGTTTTCTAAAGGTCTTGGGACACATTTAACATTCAGGTAATGGCTGGGGGAGCAAGTCCTTTGAATCTATGCTTAGGGTAAAGGAGTGGCAGCTCTTCTGATACTCATTCCTGTGGATCGTCTATGGCTATGTCTACACTTGCAGTCAACCGACAAAACTTTTGTCATTCACAGGTGCTTAAATCTCCTCCCCACCCCTCGAAACAACAAAGTTTTGCCAGGGCAAGTAAAACTATGAATGCTGCATTGTTGGCAGGAATGCTCTGCTGCTAACAAAGCAAAATGCCCTTATTGGGGATGGAAGTATTTTGTTGACAAAAGTGTTCACAAACAGTGTTCACACACACTGACTTTTAGAGACGGGCTGTGTCAACATAGCCTTGGGGTACAAAATGCATAACCTAGGCACACCCTACATTTATAAGGCCTGGTCTACACTAAAGGGGAAAACCAACTTAAGAGACGCAACTCCAGCTACGTTAATTACGTAGCTGGAGTTCTATCTTAAATTGCATTTTGGTGCCATCAACACAGCGGGAGATTGACGGGAGCACACTCTCCTTTCGACTTCCCTTACTCTTCATAAGAGCAAGACTACTGGCACCTACACAGGAGCGGCCTGAGGCTGGCTGCAGCAGCTGGTGCCCCCTCGGCATCCCCGCCAGCACGGCCGTCAATGGCCATGACGTCATCAAAGGGACCGGGGCCAGCAGCGCTCTAGGCAACTGCCTAGTTCGCCTAGGCTCACGGGCTGCCCCTGCACCTACTGAAGCGCTCTCTCAGTTTGAATTACTGTGTCTTCACTCGACCCGCTAATTCAAAACCCGAAGATCGACTGCAGCAGCTTCGATCTTCTCTGTAGTATAGACAAGCCCTAAGAAAGAATGACACTCCTAGAAAGGAGCTGAGGGGTCCAATGCTTAGGCTGAACCAGATGGGCACGTCCAATGTTCAGATATCCAAAGAATCTTTGTTAATGGGGGTCTCTTAAAAGAGGCCAACTGTTCTCAAATTTCATCTTTCCTTAAAAACTGTCAGTTTTTAATTCTAGATTGGAAAGTTCATGTATTTTTCTCATTCTCTTTCATTTCATAGAGTTCAGCTGGAAGCCAGGTGAAATACTGGTGGACAGTTATAGTTTTGTGGGAATGTTTTCTCCTCTTTCTTAATTAAGTTGCCTTAATTTAAATGAATTTAATCTGCAGGGCCAGATTAATCTTTTGTTGGCCCTGGTGTCTATGGCTCTGCTCCCTACACTGCTTTGGGGTTCCTCTCTGCCACTCAGCCTTTCCCCCACAGGGCCTGCTCAGCCTCTTCTCTCCAATCCCCACCCCTCTGCGGCCCTTCCCACTACTCTCAGAGGGGAGGGGTCAGAAAGTAGCACTCACCACAAAAACAAAAGTCAGTGCCAGTGGTGTGAGCCTGTGAAAGTACTAAATTCTGGCAGTGAAAATACTTTCAGTGAAATTGTGACCTCAAAACTCCTCCCATCTCAGGAAAACTGGAGTGTCATGGGCAAGCTCTGGTGTTTTAACTGGGAGTGGTGTCTGAAACCGAAACCTTTCTTCCTCATGAAGCATATTGGAAAGAGACACTTAGTAGCTGTTCACTATCTGTGTTTCAGGAGTCTGGTTATCACACTAAAAGTAGATTTGAATCCAAGGCTACATCTAATGCCTTCTTGCGGAAAAGCGAATGCAAATCAAGGTCAGTGTGGAATATCGCTGCACTTCATTTGCATAATTAATGAACAGCCGTTTTTGCGCAAGAGGCTTTTGCGCAAAAAAGAACCGTGTAGACGCAAAACCCCCCTCTTGTGCAAGAGCCGTTCTTCCTTATTAATTATGCAAAAGAAGTGCGGTGATATTCTACGCTGAGCTTCATTTGCATAAGCTTTTCCGTAAGAAGGCTACAGTGTAGACATAGCCCATGCCTGAGATAGGACCATTCACTGAACTGTGTGGTGTTTGAAATCCGGATCTGGATCTAACTTCTGTGGCTGGTTTACCGAATATTCCTAAAAAGCGTCTCTTATAAGTTACCCCAAATTTCCTTCAGGCAATCCCTGCTCTTGAAGAATGGCACAAAGGAGGGGGCCAAATGTTTCCTAAATTTAAGACAAGGGCTGCAGAAGGAACTGAAACATGGGGAAGCCTTAGCACAGGGGAAGAGTAGGGTGAATTTTGCTAAGTGTAACGCTGGCCAAATTGCTTGTGTATCCCACACACCAGATGTATCTGGTTAACAAGACTATTTGAAATGGTTATCATTAACAACAAACATTTTGGAAATGATATGAAATCTCATGCTTCAGGCTAATCTCTGTCACTCTGCACCTCTCACTAGGTTAAGAGAAGAGGCAGACGTGAAACAAGAGCTCAAATTTACATCCTCAGCCACGTCTACTGTCCTGGTGTAAGACACCCTCAAGCCCTCGATACAGTTTTCGTATGTGGATGGAAGCGGGTTAGGGGAATCGCCTTAGTGATAGCCCAGGCTAACTGTACAGTGAAGACAAACCCATAGAGACCAGGATGAGCAGATTATCCCTACATGTTCCTCTGTTGGGTTTGGTACGTACGTCTTCTTCTGAAGTACATGTCACAGGACACTGTCAGGGCACATCTACATGGCAGCGTTATTTCAAAATTACTCACGTTATTTCGAAATAAAGTGAGCATCTACACAGCAAACCCGTTATTTCAAAATAATTTCTAAATGACGGGCGTCTTATTCCAAATTCGGTAACCCTCATTTTACAAGGAATATTGCCTATTTTGAAATAGTTATTTCAAAATAAGGTGTGTGTAGACAGGGCAGGTGTGGTTATTTCGAAATAAGTGGCCTCCAGGGTTTCCCACATGTGCCCTGCTGGCCACTCTATCCACACTCATCAGAGCTCTATAGTTCCTCTTCCCCTGCAGGCTTTAAAGGTGCAGCCTAAAGGGAAACAGTGGTGGCATGCAGCAGGCCCAGCTCGCACCAGGCCACACAGCAGCACCCATATCTGCCTACCCCGTTGCCATGTCAGACCACAGCACTGATTCTGAGCCCCCAACAGCCGCAAGCAAAGCTGTAGGCAGCTCCCAAGCCCCTGCCCAGGGGCGGCAGAGGAGGGCCCCATCGTGGACAGGTGCAGAGATCCTGGATCTTACTGAGATCTGGGGAGACAAGGCAAACCTCCAGGATCTCCGCTCCAGGCACAGGAATGCCGACATCTGTGGCTGGATGGCTGAGAGCCTGGCCCAGAGGGAACACAGTCGCACCCAAGAGCGAGTGCGGGTGAAGGTGAAGAAGCTGAGGCAGGCCTATACTAAGGCCAAGGCGTGCAGCTCCCACTCAGGAGTGGCACTGCAGACATGCCAGTACTTTGACCAGCTTCACTGCATCCTGGGAGATGGGTCAGTCCCTTTCCCTTCTTGGTTGTGGAGGGCTCTGGGTGAGAGACGCCCATTGTCACCCTCCAGGAGGATAGGCCTTTGGCCAAGGAGGAGGAGGCCAGTGAAGCCACAATGCTTGCCAGCCAGGAGCTCAGCTAGTTCTTGGAGCTATCTCCCTGCCATCTGCAGGCTCCTGGCCTGGCCAGCACCTTCCCATGCCTGCTTGTCTCTGGGACGTGGGGGTAGCAAGGCTCCCCCAGGGGACATCTGTGCCCCTGGAGGAGGGGACCCACTATGTACGCCACAGATGGCCTTGCTTGAAGCACATCAACTGTGTCTGTCCCGACATCAGTGAGTGTTGGCTCAGAGATGAGGGGTAGGCTTCAGGGCACAGTGTCTCCTGGGATGAATGCCCTTCTTCTTGTTCTTCACAGCTGGACCAGCTGCAAGTAAGGTGCCTGCAACACCTCCCATGACAGTCTCCCAACCCTGTGGGAGCCGCTGCCGCAGATGAGCCCATAAAGACCTGGTGTGGGAGCATGTGGTCTGTCTATGTGGCCTCCAGTGCTCTCTGGACCAGCAGTGGGAAGCAGACCAGGAGCTGCACTGCTACACCTGGTGGGACCTGGCACAAGTGGCCTGCAGCATGTGCATGGTCTACACAGCTGCCATGGACCGCATGGTCACTGTGATAAAGTAGTCCAGCAGCTGCCCCCCCTCCCCGCTCCTGCTCCACCAGCTTCTCCCCCTGCTCCTCCAGCATCTCCCCTTAGGCCCCCTCCCCCGTTGCCACTGAGACCCCTCACAAGAGGCATTGGAATCACCCGAGGCAGGCGTCACTCCCAGTCCCACCCATGAGCCTCTCCTCCCCCTTTTCCCCCTTTCACCTCCCTTCTGCCTCCTCCTTGGTTCTTTCCCCAGTTCCTCTCCGGTTACATTTACCCCTAATAAAAAAAGTTCATTCTTTGAAAACAAAAGGTCTGGTTTATTTTATCAGAGGGGCAGGGAGTGGGAAGGTGGTGGGGAGGAGGAGGAGAAGGGAAGGAAGGGGTGAAGAAGGAAAGGCACACTGGGATACTGCATGTGCCCGTTGTGGGTGTCCTTGTATGAAACTCTCCTTCAGGGCGTCTCAGATGCACACCCTCCCCGATGGACCTGCCAGATGGCAGCTGAGTGTGGCTGTTCAAAGGCCCTGGTGAGCCACTCAGCCTCTGCCCCCCACTGGCAGGAACATCTCCCCTTGTTCTCACATATATTGTGGAGGACACAGCATACCATTATCACCTGGGGGATGTTCCACTCGCCAAGATCCAGGTAGGTGAGCAGGCAGCAGAACCTCCCTTTAAGATGGCTGAAGGTGTCCTCCACCACCATGTGGGCCCTGCTGAGCCTGGTATTAAACCATTCCTTTGTGGGGTCCGGGTGTCCAGTGTGAGGCTTCATCAGCCATGGGAGCTGAGGGTAGGGATGTCCACATCCTCGAACCTGATGGTGCAGTCGGGGAAAGAAGTGCCAGCGTGCATCTTCTGGAAGAGGCTGGAGTTGTGGAAGATGTGGGCATTGTGCACCTTCCCCGAACACCTGATATTAATTTTCGTAAAGCAGCCATGGTGGTCCACAACAGCCTATTGGACCATGGAAAAGTGTCCCTTCTGCTTCATATAGTTGGATGCCTGGTGGTCAGGGGACTGGATGGGGGTGTGGGTGCCGTCAATGGCTCCCTGCAACTGGGGAAGCCCATGGTCCATGTCGCTCCAGAGGAGAAGCTGCCACAGCAGAATGGTGTTGATGGCCCTCACCATCTGGAGAAGGAGATAAAGAGGGAATCACTGCGTTGCCAGAGCCCTTGGGAGGTCCCCGAGCCCAGCCCCCCTTCTCCCTTAACCCAGGACCAACCCCCAGCTTGCCCCATCCCCCAAAAGGGCTTTGTGAAGGCAGGACTGAAAAACCTCTCAGGGAGGGGGCTTCCATCACCACCATCCTCTCACCCCTTCCCTAGGGAACCGCATTCCAGCAGTTCCTCACCCTCCCAATAGCAAGTAAGAGAGCCAAACCTTCATGACTTCAACCCCGGCAATCGATCTCCGTACTGAACTGGTTCCCAACAGAATGGTACCTGTCCGGTGTGACAAGCTTCCAAATAGCAATGGCGATCTGCTTCTGGAAGGGGATGGCAAGTCACATGTGGGTGTCCCATCACCTGATGGCAGGGGCAAACCAGTCACACAGCTCCAAAAAATTCTGGAGCCACTGCTGGTTGATCCCACTGCTCCATGATGATCCAGTCCCACCAGTCGGAGCTGGTGCTCAGTTGCCTGAAGCGGTGGTGCACAGGGAACATGGGAGGGACTGTGCTGCATGAGCACCTTGTGGAGAGAGGTGAGGATGTGCCCCACAGGGAGCTGTGGGTCCAGATTCTGCAGTGCCACAAGGTCAGCCTGCAAAAACTGCACCAGGAGGTGCATCATGCAGTGCAGGAACTGGTGATTGCTTTCTAGCATGTCCGGCTCCATGGCAGAAATGCTGTGGTGTCCACAAGGGCAACCAAAGCAGGCAGTGAGTGAAAAGGTTTTGCTGACCCTCAAGGAGAGAGGCAAAAGACAGGAGCTTGAGACACAGCTGTTACTGCTGTCCTGATGCCCTGACTGAAGTACTTCTGGGGGGCTTTAAATGAGATTGAGGCTCCACTGCGTGTGGACACTCTATTTTGAAATAGCTCAGCGCTATTTGAAAATAGCTTATACCAACATAAGCATTCATTGTAGAAGTACCCGCAGAGACAGGATATAGGATGTAGGATTAGACAGCCCTTGGCTCTGATTTAATCTGATTATTCTTAGGAAATTTAGATCAGTCAAAACAGCATCCAGAAGACAAACATATTTCTCTGCCATTCTGCATCTCCCATTCCCAGCTCACCTCTCTTGCCCTGCATGAAGGGTGATATTCTCACTGGGATAGAGGACCAACACAAAGGGTTTTTTCCGACAGTGGTAAACATCTTTCTATGAGGAAGAAGCCTTTTTCCGAAAGAGCTCTTTTGGAAAAAGACGTGTGTGGACGGGGAAGATGGGTTTTTTTCAAAAGAAGAGGCCTCCAGGAAAAAGCACAGGTGCCCTGGTGGCCACTCCATCCATAGTAATGACAACTTAAATGCGAGATAGCGTCCAATCTTTCGCTTCGGCAGTATGGATGCTCTCTTTCGGAAGAAGTTTTTCTGGAAGATCTCTTAGCCCCTCTCATATTTGAATGTTTCAAGAAGAAATGAAACTTGGACAATTTTTGCACAAAATGTAATGAAGAGAGTCACAACTCTTTCAGTCTCTCCATGTAAATACAAATACAGTCTCTTCATTAAATAGAAGACTTTGGATGTGGCCCAAAAGCAACCTTAAGTGGGATCAACAGTAAATAGCAATAAGGTTAAAAAAAACCCTCCACAAAACCCAGATAAAATCTGATGGCTGAGATACACCAGTAATTTATAACAGATCACATCTTTGATCACTGTACCATTCTCTTCAACACTTCAATACAGTTGCTGAAGCTCAGCCATGCAGGGGGTAATGTACGATTAAAGGAGGAAGATTTTCCTGGTCAGGAAAAGCAGCAAGATATATACATTTTTCCTCTCTCATTCTTTTTAGTTGAATGTGATGACAGTAAATATACCAAAATACATCAGCTTGTATGCGTCTCTCCTCCATGAACATTTTTCCCATGAAGGGTGTGGCAAATGATGGACAATATGTGTTCATGTATTCCAGATGTTATCTAAAGGCACGTTCACATATATGGTATGTCAAACAGGACTCTGGCCAAATTTAATGATACACATATTTAAAATAGAGAGAGTAAAAACATTTTAACTATACAGATGTCTACATTAGAAATGGGCTTAACTCTTGACACTTTCTCCCTCTAACAAAACAAAAACTCACCCAGATCCATCCTCCCCACAAATATTGGGAACATCCAGATTCAAAGACTGCAGCTGGCCTTTCTTTCTAAAGGGGCAAATGTTCCCCCAATGCAAACACCACTAGACTCTGGGATTGAGAGCCTGAACTAAACTTCATGACTCTGTTTCATTTATAGTGAAAATTTAGCAGCCCAAAAACAAAACCATTAATGAATTTGGAGTAAACCTCTAGGAAAGCACAAGAAAGAACATAAGAACGGCTGTACTGGGTCAGACCAAAGGTCCATCTAGCTCAGTATCCCGTTTGCCGACAGTGGCCAACGCCAGATGCCTAAAGGGAATGAACACAATAGGTAAAACCATCCAGTGATCCCTCCTTGTCACCCATTTCCAGCCTCCGACAAACAGAGGCAAGTGACATCATTCCTACCCATCCTGGCTAATAAATATTGATGGCCTTATCCTCCATGAATGTATCTAGTTCTTTTTTAAACTCTGTTAAAGTCCTGGTCTTCACAACATCCTGTGGCAAGGAGTTTCACACGTTGACTGTGCGCTGAGTGAAGAAAAACTTCCTTTTGTTTGTTTTAAACCTGCTATCTATTAATTTCATTTGGGAACCCCAAATGTAGGAGAGACTACAAAGAAGAAGAGAAGTGAGTGTCAAAATTGCTCTATAAAAATGAAATAAAAACCAATCCAAAGAGAACTAGTGTGCACACTTACAACTGCTAGGCCAAACACCTTATATATACAACTAGATGCTCTGGAGTGTGTTATTGAATTCTGTACAATCAATATTCATCTGGCAGGGAAAGGATGAAGTGGGCAGTCAATAGGGATATGTCTACACTACAAAGTTAATTTGAACTAACACCCGTTAGTTCGAATTAACTTTAATAGGCGCTACACATACAAACCGCTAGTTCAAACTTAATTCAAACTAGCGGAGCGCTTAATTCGAAGTAGGTAAACCTCATTCTACGAGGACTAACGCCTAGTTCAAATTAAGTAGTTTGAATTAAGGGCTGTGTAGTTGGAGGCTAGCCCTTCCCAGCTTGCCCTGGTGGCCACTCTGGGCCAAACCAGGGGAACTCTTCTGCTCCCCTCCCGGCCCCGGAGCTCTTAAAGGGGCATGGTCTGGCTACAGTGTTTGTGCCAGTTGCAAGCCTGCCAGCACCCAGCCAGCAGACCCTGCACCTTGCACGGCATGAGCCAGCCACCCGCTGCCACCCAGCCCTCCGCCTCTTCCCAGGACCAGGCTGGCGGCTCCCAGGAGCCTGCCCGGGGCCACAAGAGGCGGGCGCCCGCCTGATCTAGTGCGGAGATTGTGGACCTCTTCGAGGTTTGGGGGGAGGCCTCCAACAATCTCTGCACTAGGCACAGGAATGCAGCTGTCTACAGCTGCAGGGCTGCCAGCCTGGCCACCAAAGACCACATACGAACCCAGAAGCAGGTTTGCATGAAAATCAAGTTGGTCCAGTGAGACCCCCGACCCTGAGCCCTGAGCTTAGAACATAAGAACATAAGAATGTCCGTACTGGGTCAGACCAAAGGTCCATCTAGCCCAGTAGCCTGTCTGTGAACAGCGGCCAGCACCAGGTACCCCGGAGGGGATGGACCGAAGACAATGACAATGTATTTGTCTTGTGCCATCCATCTCCAGCCTTCCACAAACAAAGGCCAGGGACACCATTCCTACTCCCTGGCTAATAGCTCTCCATGGATCCAACCTCCATGAATTTATCTAACTTCTGTTTAAACTCTGCAATAGTTCTAGCCTTCAATGGCAAGGAGTTCCACAAGTTGACTATGTGATATGTGAAGAAGAACTTTTGCTTATTAGTTTTAAACCTGTTGCCCACTAATTTTATTTGGTGTCCTCTAGTCCTTATATTATGGGAACTAATGAAGAACTT
>JANRFK010001234.1:111364378-111384602 GCA_030068395.1 Apalone spinifera
TACATTAGCCTCCCTAGTTCGAACTAGGGGGCTAGTGTAGACATACCCAGACAGATACCCTCCCTCTAAGGAGTGTCCTCTTTTTTGAAAGTTCAAATATGGTAACCCTACCCTTGTAACAACCATTAAGTATTTAAAAGCTGTTATGTTCCCTCCATCTTCTCTTTACCAGACTAAACAAATCCAGTTCTTTCAATCTGCTCTCATAGGTCATGTTTTCTAGACCTTTAGTCATTCTTGTTTCTCTTCTCTGGATCTTATTGCTCTTCTCAGTTTCTCCCCATCTTTCCTGAAATGTGGTGCCTATAACTGGACACAAGACTCCAGATGAGGCCTAATCTGCACAGAGTAAAGCTGAAGAATTACTTCTCGTGACTTGCTTAAAACACTCCTGTTAATATGTCTCAGAATTATTTTAGCTTTTTTCGAAACAGTGTCATGCTGTTGACTCATATTTAGTTTGTGGTCCACTATGACCCCTAGATCTCTTTCTGCAGTTCTCCTTCCTAGATAGTCATTTCCCATTTTGTATGTGTGAAACGGATTGTTCTTTTCTAGGTGGAGTAATTTGTATTAGTCCTTGTTGAGTTTCATCCTATTTATCTCAGACTATTTCTCCAGTTTGAATTGAACCTGGGTCTCTCCCATATCACCAAGTGAATGTCCTGGGTCTCTCCCATATCACTTCAGCCACTTAGTCAATCTAGCCCTTTAATTTCTGGAAACAAAAAGTTTTGAGCTAAACAATGTGTTTAATTTGATCCAACATGGACTTTTTCAATTTGCCAATTTTTTAAATGATTTTTGGTTTGGTTCCACCCAAAGTAATTTATTTTTAAAATGTTGGAGAACTTCTAGTGAACAATTTACCTAGCTCTGTTCATAAGCTCCTCTGGGCTAGGGGCTGTGTCTAGACTGTATCTCTCTGCTGAGAGAGGGATGCAAATCAAGCACTTTGGAAGTGCAAATGAGCCTGGGATTTAAATATCCTGGGCTTCATTTGCATACTCACGTTCCGTCTCTGTGCCGATCGGGCTCAGTGTCGAAAGTGAAAGTAAACTGTAGCCGTGGCTCTGCCAACAGCGGGGAGCTTTTTCAGCAGCTCCTGTACTCCTCAAAAAATGAGGTCTACAGGAGCTGCCGAAAAAGCTCCCCGCTGTCGACTTCCGCTTTCAACACTGAGCCTGACTGGCACAGCGACGGAACGTGAGTATGCAAATGAAGCCTGGGATATTTAAATCCCGGGCTCATTTGCACTTCCGAAGTGCTCGATTTGCCTCTCTCTCTCAGCAGAGGGATGCAGTCTAGACATAGCCTAGCATTGTAGCTGCTCACCTAGCAGTGCATGCATGCACAGTGGATCTATATTGTACTGCACTTGACTTTTGGGCCAAAACCAGTTCTCATTGAAGTCATCTGATAGGCTCCCATTGACTTTATTGGGATAAGTATCAAGGCCATAGGGAAGCGTTGTACTGCAATATAAGAAAGGCCGTACTGGGTCAGACCAAAGGTCCATCTAGCCCAGTAGCCTGTCTGCCGACAGTGGCCAGTGCCAAGTGCCCTGGACGGGGTGGACTGAAGACAATAATCAAGCGATTTGTCTCGTGTCATCCATCTCCAGCCTCTGACAAACAGAGGCCAGGGACACCATTCCTACCCACTGGCTAATAGCCTTTTATGGACCTAACCTCCATGAATTTATCTAGCTTCTCTTTAAACTCTGTTATAATCCTAGCCTTCACAGCCTCCTCTGGCAAGGAATTCCACAGTTTGACTATGCGCTGTTTGAAGAAGAAATTTCGCTTATTAGTTTTAAACCTGCTACCCATTAATTTCATTTGGTGTCCTCTAGTCCTTATATTATGAGAACTAATGAATAACTTTTCTTTATTCGCCCTATCCACCACTCATGAATTTATATACCTCTATCATATCCCCCCTCAATCTCCTCTTTTCCAAAAGTCCCAGTCGCTTTAGCCTCTCTTCATATGGGACTTGTTCCAAACCCCAATGATTTAGTTGCCCTTTTCTAAACCCTTTCCAAGGCCAAAATATATTTTTTGAGGTGAGGAGACCATATCTGTACACAGTACTCAAGATGTGGGCGTACCATAGTTTTATACAGGGGCAGTAAGATATTCTGTGTCTTATTTTCTATCCCTTTCTTAATAATTCCTAACATTCTATATATCATTTTCAAGCTGCCATTCAAAACTGTTTTCAGTCAAAGCTAATATTTCATGTCAAGTAAAACTGCCAGTTTTCTGTGAGGGCTAGGCCAAGCCTACCATCAAATGACAAATGGTTTGGTGCCCTGGTTAATCAGATGTGGATGTGTTTCTTGGTTTCTTCTCTTTCCTATAACTCAAAGGGTTGAAAGAATTTCCCTCAAGTTTTTTTAAACACACACACACACACACACTCTCTCTCTCTCTCTCTCTCTCTCGGGTAGAGATGAAGTAAGGAAATATTCAACTCAGGTAGTCAAGATTTTTGGAGAGCTACAAGTAAATAAATATAGATGGAAACTGCTTGTAACCTTGGGTCAGATCCTCATCTGGGAGAAATATGCACAGTTCCAATGGAGAAATACAGATTGACATCAGCTGATGTTCTGGCATCTGCATTCCAGGAACTGCTGGAATCCAGTCCTGGGGACTCACATTGCTTAAAAGTTCTGATTGTGATCGGTTTTAAGAGGGGGATCACCATTCACTCTGCATCCTGCAAGGGCCTGGAGTCTGGCCACGTTCAGATGGGTGTAAATTGGGAGGAACTTCAATGATGTAAATGAGGCATCAGATATGCACTGCTATGAAACTGCTGAGAGTTCAGAATCAGGCCCTCTTTACTTTTATCATAAGAGCAGAAGCGAATGCTGGAGTCTTTTTTTTCTCCCTTCCCCCATACTAAATTTCCTCTGATTCTTTGATCCGTTTTATTGTTTACTTTAGATTTGGTTGCTGCAAAAAGGAAGAGATTTAAAAGCGTCTAACATTTTCATGCCTGTTTTACTTTGTAACTCAGATTCTGGTCTCACTTAACCTGGTGTAAATATGGAGTAACCGCCTTCTAGTCAATGGAGTTATTCTGTAAACAGAGAAGCAAATCTGGCCCTGTGTGTTTTGTTTGGAAGCAGTGGCAGAGCTATACAGCAGTCATCACACCCATTTGCTCAATGAAAACCCTCTTTCTTACTTACGAACTAATCACAGGCTTCTTTCACAAGTAATTGCTTCTAAAACGTACAGTATCGGCTTTCTAATTAGAAGGTGAACTACGGCAGTAATTTTAGATCCTGGCTCCATTTGGCTTTGATTGCATCAGCAGCAGGTAACAAGGATGGATGAACAACATTTCACTGTTTGGTAAAATAATTAATGTCATAGCTGAACATTTCAAGTAATCCTTTCAGTGCTGTGGAAAACACATGGGCCTCTGGGTCCTACCCATTCATAATCAAACTCTCTTACATAGTAGTCTCTCATACAAACAGTGCCTGCAGACAGTGAGCAAATTAAATAAAATTCTATAATAAACAGCAGCAGAAGAGAGGGATGAAAAGGTACAGACAAGGGAGAAAAAGGTATGTTTTCAGGTGAGAGCTGAAAGTAGATGGCTATCAGCCCCTAGCTTCCAGTCCTTTGCACTGCTCTGGTAGCACAAGGGCCTGTAAAACTGCCCTACCAGATAGCTGAGCTTTCCCCTGAGAGAGAGAAATGTTGTAGATCTAGCATAGCTGTGATTTGTCACGGATGCCATATTATTTCTGTTCCCAAGGGGAGCATCAGAGATATGAGGCTGTACCTGAGCTGTACCTGAAGTTGAAGACTGAGGCCAGAGAATCAGTGAGGTGGAGAGTAACCAGCAGAGTTGAAAGTAAGTGAGTGCGCCCTGGTGTGCAGCTCCAGCAAGAGCTGGCTGAGCGGCAGCAAAAGCCATCAAGCAGGGAGCTATTTAAAGAGCTGGCAGGGACGCGGGTTGCAATAGGACAGTACCTGTAAGAAATTTTAAGTTACTTTCAACCCTGACCAGAGAATTATTCCAGATATCAGAAACTGCAGAGGTGAAGGCTCTGACACTAGGCTGAAGGACTCAGTGAAGCTCAGTGCTAAATGATTGGAGAGGGTCAAAATAGGAGCACAGAGGAACAAGGTCTATAGCAGGGGTGAGGAACCTCAGGCCCAGGGGCTGGATGTGGCCCCTGGTTTGCCTGGATCCAGGCCCTGAGGCTCAGGGCTCCTCCCAGCATTAGGGAGCCCACACTGATGCTCCAGTCCAAGGCCAGCCCTACCGTGAGGCGAACTGAGGCAGCCGCCTTGGGTGCCAGATTGTGGGGGGCTCCACTAGGACCCGAGTGTGGAAAATTGTGTCTGCTGCTGGGGCATATGTGTTCTCTCTGCTCTAGGTTCACAGAGATGGTGGAGTGCTGTGCTGGAGTAAAAAGGGCACAAGAGACCTTTCAAAGTTTTGGCCAAAGTGAGGGGGAATAGGAGCATCATTTGAGCTCCCTGCCTCAGGTGCCAAAATGTTGTGGGCCAGCCCTGCTCCAGCCCCCACCCCATTGTCTCCCCTTGGGGTTAAGGCACACAAAATCTACTAGCCAGAGCCCCCCAAAGCTCTGGTGTATGAGGGAAACGTCTTTCTCCTTCTCAGTCAGGGGCCACCGCAGTGAGGGTTTTTTTGTTTGATTGGGGTTTTTTGCTTCTCATTTGTGTGCAGCTTCGGACTGATTTTTCTGTGGGTCAGCAGCCCAGGACCCAAAAAAGGTTCCCCACTCCTGGTCTATGGTGTAAGCCGGGGCAAGTCCAAGGAGGGTTTTATTAATGGGCCCAAATTCTGCTCAGTTATACTAATGTAAATCTTCCTGATTTGCTCTCCATCGTCCAGTATGACCTTGGACAAATCACATGATCTCGCTGTGCTACATATATAGAATGGGAGATACAAATTTCCTACCTCATCCGGATCCATTCATTGTTTGTGAGTCATTCAGATACCATAGTCCTGGAGTATCCAGGTAGATACAACACCGCTTGGATAATAAATATTCACAACAAGCAGCTTGCAAGCAGTCCATATGCTGAATTTGTCCACATGAGACATTCACTGGACAGTTTGGGAGAGAGAACAAATTCACAAAACCTGTGGGCAATTCACAGATAATTAACACACAGAGGAAAAGGCTGATCTCCCCCAAGTAAATTGTTTGCTGCCAACTGCTCACCCAGTTCTAATCCCAATACAAGGCGACTTTCATATTGCATTCATAAGGCCATAAGCCTTGCTCAATGTCTGTCAGCACAAGGGATTTCTGTCTGTGAACAAAAGTCTTTACACATTCTGGCTCAAAATGTGTGCACTGTCCTTTCAAAGCCAAGAAAATCTCTCGCCTGGTGCCAGGATGCATTTCCAAAGTCACTGCGTAGTCTCTCCCCAGCCAAGCTGTATTGAGCTCCTGAACTGCACTTGAGTTGTAAAGAAAGTTGCTTAAGGGGGGAAATAAAGAAAAGTTTTACTTGCACTGGGCCCCAACCATGCCAACTCCACTCATGGGGCAAGTCTACACTACAAGGAGGATCGAAGCTGCCACGGTCGATTTTCTGGGATTCAAGTTAGCAACTGTAGTGTACACTATACAATGAAAGGTTAGTGTCATTACCACATTCTACAGGTGGCAAAAGGGGGTGAAACAACTTATCCAAGGTCACTTAGGAGGCCAGTGGCAGAAGCAGATCTAGAAATCAGGTCTCTTGAGTCCAGTCCAATGCTCTAGCCACTAAGTCTCATATTAGTACATCTATATCTTATAGTGTGCTAGTATGAGGTGAGTATTTATACCCTGCTAAAATTACACTGTTCTAACGTCTCATCATGTCACTTTATTATTAACAGCTAATAAAGTGTAACTTGCCGGTTCTAAGTTGTGTGTAAACACAATAACTGTGGCAACACTTTTTTGTTTTTGTTTTAGTGCTATATGCTGCAAAGTAAAACGATCATCTGCTGGTTGTGGAGCAGCCTGTGTAAAGGAGTTTGATGGCATTACTCTAGCTCCCAGGGAGAGCGGCCACTTAATTTGGGCAGATTTATTGGTGGTCTCAATAGACAGAGAAGTCAAGGATTAAATTGGATATGGGGCTAGATCAAAACTCTCCTGGATCTACACATGGACAGGATCCTCTGTGTATGGCTGCAGTGTGAAAGAGATTATTGCTTAGCTGCTTCTGCGGCACCACCCACCCTGTGGGGTAAGAGACCCACTCATGGGCAGGGGAAGGCAGTGGGGTGGAGGAGAATAAGGCTGGCTGAAAGCAGAGCCAGACCAGACACATATTTCCCTCATCAGCCCCATACTTGATCTGAATTAGCCTTCCCAGGGCATGACCTCCATGCTGTGCAACCCTTCCTCAGGTGGCGCAGGCAGTGGAGTCCTGGGGAGCAAGCTCTGTGCGATCCGCATTGCCAGATTGCTGGAGGGATATAAAGTGCCCCTAAATGGAAGTGGAGGTCAAAGGTTTCGGCGCAGGTGGCCCTGTCCTCCACTAGATCAAGTGGGCTTTAGGGATTCTGTAGGGATCTTAGGGATTATCTGGGCCCATTGTGTGTGGCAAGAAAGCCCACCTCCACAATAGAGTGATTTGGAATAAAATATAGGAAAGGAAATTGAGAGAGTTTTCCTCCACTCATCACCTCTCATAGGATATTCCTGAAGGTGAGGGTGATCTAGCCACTAAAAGTCATTTATCCTTCTAAGAGGCCCTTCTAGATCAGGGTCTATTTGGGCTTATTGGTACAGAGGAGCAGGGGAACCTACTCTCCTGTTGCTTATTCTGTGGATAAGCAGAGGTGAATTTAGTACCCACACTGTCCACCTGTCACTGTCCATGATTGCCAGACTCACTGAAGGGAACTCCCCATCCCCCATCTACTCTGAAACCCAGGAAATAATAAGTATTGAAGTCTTTCGTATGGAGAACTCTGCTACCTCCTCACAGAAGTCACATCTGAGAGCATAGGTGCCAGCCATGTTTCATAATTCACTGTCCTTAAAGAATTCAGTCATATACCAAGGATGAAAACTCTAGGGGCATGTCTACATGAAACTGTTCTGAAATAACTAGAATCAGTTTAATAATTCCCAAAATAACAAAATCAAAATAGTGTCTCCACATTATGGGAGAGCCTCGAAATTAGTCTGAGGCAGGCTCCGTTATTGTGGATGCGCTACCTTGACTTAGAGCCCCAGGAAGCACTGGGGAGTAATTACTTCATATTACTCTGGGGAGTAGTTATTTCAAAATAGCAGTAGTGGAGCATCCACATGAATACTATTTTGAAATAACAATTTCAAAATTAGCGTTATTCCCTGAGGAAAGCAGGAGTGCAAATTTCAAAATAACCAGCTTGCTATTTCAAAATAACGAGCTTGGTAGTGTGGACACTCTGCTTATTATTTCAAAATAAGGGGGGTTATTTCAAAATAACTCCCTAGTGTAGACCAGGGCTAAGAAGTCTCTGAGGTATGATGTGCATGGGATCTAAGTAGGAAAATGCTGTGAACAGCTCTTCAAGGTTTAAAATGAAGACGCCTAAATGAAACCATTTGTGTACAAATATAACTACAAGCTAGTGAAACAGCATCTCTAATGAGGTTTTTCATTGGGGATATTTATAAAGTAATTATTAAAGAGGTAGCCACTGTTACTGCTATTCTGGTCCTCACCTTTCTTCCTAGATTCAGACCATAATTCAGTTGTTTACACCACACTGAAATTGCCATGCAAAGTTATGTGAAGAATTAAAATCAGTTTTATGATAATTTAATATTTCTTATTTTTCTTCATTTAAAAAGATTAGAACAGTCCTTATATGTCCTCAGTTGCTTATTCTCTTCTGCCCACCCACTATCGCTTCAAATTGGCCACTGAGATTTTATTTTAAATGTATAGAAGTGTCAGTCACCGGCGTATGAGTTTCTTTGCCTGCCCTATATGCTGCATCTGAGAAATGCATTTGCTCTAACTATCAAAACTGTTTGCCCTGAAGTGTCCAGCCCTCTCTGGAACACTCAAGGTGTGTCTACATTGCATTCCTCTGTTAAGAGAGGAATGCAAATGCAGACAAGCAAAATTGCAAATGAAGCACAGATTTGAATTTCCTGCACTTCATTTGCATAATCGCGGACAGCCACTTTTCCAAAATAGCATATGTTGAGAAAACAAACACGGTCCACGCGGTGTTAGTTCAAGAAAAAACCCTTCCTTCGAAATAACCTTTAAACCTCATTTGGACCACGTTTGTTTTGTCAACATATGCTATTTTGGAAAAGCGGTTGTCCGCAATTATGCAAATGAAGCATGGGAAATTCAAATCTGCACTTCATTTTCAATTTTGCTTGTCTGCATTTGCATTCTTCTCTTGAAAGAGGAATGCAATGTAGACATACTCTCCAAGAAGTAACAAGGATTGCTGTTCCCTTAAGAGACAAAAGAGTACAGAGTATTATATTAACTGGAGTTACAAGAACTTCAGTTCATCATAGCACTGGGATGATTTAGGTTAAAAATAAAACAAGTTTATTAACAAAGAGGTGCTATGTGAGCTCAAGTACAAGGGAGAAAGCAAAATGTCTGAAAACAAAAGTAAAATACACTTTCTAGACTTAATGAGCTACCTTTTTGGGGCCAGGTAGATTTTTTTACCAGTCTTTCTTCTTTCCAGCCTTTGATGACTTTCTCTGTGTCAGGAATTTCTATACAAATACAAGCTGCTGGTTTCCTTTGTCTTCGTAGGAGAAAAATAAGCTAGGTGTACTCTACCTCTCTCTTCATAACCCAGTAAACCTTTGAAAAGTTTCTCTCTCAAAGACCATTGACCCTGCCTCAAGAAGCAGGAGTGATCTTATGTTTTTCTTCTCTTCCTGTGGATTTCCTACTTTGCTGCAGATTAGGGATGTGAATGTTTAACTGGGTAGCCTCACCCGTAATAGGCGAGGCTTACCAATTACCCACAGCAGGCCTGGGGCACTCCAGCCCAACTGCAGTGGCTCCCCTGCTCATCCCATTTAATTAGTTAACTAATTTAAGCGGTTAACTAAATAAAGAAGATTTTACATCCCTACTACAGATTTGTATGTAAATGGGAACTAACATTGGTTTGAGTCCACATTGCTTTTAATTTATATTGGGGCCAGGTAGATGGCTCTTTTCCCTGGTGAAAAATCTTTTTCTCCTTGTGTTTGGTCACAGACTTTGAAGCATTATATCAGTAAGTATCCATAATTCTTTATATTATATTAATGCATACATTTCACAATGATATTAATCATCTGTCTCTCAGACTTTCATAAAAATGTTACTCAATACATTTTTGTAATGCAATAATATTGTAGACACAGTGCATTGTATACAATTGATTTAATTGTGTCTCCTTAGTGGTTCCAACCCCTGCAAGAGGCTCTCCCCACCGCCACTCACTGGGTAGATGGCTTTGTTCACCTTTTATGTAAGTGTGCCTCCATTGTCTCTGCTTGACAAATAGACGGGCTAGACACATACCCATTGGGATTGGCTTATGCAGTCCTTGCCAAATGGTAAGGAATACAAATGGTAACACCTATCCATAATTCATGCACACTCCATACAAACCTCACATAAGAATTCTTATGTACATTGAATTATTAGTGCTATATTATATGCCACCTTTTGGCTAGATATTACCACCACAGTGTGCTAGGTGGAATGAGTATGTCAGGCCTGACCAGAGTTGCTGACAGAGTAATGAACCACAAAAAAGCCTCAGTGTCACATAGCCAGGGGATCGGGGACAAATGGGGGGCAACTACCCATGGGCCTGGTGATTTAAAAGGGCCCAGGGCTCCTGGCTGTCACTGCATCTACCGTGGCAGAAGCAAGAGCCTTGACTTCTGTAAACTGCTGCTGGAGCATGGTAGTGCAAGCCCTGCAGTGCTGAAGGGCTGGCTGGGGGAGCCTAGTCACCAGCTCTGTCCCTTCTGCCCAAGACCCTGCCCCTTCCAGGGGCCTGGAGCTGCTCCTCCCAGGACAGGAGAAGTCTGTCCTCAGTTCTGCCCTCAGCTCATCACATCTGTGTGCCTGTTCACAAATATATGTACCTGTGTATGTGGTGGGGAACATGCTCTAGGTAAGACATGGTTGGGGGGGAAAGGTCCTTTAATGCCATTTAATAAGATTTTTGCTTTCCCAGGCTGCTCCTGAGAGGAGTGGAGTGCTCTTTGGCACTGAACCCAGTGAGAACTGAGGGCTCTCAGCACTTGCAAGAAGTGGCTCAACACCTTGCCAGACAGGTCCCTTAGCGTATATAGTGTATAAAGCCAGCCAGTAAATGATTATGTTCTTTAACATGAGCTTTAAAAGTCTCTTGCCAAAAACTAATTTCTTAACTTCACTGAGCACAAAAGAAAACACCCCTTCTGAGCTATATCCAAATGTGTATTATAAAAATAATAAGAGAGTATTAGAGGCTGAAAGTATAATTAAAAGGCACAATATACTGTCTCCATAATATACTGCTGAGAATGAAAAGAGTTGCACTCCCAGGAACCAGGTTAAACAACCTAGAGTTGAATTCATCCTAAGGACCATGAGATGCATGCACTTTACTGCCTCCTTGTAACATTCACACTGACTAGTTTGCAGAGCCCCTCTCTTCAGAGTTTGTGGCATAAACCACAAGGATTACAGATTACCTAATCCGATTGGTGACGTAGGCACTCGGCAGCACAGTATGACAGCTAAAGAGCCATGGAGTGCTACAGGGTAGGCGTGTGTCCAGCTTGTGTTGGTCTCTTTTTTTCTGTTGCAAGGGACACTACAGGCCCAATCACACAAACTCATTTCCCATCCACTTGGCCCCCATCCCTCTCTGGAGGAAGCAGGAGAAACCAAAGGTGCCAAATGGGCGGAAGGAAGGGATAGAAAGTCTTTCAGCTCCAGCCCTGTGTAGTGACTACCCAGTTGGGTGGTCAAAAGCAGTTGGTTGGGTAGATTTGTTCACTTCCCATCACCCCAGATGCTCTTGTGAAATTCATCTGTTTCCTGTCACTCAAAACATTCCCTTCTCCTCGAGGGTTGCTATTCTCCTTCTACATCAGACAAATTCAAACTTCTTCAGGGCCTTGAACAACTTAGTCCCTGCCTCTCTTCACTGTCATCTTGTTCCGTTCTGCCACCTCAGAGCTTGGAGCTTTCTTCCAACCAGCATCCTGGACTTGAGCCTCCCCCTCCCCCCCGGGGTGTTGAAATCCATCAACATGGGCATCAGATGAGAGCACAGCTGGGGAAGGCAAGATCCAGGCCCACCCCTTCTGCCCAAGGCCCCACCCCTGAAACCAAGCCCTGCTCACCCTCAGCCTGATCCTACCTGGCCACGTGGAGAGCCGGGGCTATTATGATGCCCTGGCCTGACCCTCCCCAGCAGCTGGGTAAAGCCTTCCTGCCCCACCATGGCCCCATCCCCTCCCCTATTGGCAGCCAGGCTGCTGAGCTGGACTGCCTTCCCTGGTGGTTGGGGGGAGCTGGGCTGCTGTGCCGTGGTTCCAGCCTTCCCCTTATTGAACATAATATCTATTAATTTAGCTACAGAAGACTTATCTGGCAAATAGAGGATTACTCTTGTGTAGGGAAATCTAGTGGCACAAGACCATTGTAGCAGCTCTTACACCCCCCCTGCTCCTGGCTAGCATTGCAAAAAGTATGGCTCGATGAACAAGGGTGGCCTAGGACAGTGCTACAAGCAAGCAATTCTCAACTGCTGGATCAGGTTTCTAGGAGCCTTTGGCAGCCAGATAGAGCAGCCAAAGCTGCTCTGACTTATTCTGGGGAGTATCCTGCCACCAGGGAGATGGCATCAAAACAGGGGGGGGAAGGAGTTGAGTCAGACTTTGTAATCCCCCTCCTGAGTTGTATGTAGCAAGGCTTCCTAGATGCACCTTGATATCTGGGTCAATAAGAATGAACTCCTTAATTTTCAGTTCTAAAGCAGATGTAGCGACTGAAGATGATTGACAACTGCAGCATGCTCATGGCTGTATTTGCTTTCCTTAAAAAAAGGGCTAAGGAGTAGCAGCTTGTAAACAGAGCCCTGTGCAGATACAAAATTTTGTATCCTCATCCATATCCGCAAAAATGAGACACGGATATCTTCATCCACATCCGCAGATGCGGATACCTGCAGATATAAAACAGATATCCGTGGATTTGCAGAGCTCTGTTTGTAAAGTCTAGAAAGATGATGGTGCTGCAGCTGCTTCCTGCCAGATTTGCAATGGGGAAGGTGGAAAGTGCTCTCAGAAAAAGAGTGAGATAATAAAAGTTTGGAGAATGAAGAAAAGTGTACCCGCATGTGACAGTTCAAAGTTAATCCCATTGCTGCAAATTGGTTTTGTCATCTGTAACAATGGCATCAAAGATGTTAGCAATGCCCACAGGAATTGTAATAATATAGCAACATAAGTAACTGTTTTTATTATACTTTCACCTGAATCTAATTTTCCCCACTTCTCCAATCATCCAGTCTACTATTCTCCAGGGGGATGTTTATATCTTCCTTCAAATTTATAGGGATTTCATCTGAGATTTTTGTTTAAATAAAAACACTCTAAAAACAGTTGAATGCAGTTTCAAAGCTAAAGAAAAATCTTACTCTACACCACTGGCACTGTGTGGTCTAAATCCCTTCTGAAGTGATAATCCTCCTTGGAGTCAGCTTGAAACAGTGGTCATTTTTTAAATACTCTTATTAAAATCCTCTTTTGGACTGTCAACTTCAGACTTAGGAGTTTACCACCAAAAGGTAACACTATGAAATTAAATTATATATACGCGTCAATAAAAGATAGCGTGTATTTGGCTGGATGGAAGTGAAAAGCAAGTCAATTAAAATATATGAATAAGTTAGTGAAAAATTAATTTTTAAATTTAGGACTATGTGTTACTATAATGCATGGAACTACAAATTAGAGGCATAAGTTTTTGCAGGATTATTGATGGTTCTGATGCTTACTGTAATGTGAAATAGAAAATAAACTTAGAGAAGAAGGAAGGTCTAGTGGTTTGATTGGTAGTCTGGGACTAGGAAGGTCTGGATTCAGTTCCCTATGGTGCCACAGACTTCTTATGTGATTTTGGGCAAGTTACTTAAGGTATGTCTACACTCCAGGTTGGAGGTATAAAGACTAGCTCTAGGAGACATACTCATTCTAGCTCTGATAAAGCTAGCATGCTAAAAATAACATGAAGTGGTGTCAATGGTCTTGAGCATGTATCCATTCAGACAGTGGATATGTACTCATAGTGGTTACACTCGATATTTAACACGCTAACTTGATCAAAGCAGCACAAGTAAGTCCCCATCAAGCTGGAATTTATCCTTTCCAGCTCAAAGGTTGGATACAGCCGTAGTCTTCTCTGCCCGTGTTCCCCACCTGTATAATAACCAGAGTTCCTCCATACCTCGCAAGGGCACCGTGAAGATAAACATTACCAGAGACTTGGGGGAGATAGAGGGAGAAAGAGATGGGATTGAGCATTGTGCCCAGTAATGAATAGTTGCAAAGGCTTAATTTAACATTTTCTGCTTTTGATGAATCTATAGTTAATTAATATTATCTGTGGCTTATGTTGGTATAACTTATGTAGTTCAGGAATGTGAAATAAGCTGCCCCCGAAAGACAGAAGTTACAGCAACCTAAGCACTGGTGTGGATAGCACTAGATCAGCATAAGAGCTTCTCCTGCCAAAATAGCTGCTGCCACTCATTGTGGGTGGATTACTTAAGTCAACAGGAGAGCTTAATTACCCTATAAGGCTACTATATGGGGGTGCATAACTGTCTGGATAACCATTCGCAGAGAGTAGTTATTAACGGTTCACAATCCTGCTGGAAGGGCATAACAATTGGGGTTCCGCAGGGGTCTGTTTTGGGACCGGTTCTGTTCAATGTCTTCATCAACGATTTAGATATTGGCATTAAGAGTACGCTTATTAAATTAGCAGATGATACCAAGCTAGGAGGGATCGCAACTGCTTTGGAAGATAGAGTCATAATTCAAAATGATCTGGACAAACTGGAGAAATGGTCTGAGGTAAATAGGATGAAGCTTAATAAGGACAAAAGCAAAGCACTCCACTTAGGAAAGAACAATCCGTTTCACACATACAGAATGGGAAACGACTGTCCAGGAAGGAGTATGACAGAAAGGGATCATAGTGGACCACAAGCTAAATATGAGCCAGCAGTGTGATGCTACTGCAAAAAAAGCAAACATGATTCTGGGATGCATTAAGAGGAGTGTTGTGAGCAAGACACGAGAAGTCATTCTTCCACTCTACTCTGCACTGATTAGGCCTCAATTCGAGTATTGTGTCCAGTTCTGGGCACCGCATTTCAAGAAAGATGTGGAGAAACTGGAGAAGGTCCAGAGAAGAGCAACAAGAATGATTAAAGGTCTAGAGAACATGACCTATAAAGGAAGACTGAAAGAATTGGGCTTGTTTAGTTTGGAAAGGAGAATTCTGAGGGGAGGGGGAGGAGAGGGGACATGATAGCAGTTTTCAAGTATCTAAAAGGGTGGCTGTCACAAGCAGGAGGCAGACAAATTGTTCTCCTTGGCTTCTGAGGATAGGACAAGAAGCAATGGGCTTAAACTGCAGCAACGGAGGTTTAGGAAACATTTCCTAATTGTCAGTGTAGTTAAACACCAGCATGAATTGCCTAGGAGGTTGTAGAATCTCCATCTCTGGAGATATTTAAGAGCAGGTTAGATAGACATCTATCAGGGATGGTCTAGATGGTACTGGGTCCTGCCATGAGGGCAGGGGACTGGAATTGATGGTCTCTCGAGGTCCCTTCCAGTTCTAGTGTTCTATGATTCTATGATTCTAAGTGCATTGTGGGTTTTTTGCTCACCTTGGAAGTTTTAGCCACTGCTATGGGATACGGCACTGGTTGCTGGACAGATTAATGATATGATTCTGTTTGGAATCATTGACCTCATGGCTAATATCAATGAACCATTATATAAACATTACAATATGTTGCTTCCATTATTATAATTTGTGTCCTTTTTGCTGGGAAAGATGGAGAAAGTAGCCTCACCTAGGCAATAAAAAGCTTCACCGATGCAATAAAAGGAAAAAAAAAAAAAAGCTTTAAAAATGTTTCTCAGTCTTGACAAGCTGAGTGCAATAAAATACAGAGTTACAGCATGAGATTAGTTGCGAGTAAGTTCCAACAAGCAGCCCATTTATCAAACCTGCTTATGTGCCTGAGGATGGGAGCAAGGGCAGTATGGAGTTGTTCTATGATCACATGCACTCCTGGGGATGGAGGGTCATACAAAAATAATTTGTTTAAACATTTAACATGTTAGCTGATAGAATTCCTGATGTGTTTCAAGCACTTTGCTGAGGAATGGAGGAAGAAAAATGGAATTTGTTTATCTTAAGTCCTTAGATACGCCCCATTATAATACCTGAGGGAAAATATTTTCAATAGTCGACAATAACACCTTTCTACAGACATTCTGCATAGGGTGACTTGATTCCAGATCTAATACCATCAGTCAAGATCAAAGGCAAACCAGGAAGAGAAGGAAACATCACCAGATGGACTGGTATCCACAGGAGAGTGGAAGTTTTACAATTCTGCAACTATGAAAGACAGAAGGTGTTGGTTGACATCCTCATTTTTGGAGATGTCACTTGAAAAAGAAGACTATCAAAAATGATGTAGGTATTTAGAAGCATAAGTCAAATAGAAAGTAGGGTACTTTGGGGTCCAAGACCCACTAAGTCCATTCACTTTTGAAAATGCAAAAATGTCTCAAAAATGTTACCATGAGCACCTCACAATCTTTAGTATATTTATCCATACAACATCCACGTGCAAAAGGGAAATATTATTAGCACTATTTTACCAGTGAGGAACTGAGGCACAAAGATGAAGCAAATGAACTGAATTTGGGAGTCCCTGGGTTGTAGGCTAACACCTTAGCCAATGAGCTGTCTTTCCTTTCAGTAACTGGAATGTCCAGTTTTTGAGTCCTGTGGATCTTAGTTTTCTTGGACAGAGTTAACTAGTGGCATGATGGGAAATGAGTGAAGCTTGGCATTTTGAGACACAGTTTGCTGCATTTACAAAATTAATTCAAAAGTGTGAAATGTTTTCTATAATAAGCCAGTACTTGGCCTCTGAGTAATGTATTTAGTTAATAAAAACATTTTTTGGAGTTAGCCTGGATTATGTTACTATTTTTGCTATTTATTTACATTACAGTAATAGAGAGAATCAAATCAGGAATTCATAGACTCCAAGGCCAAAAAAGCCCACTCTGATTATCTCATCTGATTTCTAGTATAACACAGATCATAGAACTCACCCAACACAATTCCTAGAGCAGATCTTCTACAAAACCATCCAATCTTGATTTTAAAAATGGATGTGATGGAGAATCCACCATGATCGTTGGTAAATTGTTCCAATGGTTAATTACTTTTGCAGAATGGGGCTATTGCATCATGTTATACCTTTCTCTGCTATATTGAAGGAAACCTTTATTTAAACATTTGTTCACCCCTTAATCTTTTTGTTAAGCTAAAAAGATTGAGCTGTTGAGTCTGTCCTGTAATGCAGGGTCTCACACTCCCGACCTGTGAGCCATTCCTGGACAGAGCGATTGTGCAATCCGGCATGGGATTCACGGTGAACCCCAAAGCTCCACCCCTTCCAGCCCTCTCCCCACCCCATGGCATCCCATCCCCCAAGGACATGGCTTTGGGGTTCACCAGAGGAGCCTGATGCCTCACATCAGCAGTGGTCATGCCCCCAACATCCTCCATGACTACAGGAGCTGTGGGGGAAGTGGAGCAAGTGCACTCACCCAGTTCATTCCACTTCCCAAGAAGACTGTGTGTGTGAGAGAGAGAGTAACTGATAGTGCCCCCCCCCCCAGCCTAGGGGGAGTCCCAGGCTGGATTGCACAATTGCTCTGGCTTAGGATGGCCTGTGGGCTGGGAGTTTGAGACCTCTGCTATAAGGCATATTTTCTAATCCTTTAATCATTCTTGTGTGTCTTCTCTAAATCTTCTCCAATTTATCAGCATCCTCCTTGCATTGTGGGCACCAGAATGGGCACACTATTCTGACAGTGGTCACACCAATACCAAGTAAGTATGTAATACCATTGCCAAATACAGACATAAAATAACCTCTCTTCTTACTTGAGATTCCCTTGTTCATTCATTTCATTGGCTTTTTTGCCTGTTAAGAGCTCATGTTCAGCTGATGATCCACCACAAATCCAAATCTTTTTCAGAGTCACTGCTTCTCAGGATAGTGTCCACCAAGTATTCTTTGTTCCTAGATGTACCTATTTAACATTTAGCCATCTTAAAACACATCGCTTTCTCAAGATCAGTCTACCAGTTGATCCAGAGCACTATCAGTGACCTGTTCTCTTCATTGTTTAACATTCCCCAAATTTGTGTGTCATCTGCAAATTTTTTCAGTGATGATTTTATGTTTTCTTCATTAGTAAAATATTAAATAGCATAGGGCCATGACCCGATCCCAGTGAAAATATGCCTGCTTGACGATTCTCCATTCACTATTACATTTTGAGACCTATCTGTCAGGCAGTTCTTAATCCATTTAATGTTTTCCTGTAACAGGATGGCACCCACCTCATGCAAGTGCCTGGCTCTGACTGAGTGCAGGTTCCCGCACAGTCTGCTGCCCAAAGCTTCTTTGGCAACTCAGCCCTCAAACTGAGTCACACCCTGTGTATCAAACACCTTCCAGGGTGCACCTCTAACAGGCACCCATTCCAGTGCCATCTGTCGAGTGTCTTTGAGTCTCTCAGTTTATTTCCCCACTCAGGAGAGGGTGGTGCCTCCACGGCCTCTCCTTCTGAAGACATTTTCTTGTCCCTAACTCTGGGTTGCTTCTCAGTTCATCATAGTTTCATACTAGCTCCCCCGCCACAACTCCTCGTGGTGTTATATTTCTGGCAGAATAAGTAAGAACTTTTTGCTATATTCTTTGCCCATTTCTGGATCTGAACCCAAACTAAACCTTGTGTAAGTTAGTGAATTATTCAATTTTTTTATTTTCATGAATCTGCATTCTGGGGCACCAGCTTGGATCCAAAAGCCAAAGTGCTGGGTGATTCTGCAAAGAGCTGTTCTTCGAGTGTGTTCAGTTCAGCTGAAAACTACAAGTACTGGGGATCTTGCAAGAAAGTCCATTTTCATTCAATCAAGTTTAACAAACTCAAGGGGTATGGGTAATGTGCATGAGCATTTAGGACTTTGGGCACTTATCTAAACCAAACCCATATTCTGTGCAGTGAGAAGCATTCCCCTCTTTGAGAGCTGAGAGAGGTCCACCCCTCGCAGAATCAGGCCCCTTTTGAAATTCACCCATCACTGATGCTAATGCTCTGTACTAAGTTATTTCTTGACCTCCATCATTGCCACACCTGATGTACAGAGGGTGGTTTTACTGGCCTACACAGTCTAGTGAATACAATTCCAGCATTTATTAAGCAGAGTCTCAAAACCAACCTTTTTTTTTTTTTTTTTTTTTAAGCACCAGATGACTTATTACATCGAAGCAAATGAGGAAGCAAACATGAATGAGTAGTTGTGCCATTCAGATCCCTCCCCATGCGCCTTCCCCAGAGGGAAAAAGAACATGCACAGTATTTTCTTTTTAGCTGGACTAATAGGTTTTTGGAGGGCTCCTTTGCCACAGGCTCCTACAGATGGGAATGTTTTGCTGAACTTGCATGCACTTCCTCCAAAACGCAGGTAACTCGATAAAAGTTTACATTGATGTATGAGCGCCTGGGTGGCACCACACACAAATTCCTCGCAGAAGGTTTGTACAGTTCATATTACAAACGAGCTATTTTACAAGCATTTGTCAGGGGATAAATGGCACCATTCCTCTTTCCCTCCCTCCACCGGGACTTCACTGAAAAGTTACATTAAATATTAGATAGCAAAAGGGCCAGATTACAACTCAGTAACACCGTTACAGCTTCCTGCCATGAACCAATATTAGTTACTGAACTGTCATTGGCAAACCTAATTTTTCACACTGTTGTCCTTTCCTGAAGCAGCAATGACAGACTTGATTAATTATAGCTTCGCCACATTTCTACTCAGTCGGGAGAATTCCAGTAGGAAATGTTAATGCCTATACACACTGTACACAAACTCCTTCCAAGAGAAGTCTCTACTTCAAATGGAGACCACAGAACTTTTCACTTGTATCACTATTTCTTGTTGTCACCCTTCTGGTGCTGACTGGCTGACAGCATCTCAGAGATCTCTCTAACCCAGAATTGTTATGCAAAAAGTGAGGCAAATCATTTGCAAAGCACCGGAGTATCCTAATAACTTTATTCTGTAGGTAGGCCCCTTGAAAAGAATGGGATGTCTTGGAGGGTAAGATGCGACATAAAATCTTCAAAGGTGGCAGTCTCAGGCCCTATGACAGGCATTTGTCACTGAACACATTCAGACACAGACTGGTTAGAAAAACCATTTACACCCCTCCTTCAAACCTCTCACAAATGACTGTCCCGCTCCCTCTTCTATTGCTGAGAACTGAGGCTATGTGTACACTACGCATTTTGCCGGAGGAGGCAATGCAAATGAAGCATTGATTAGCATTTTCTCTCACCTCATTTGCATAATCTCATCTGATCCATTTTTGCACAAGAGGTTTTTGCTCAAAAACAAGCAGTGTGGATGTTTCGAGATCCTTATGCCTCTTCTGGAAACGTCCACACTGCTTGTTTTTGTGCAAAAACGGATGGGAGAACATTATGCAAATGAAGCAAGAGAAAATGCTAATCAACGCTTCATTTGCATTGCCTCGTCCGGCAAAAAACATAGTGTAGACATAGGTTGAGGGTGTGGAGCAGGCCTCTCAAAAGCCTATGAGATAATCTGAGGAGGACTGTAGAATCATAGAAATAAAGGGCTAAAAGGCACCTTGGGAGGTCATTTAGTAAAGTCCCCTGTATGAAGACTGGAACAATACGTCTTGTCTACTCTTGGTAAGTTTTTGTCCAAGAACTGATGTTAAAAGACTTCCAGTGATGGGGATTCCACAGCCTCTCATAGAATCATAGAGCTGGAAGAGACCTCAGAAGGTCATCAAGTCCAGC
>JANRFK010001234.1:111387994-111406264 GCA_030068395.1 Apalone spinifera
AAAAAAAAAAAAAAAAAGAAAGTGGAAGAGCAGATGCGTTCTCCGTAGCCTAGACATAGCCTCAGAAACAGATCTCTTGTGGAGTAGCTCTCAATCATGAAAACACTTTCCAGGAATGGCTTTTGGATTATAAAACAGTATAAAATATATTCACATATTTGTGACAAAACTGCATTAAGAACATAGGAATTGCAATTCCTATCAGAGCATCAGTCCATGCCAGGGTATATCTACTGAGCACTTTGAAACAAGCCTCCCAGCTTGGGTCGACACACTCGGCTGAAAAATAGTCGTGTAGACAGCATTTTGGAGTTGCGGCTTGGTTGGCACTCAGGTTCTGAAGCTTAGGAAGAGGTACAGAGCCCAAGTTCCCACTATTTTCTAGAGTGCTAGCACTAACTCAAGTCTGAAACCTGGACAGGGAAGCTTACTCCAAAATACTGTGTAGACATGTCAGACAACGTAAACTCCTCCGGGCAAAGATCTTGATCAAGATGAGACTTTTTAAATAGAATTTTTTGCAGATCAACTCCTTTAAAGTATCAGTGTGGGCAACCCAAAATGAAGGCTCTCAAATTCATGAGCCGTGTGAAATCTTGGCCTTGGCAACAGAACACTAGATGCACATTGATTACCAAATAAATTACGTCCTGTTTCCATGAGCATCCCTTGTCATAGATTTAGAATGACTGTAGAACAGGGATGGGCAATAAAATGGCCACTGCCCCAATATTTACCTGCACCTCCACAGATACAGGTGTTAGCAGCTCCCATAGGCTGACTGGATCTGGCCTGCGAGCTGGTATTTGCCTACCCCAGTAGTAGAAGAAACACACGGTGCTTGTAGTAATTATGCAAGACATTACAAATCAATATGAGAGCTTTCTTCCCAAATTTTTGTGCTCTCAGCTTGTCATAAAGCATGGAGACTGATAATTCTTGTACTGTACTTTGTATCTCCTTACCTATTGAAATACAGATGAGATTCAAATTCATGTGTGTCTGATCCTTTCTGAAACTTAATATTATTACTCCTCTGCTACAGAACTAGCCATCTAGGTGTTGTGCTGCGCCCATCACAATAGTATCTAACTAAGGGCCTGTGCATTTTGTGCTGAAGAAACCCTAACTCTTTAACACCACTGTTTATGCTGCTGAAATACTTTACAAAGCTTGGCTGAAATATAAATTCACTTTGGACAGATGGCTGCTTCGAGTTAAAGTTTATTTTCCAGGAGCTAGCTGTACTCTTTCCATGGATACTCCAGTCATTTCTCGATATTTTGATGCTGTTAGTCCTTCAGTAATCTTCAGAATTTCCATACCATTTGCCAAACCCTATGAATCCATTTAGCCTGCTGTTGACCTCTGTGTGTGAATATATCAGGGTGAATTTCATCACAGAGCAGGGATTCACTATCCTTTGAGTCCACAGCAGTAGTCTCTGACTTATCTTGTTATAACAGGGATGGGCAATAATTTTTGAAAAGGGGTCACTATACAAATTTTTGAAGTGGTTACACCCTCAGGCAGAAGGGGCGGGGCCAGGAGGCTTCCTGTGCCACCCCACCCACAGACCCTGATTGATGTGGGGGTGGGGAGAGCATGTGAAGTCTTTGCCCCTCACCCCCCAGTGCCTAGAGAGAAGCACCAGTTCTTTTGAACAGTTAGCGGTTCCCTCTAGGCACAGTGCGCCCCTTGTGGCAGGAGTAGAATTTGCACACTTGCCCTGCCTCCAGGCCAATCAGGGCCTGGGGGGAGAGAGAGCACATGAAGTCTTTGCTCCCACCCCTATCCTGCCAGGAGTGCACAATGCCTAGAGAGAACCACCAGCTGTTTTGAACAGCTGGCAGTTCACTGTAGGAGCCACACACCCCTGGCAGTGGGAGCAGACTTCACATGCTCCCCTGTCCCCAGGTCTTGATTGGCCTGAGGACAGGGGAGTGGTAGGATGGCCATGGGCCAGATCAACTGGCTTGGTGGGCTGGATCTGGACCATGGAGGCTGTCCTGCCCACCCCTGTGTTATGAAGTTATGAGGATCATTAGCAGGAGGGAGTCGGTTGAACTGAAAAACACTTTAGCTCACACCCCCAGAGTCTTGGGAAGGCTATCTGGGTTTCCAAATAGGTCACTAAAAATGCACTAAAAGTAGTTTTGGTTTGTCATTGTTTTTTTTCCCCCTTCCTCATCTTGAATTATTAGCCATGGGGCAAATTCTGAGATCCTTGCTCAGGTAAAATTCCTATTGATTGAAATGAGAGACTAGCCCAAGTGAGACTTGCAGAATTTGGCTTGCCAATTGTATAAACCTAAGATGCAACAGGAAAGGTCTTGGTGAGAGGGCTAAAAGCAAAAGCCATTTCAAAAAGACATGGAAGTCAAGGGAGGAAGATAATAACGGGAGGGAGAGAGCCCTTAGGAAAATACGCACCCCTGACCTCTCTCATCTTAGCAGAAGGGATTCTGACTCCAGCACAAATTTCTAAAGAAAAAAATATTTCTGGGGAGTCAATTCAAGCCCATAACAAAAAAAGTCAGATTAAAAAATCCATAAGAACATAAGAATGGCCATACAGGGTCAGACCAAAGATCCATCTAGCCCACCATCCTATTTTCCAACAGTGGCCAATGCCAGATGTCCCAGAGGGAATTAACAGAACAAGGAATCAAGTAATCCCTCTCCTGACATCTATTCCCAGCTACTGACAGAGACTAGGGACACCATTCTGACCCATCCTGGCTAAAAGCCATTGATGGACCTAAGCTCCATGAATTTATCTAGTTCCTTCTTGAATCCTGATAAAGTCCTGGTCTTCACAACCTCCTCTGGCAAGGAGTTCCATAGGTCGACCATATGCTATGTGAAGAAAAACTTCCTTTTGTTTGTTTTAAACCTGCTACCCATTCATTTCATTTGGTGATCCCTCATTCTTATCTTATGCAAACAAGTAAATAACTTTTCCTTATTCACTTTTTCCACACCAGTCATGATTTTATAGACCTTTATCATTTCCCTCTTTGGTCTCCTCTTTTCTAAATAAATCACCAAATAAATCACCTCTAATTTGGTCACAGTGACCCCAGGCACTGAAGATAAACTAGTCCTTTCAGCTTTCAGAAATGGAGCTAACATCAACGTCAACAAAAGAAGAACCCAAAGGGAAACACTAACTTTCAGAGCTTTGTGGGTTTCTTCATGGCTGATATATAATAATATGGTTTGAGGCAAAGGAATAACTTATGATTCTTTATTAAGGGATCACTTGTCACTTGGTGTGGGGAGTTGGGATGAAGCAGGCGGTTGTGACCTAGGGCAGGGGACTGGAGAGCAGGGGTTTGGGATGTGACTTAGCATAGGAGGGGATTGTGCTCTGGGGCAGGAGATTGAGGTGCCAGATCTGGGAGGGAGTTTGGGTGTAAGAAGGGAACAGATGGTTTGGCTATGTTGAGTGGGGGGGAGGGGCAGAGAATTGGGGCAGGAAAGGGCTGGGGTGTCAGAAGTAGGCTGTGGCCAAGAGACTTGTCAGCCGCCAAACGAGTCTGCCTACCTGCAGAGCTTAAAATGTTTCCCAGTCAGCCAGCCTTCCTGCCTGGCCATGTGCTTCATGAATAACTGTTCCCAGGAGAGGGGGCATGATTCTTCTTAGCTGCCTGTTATTCTAACAAGTAACTCCCATTGGCTGGTTTCTGCAAGAAACTGGCCAATAGGAATGTGCTGGGGGTGGGGCGGCTCCTAAAACTTCCCTCTTCCCTTCCAATTTTAAAACAGAAATGGTGCCCTGCAGCTGCGTTTCTGCCTGGTGCACAGGGCAAGCTGGGGAGCCTGCCTGGGGCTCCCTGCTGCCTCCACGGGCTGGAGCTGGTGGGGCTTGGTGGGCCAGATGTGGCCCGTGGGATGTATTTTGCTCAGGCCTGGCTTAGAGATTAACAATATAGATATATATAGACAGAGACAGAGACAGAGAGAAAGAAACCATGAGCAAAACTCACTTCCTCAGATGAGAGAAGGAAGGGACAATTCCTACCCTAAAGACATTACAATCTAAATCAGGGTTTCCCAACCTACGGGTCGGGACCCAAATATGGGTCGCCATTACATTTCAAAAGGGTCACCAGGTGTCTCCCCAGGCTCTTAAGGATCCATTCACACATTTTTTTAATTGCCCTGGGTCACTACGTCTTCCTGAATTGTCAAAATGGGTCCCCATCTGGAAAAGGTTGGGAACCGCTGATCTAAATAGAGAAGAGAAAGGCATCAAAGGCTATGTCTAAACTGCAGGCTTCTTTCGGAAGAAGCATAGGTACCCAGAGATGCTAGTTATGTAAAAATGACCCCTTTGGAAATGCTCTTTCACCCTCACCCCTGGAAAAAAACCTTATCTAAGTGGGTGTGCTAGCACTTCCCATCTGTTAGCATCATTCCCCTGTCTTCCAGGAGTTACATCAGAACATAGACTCCGAAAATGTCAACAGCCCTCAGACCAGTAGCCAAGACTTTCAAAAATGCCCTGTGATTTTGGCATGTCCAATTTGTGACACTTTCAAGGGGTCAGATATTCAGAAGGTGGACGTTCATGCTTTCTGAAAAATCAGATCCCTTTAAGTTACCTAAAAAGCAATCACTAGGCAGGCTGAAAATCTTGGTCATTGGGATCATACTGTACGCACTTTCCTTTTAAAAAACAAAATTTTGACTCCCCAGCCAATGCTTAGATTGACATAAAGTAGAATAGAAATTGGTCCCCATGAATCAAGGAAAGTCGCTGTACATTCAACCTTCAAATCCCCATGACTGTGTTAATAATTATCCTGTCACCCAGGCGTGGATGCCTGGAAGTCTTGCAGAGAACTAGTGATCACAGCAAGGGTGCTAAAATATAATATATACTGTACATCTGTTAGTGGCCCTTCGCCCAGCAGGAACTTCCACTTTCTTCCCACTCTGTGATTTCTCAGATTTTATTACTGTGTAAACTGAATCTACAATTAAGGGCATTAGGGAGAGTGAGCCTGGGGGAGGAGGGAAGAGGAAGAGTGATGCACCTAAGATCAGGTACTTTGACTCAAGACATAGAAAACACATTTGGGAAAGAATGTTGTTGAAGTCCTCATTGATCTGAGGCAGCCTATGGCACTGTGAGGCACATTAGGTGGACTGCAAAGCTACTACAAGTTATTCCTTGTGGACCAATTGTGAAGTTCATCCAAGAAATTATTAGTAACCGAAGATTTATCCTGCAAGTCGGGGAGAAAATCAGTCAACTTCAGCATCTCCATAGTGACCTTCCACAAGGGTTAACTTTGGCTCCTTTCTTTTACAATATACATGCATACAGCTTCCTGAAACACTGGCCAAGAAGTATGTCTATGTTGATGAGCTCTGTCTTGCTAATGCTGGAAATAAAATTCCATAGGATTCAAGGTACTCTCAGCCAAGACGTTGACATTTTGACCACTAAGTTCCAACAATGGAGACTAAACCTTAGTGAAACCAAGTCAGTGGCAACTATATTTCATCTAAACAATCTTCGTGCCAAGGGACCTATCTCCATCTGAATGCAAAGGTAACCAGTTGTCACATCCTGGGAGCAAACCTCAACCATAGCATGACATACTAACTGTACTTGGAACATCTGAAAATGAAGAACTCTTCCTGTACCACCTTGATAGGCAAACTATCAGGAACCTCCAAGGCTATGTCTACACAGCAGTGTTATTTTGGAATAACTGATGTTATTCTGAAATAACAAACTCCACATCTACACTACAAGCAGTTATTTCGACATAATGTTGAATAATGTCGAGCTGGGGGACTTCTTAGTTTGACTCTTGTAACTCTCGTTGTATGAGGAGTAAGGGAAGTCGGAGGAAGAGTACTTTATCTCGGACTTCCTGCTGTGTAGACAGCACCAAAAGGCGCAATAAGCGACTTCAATTTAAGCTACGCAATTGACGTAGCTCAAGTTACATAACTTATTTTGACTTTCACCCTCCTGTGTAGACATGCCCAAGAGAGCAAGCCCTTCATTCCTCTGGACCTCTGTATTGGCTCTAGTGTTTGCTTCAGCTGAAAAGCAAACACTTTGTAGTCTGGGATTGTATCTGCCACACTTAGCTTGTCAACATGGGGCTGAATTCGGCCATTCACATTGGTAGAGATTGCCAGCCTTATACACCCGCTCCAGTCTAGCACACATAGCTCCAGCTAACCTTCAATGAGATGCCATTAGTATACCTGGAGAGCTGCGGAAAATTAATCCAACTCATGACATCTCCAATGGACGGACGCCCCATAATCAGGAACAGCACGCAGCGCCAGCTTGAAAGTCTGCTTGCGTTCAGGGGGAAATCCCACACCTGTGGACAACACCATGGTGGCTCTCTCTGCTTCCCTTTGCTATATGAGCTCATGCTCTCTGGGACAATAATGCTACTGGCCTTTTACCATGCACAGATGATGAGCATGGCCTGGGAGTGAAAAACTACATTCTTACAGAGTCAAAGTATTGGCTGAAAAGAGCATCTAATGCACAAAATATATTTAGGAGACTTTCACTGCCCTGCCCCTGCCTTCTCGTCCGCTTGATCATAGATCCTGGACCAGGCTTAGCAGGCTACTCTCTGGGGCCCTCGGAGTTGTTACAAACTGTGTGCTAGCTCGGCCTGATTTCTTCTCCACACTGGGACTATGGGGCAGCTTTGCAGACAAGAACTCACGTGGTAGAAAACTTACCAGCTTGACAAGAGGGCCATTTAAAAGCCTCCCTTTGTATGGATGCTCTCCGCTGGTGATGAGCTTGAACGTCCCTAAATAGAAGGCAAATAACTTTCCTTACTTTATATGTGAAAATTCTGAGATCCTCTGTGCAAGACTGCCACTCCCACGGTAAAAGAAAACCAGGGTTGAGCTGTCAAGTGTAAACTGTATAACCCTGTTTTATTTCCTACCTCCCAAAACTTGCTTCATTGGTATAATGAGGCAAACAAGAAATGGCAGAGCAGCTAGGAATAGAAAAGACCTGTTAGATCTGATTGGCTCAGTTAAAAAGTGCCTATTTTAGCTCCCTCTATCTTCTTTCAAATGGAAAAAAGTATCCCCTCCATCCTCTGCAGCTTTTAACAATAAACCGCACGTTACAAATTATTCTCCACAAGGTCTGATTTACTCAATATTAAAGCCTTCCTCTCATTCGCTCTCCCCCAAACATATAGCTTCTGTGAATAAAGTGTCATCCACAGGCATAAATCTTGAAGAGTTAAAGTGGGGGAATGGAGGGCAAAACCTCCTCTTTGTTATAATGGGAAAAAATAAGCCTCAGCTTTCAAAATGATTTTTAGTATAAAAATCAGACTCCACCTCCACCATAGAGCGTTCAGCACTCTTGTTTGATTTATTATCTTATCTCCCACTCCGCCCCCTCCCAAAATACCACAAGCCCTTCCCACTCCCACACATTTTTGTTCTGCATCATTTTTATGCAACTCAGTTAGGATTTGTTTTGGCTGATTTCCAAATACACCCACACAACTGATCTGAAAAAGTTACAAGACTTTTTTAGGTATGACATGGTGGGCCCTGGTTCAGAAGGGCTACCAACCAGCAATGCTTCTGTAAGAGACTATCTATGATAAACAAACAAGCAAGCTGCAGGACAATACTGTGCAAGGCCCGAAACACTCCCTGAATGTCAACATCGCCATCTTTGAGCCAAGGGCTTTGTGCTGGTAGCCTTGTCTGAAATTGCTACTTGTGAATCAAATAACGATAAGCTGTTGACAATGACCATCGGGGTTAGCTGGCTTTCCTGCAATTAGTGCCACAGGTTCAGCTCCAGAGGTAGTTGCAATGTTGGAGCTTTAGCATAGCTAGTGCTTAATATTCTGATGAGGTATGTCTACACTTGCAGCCTAATTTGAACTAGGGTTGCAAATGTAGGCATTCGGAATTGCAAATCAAGCCCAGGATTTAAATATCCCACGCTTGATTTTCATCTTCCTGGCCGGGCGCCATTTTTTGAAATTTACAAGCCCGAAGTAACTGCCCGCGTCTACACGCGGCAGTGAAACAGGCGTTCGAAATAAAGCCCTATTTTGAACTACCTGTTAAACCTCATTGCAGGAGGAATAACAGGTAGTTCGAACTAGGGCTTTATTAAAAATGCCCGTTTCACTGCAGCATGTAGACACGGGCAGTTACTTCGTGCTTGTAAATTTCAAAAAATGGCGCTCGGCTGGGAAGATGCAAATCAAGCGTGGGATATTTACATCCTGGGTTTGATTTGCAATTCCGAATGCCTACATTTGCATCCCTAGTTTGAATTAGGCTGCAAGTGTAGACATACCGATGGCTACTTGTAATCCTGTGTTGTCTGACCCAGCTCAGAGAAAGCTTAGGTAACATGGTGATTATAGTAACAGCTGAGTGTCAGCATCTTATCTCGAAATTGACCTCAGCAGAGGCAGTATGGGATAGAGCACTAGACTGGGGTCTACTTCTCTCTCTACCCACGCCTGCTAGGAAATCTGGGGCAAATTACCGCCCCTCTGCATCTCAGTTTCCCCTTTTGTAAAATAGAGACAAAGCTACTGCCTTCTTGTGAGCCAATCATATCTACTGATGAAAAGCACTGTGCAAGAACTAGAATGTATTTTTATAAAACTGACTTAAATTGAAAGATTTCACAAATAATTCATTTGAGGGTCTTTTTATTTGCCTTTTAGGTTTTGAGCTTTAAGGTTACTATTTCCAGTCTTTTCTCCAAAACCAAGAAGGCCAGAAATGTATCTGTTTGGTTGTCTTTTAAAGTGAAAGTTGAGTTTCTGGTGTGTTCATATGACTACAGTGTAGGCTTTAAAGGAAGACACCAGATACTGAGGCTTTGTCTACAAAGTTTTGTGGCCAAAAACTGCAATTTCCCAACAAAAAAACAGAGTGTACACATTGCAATGTGACTTTTATCAGGAAAAACATCCAGTTTTGGCATCAACAAAAATCCTACAAGAGACTTTTTTCTTTTCCTCCTCCCTTTATTGTGAACAAAGAGCCAGTGTAGACACTACTATTTGTTTTGCCGACAGAACTGGCTTCCTCCAGTATCCCACAATGCCTGCCCTGATTGCTCTGCTCAGTGTTTCGATCTCTGCTGCCCTCCAGGAATGCACCCCTGGCCCTTTAAATCTCTGGAAAGTATCTGAGAGCTGAGTGTATTACTCTGTTTGGGGAACAATCAAAGATCAAATCATTGGAGCACTCCTGTTCTGTCCTGCACTAGGAACACATGGGCAGGCAGACGGTTGAGGGTGGAGACAGACTGCTGTACTGCTTTGACATTCCTCAGCATGGAGAGCCCACAGAGCTACTCATGGTGCTGTTCCTGGAAGCTGAGGAGACTGTGGGAGTACTCAGAGGGACTCACAAGATGCTCATGGATCAGCTCTGCCTTCCCACAACACTGAACTGTGGGATATATAAACCTAGAGTGCATTGCTCACACTGCCAATGACAGTGTTCCCAATGTAGATCTGATCTGTTGAAAGTTTTGTCAACTTTTGAGTATTGACATAAGTTTTGTTGGCAAAACTTGATAGTATAGACATAGCTAGAGAGATGTGAAATTAAATCACAAGAGTTTGCAACTGTGCTGCCCACCCACCATGGCTCCCACTAAACAACGTTCCGCAAGAAAAGCTTGATGTTGTCGACAAGGCCTTAGCTACCTACGATCTAGTATTCTTCCTACGTCAGTGATGTATGGAGGTGTGATTTATCTGTCACAGGGGAATTTGGCCTTAGCAGCCTCTCAGGTGTAATGCTAGTGGTCTCACATACAGATTCTGTAAGATGCCTTTCATTCATCTTACCAAAGCGGAGCTGCGTTTACGGTGCTTTCCTTAACTCAAGGGCATTACTCCATGAATGCCGGCAATGTTAAAGCCTAAATACTGCACAAAGTCTTCCATTTGCAAAATGCTTCCACCTTTCCCTTCCGCCTTTCCTCCCTCCTACCCCCATGTGGTTTTGCTTTTAAAGCTTCAGTAAATGCTTCTAATGAACAGCAGTTCTTGTGAAGGTTACAGGATTGGTAGAACTGGAAACTGAAATTTGGAGTCACATTCTTCCCTGTTAGTGGAGTTACACTCGGGTGAATTGGCCCCTCTGGTAAATTGGTTTACACAGGAAAGCACAAGTAATGTTTTCTGCCATACACAAAGAGCACTTATATACCTTCAGTTAGAATGAAAAGGAAAATCTCAATGACAGAGTGAAACGTGAGATTCATTAGAAACATGTCATATCAGCTGTGCCTTGCAAAATAGCAGCTGCTTTCTGCAGACAAGCAAGCTGCTTAGAAATTTAAAAGTTATTTCAGGTATCATATTAAGGATCAAACAAATCCCGAATCATAGAATCATAGAGCTGGAAGAGACCTCAGGAGGTCATCAAATCCAACCCCCTGCCCAAAGCAGGACCAATCCTAACTAAATAATCCCAGCCAAGGCTTTGTCGAACTGGGATTTATAAACCTCTAGGGATGGAGATTCTACCACCTCCTTAAGTAACCCATTCCAGTGCTTCACCACTCTGCAAGTGAAATAGTTTTTCCTAATATCCAAGCTACACCTCCCCCACTGCAACTTGAGACCATTGCTCTTTGTTCTGCCATCTGTCACTACTGAGAACAGTCTCTCTCCATCCTCTTTGGAACCCCCTTCAAGTAGTTATAGCTAAAGTTAAATAGTTACATGACTACACACATCACAGTATAGCTCCTATTCTTGTAAAGATTTTTAATCCAATTTCTGTCTATCACAGAAATATTCAGTTTGCACTTCAGCTGGGCGCCAGTTACAGGTTAAGAAACCATTGCATTTTTTTGCCAGACTAACAGAATATTTGTGGTGGTTTTATGATGCAAGCAGCCATCCACCAGAGAGAGAGACCTGAGGCTATTGCACTCATTTCTCTCAGGAATCTGACTGTAACATGCCTCCAAAGCCAGCATTCAGAGCTCAAGGTTGGTGCCATCCAATCCATGAAAGACCCCCAAAGGACATGTGTGTTTGCTCAGAAAGGGACAAAGGCTTAGAAGTTGAATGAAAACATCTCTACACAATGCCTTGCTCACCATATCAGCTGTACACTTAGGCTACGTCTACACTGGCATGATTTTCCGGAAATGCTTAAAACGGAACAGTTTTCCGTTATAAGTATTTCCGGAAAAAGAGCGTCTACATTGGCAGGATGCTTTTCCGGAAAAGCCCTTTTTCCGGAAAAGCATCCGTGGCCAATGTAGACGCGCTTTTCTGGAAAAAAGCCCCAATTGTCATTTTCACGATCGGGGCTTTTTTGCGGAAAACACTACTGTGCTGTCTACACTGGCCCTTTTCCGGAACAGTTTTCTGGAAAAAGGACTTTTGCCTGAGCGGGAGCAGCATAGTTTTTCCGGAAAAGCAGCTGATTTCTTACAGTAGATAGTCATTGCTCTTCCGGAAAATCAAGTGGCCAGTGTAGACAGCTCGCAGCTTATTCTGGAAAAGTGGCTAATTTTCCGGAATAAGTGGCCCAGTGTAGACACAGCCTTACAATATATTACAGCCCGAAGAGAGGAAACATGCAGCTGGTTAGATCCTCGGCTTGTGTATATTAATCTGGGTGCATTGAAGAGAATGGAATTGAACTGATTCTCAGCTGGTTCCGTTGACTTTAGTGTGTATAAATGGAGGCTCTGGCCTGACACGTGCCCATCAGTGTACACTTTCACTGAAGGTTCTAACAAAAACATTTCCTTCTTGGGCAGTGGCACTCTATGTCCCACTGAGGTTGGGTGTTGAGGAATGGGAAGGGATTAGCCAATCTAGTCATTTGTGTTCCCATTTAGACAAAAGCGGTCTTACCCAGAGAAAGAAAGGCAAACTAACTTGTATGAAATGTCCTTTGCCAGAAAGGTTTATACATTAGTCCTAAAATATATATCCTGAGTTTATACAGCAAATATGGCACAGCATTCAGCCAGTATTTGAAGTGGTATGTGTGCATGTGAAAAAAGGGATGGGGAATTGGAGTGGGGTTTAAACTCTAAAAATACTTATTAAATTCCCTGTCATTTGTTGCATTCTAGACCATTCCATAAGGGGGAAAAAAATCTGCTCTTCAGGGGAATTTTGGAGTCACAGGAATAGTTTGGACGATTTGCATGTAGCTTTTGTTCCTATTATTTATTATTATTAATTATCTCTGTTGTATTAGAGTCTAGGAGCCCCAGTCATAGGCAAGGATCCTTTTATGTTCAATGCTGTACAAACTCAAATGGTAAAAAAGGTCCCTGCCCTGAGGAGTTTACGATCCAAGTAATCCAATCAAACCCATGTAGTCAAACTGATGGGAGTTTCTGTGGCAGAACTGGCACCACATGAGGCTGCTACCAGACCTTGTCTTTCCTTCTGGAGCAGTTTTTTTCTGGTTGATATTAAATAAATAAAAAACCCTTCAGTCATAAGAAATAAGAAAAACATTGTTTAAATGAAGATTAAAATATACATGCACTTATAAAAGGTGGTCTTTACTAATACATGGCTGCCGTCCAGCATACAGGGGGAAATTTTTCTATTTATAGACTTATCAAAAAAAAAAAAGGCAAGATCAGTGGCTCACACTCCTCTTAAGCATGATTAAAATACAGAATACAGTATTTCAAGCAATGCTGTAATTGGAGGAGCTATTTATTAACTGGCTTCTTAATATTTTTTTACTACCAACAGCCTTGTCTTCTTTGCAGAGGCTCTGTTCGCTGTCAGACATACTGACTCCACTTAATAAACTCACTTACAGCAGAACTTTCCTCAGTCACAGTGCAAATACATAAATTAGCTGTTTCAGCATTAAACAAACAGGCTTCTCCTCTTCTCCTCCGCCACTTTCTCCTGAGCAATGAGCCCCTGTTGGTAGTCTGTGAGAAATAACACTTCCATTGCTGGAGATATCATGCTTACAGCAGCTCATGTTGGCTTTAGCAGAAATTCCTGGGTGTACTGCACTTTTGGAAAGCAGGCTACTTATTCATGAGCATAAATAGGGGTTCAGAAAACTAACTTCAAATCCTGTTTTGAAAATCTTTCTTTGTGCTCAGATATCACAGTGATGGGAGGGGAACAGAAACACAGAGAGATTCGTACGCAGAGAGATTTCTGACTCAGGCTGTCTACACTGAACACCACGTGTGGTAGCGGCTAGATTCCGTGTAGCTACACACCATGGTAGAAAGCAAGCTGTGTCCGCACTGCGATGTGTAGCTACATGTGTCGGTTAAAAGCTCTGGCAAAGAGGGAAAAGGATCTACCAGCTGGATGTTGCCAGAATCTTTCCCTGCTTCCCTGTCTTGCCAGAGCCTTTCCTCAATGCTGGGGTTATTCACTGTAGCAGAGAAAGGCCCTGACAGCTCCCCACTGCAAGATCCTTTCTATGGGTCTCATCTGTATAATATCCAAGTACCTTGCAATGTTAAAGATATGTTAAATTACCACTGGAAAGTAGAGTCCTTGATTGAGAGCCTAGAAGGGACCCATCACAGTCATGTAGTCTGGCCTCCAGTTATCTTCACCAAACCCATGTGAGGTAGTGAAATATTGAAAGGTTAACTGGCTCAGCCCAGGTGCACTGCAGGCAGGGGCGCTCCAGCCTGGCTGGAACAGCTCCATAATGTTTAATTGGTTAATTAAATGGGATTTTACATTCCTTATTACAGATGGAAAAACACAGGGTGCTTGAATGATTTGCCCTTTGTCAGGGGGCATAAGAACGGCCACAATGGGTCAGACCAAAGGCCCATCTAACCCAGTATCCTGTCTGCCAACAGTGGCCAATACCAGATGCCCCAGAGGGAGGGATCACAACAGGTAATCATCACATGATCCCTCCCGTCACCTACCTCCAGAGAAACAGAGGCTAGAGACACCATTCCTACCCATTCTGGCTAATAGCCATTGATGGACCTTACCTCTATGAATCTATCTAGCTCTTTTTTTAAGCCTCTTCAAGTTCTAGCCTTCACTGCATCCTCCGGCAAAGAGTTCCACAGGTTGACTGTGTGCTGAGTGAAGAAAAACTTCCTTTTGTTTGTTTTAAACCTGCTGCCTATTAATTTCATTTGGTGATCCCTAGTTCTTTTGTCGTGGGAATAAGTGTATGTCTACACTACAGAGCTTTGTCGGAAAAACAGCTGGTTTTCCGACAAAACCTGAGTTACTTCCACACTGCAATAGCATTCTTCCGAAAGTAAATTGAAAGAACAGAGGGGTTTTTTTGGCGTTGGTAATCCTCTTTCTATGAGGAAGAAGCCTTTTTCAAAAAGAGCTCTTTTGGAAAAAGGCATATGTGGATGGGGAAGAGGGAGTTCTTTTGAAAGAAGAGGAAAGAGGAAAAAGCACAGGTCCTTTGGTGGGCACTCTGTCCATAGTAATCACAGCTTAAATGCGAGATAGCATCCATTCAGTGTGGATGCTCTCTTTCGAAAAAGCAGAACGCTTTTTTGATGCGCTTTTGTGTGTGGACGCTCTCTTTCGGAAGAAGTTTTTTCGGAAGATCTCTTCCAAAAAAAGTTCTTCTGAAAGAAGCCTGCAGTCTAGACATAGCCTAAGTAAATAACTTTTCCTTATTCACTTTTTCCGTACCAGTCATGATTTTATATACCTCTATCATATCCTCCCTAAGGCTATCTCTAGATTACAGGGTTTTTTTCGAAAAAAGTGGCCTTTTTTTGAAAAAACTTCACCTGCATCTAGACTGCCACCACATTCTTTCGAAATTAAATCGAAAGAACACAGTAGTTTTTTCGACAGCGGTAAACCTCATTTTACGAGGAAGAACACCTTTTCTCGAAAGAGCTCTTTTTAAAAAAGGCTGTTCTTGACTGCAAACAGGGCTTTTTTGAAAGAGAGCATTCAGATTGCCTGGGTGCTCTCTTTTGAAAAAGCGGATTGCTTTTTCGAAAAAGTTCTAGCTGTCAAGACAATCTCTTTCAAAAGAAGCTTTTTCGAAAGATTTCTTTTGAAAAAGCTTCTTTTGAAAGAAGTGTGTAGTCTAGATGTACCCTAAGTGTCATCTTTTCTACGCTGAAAAGTTCAAGTCTTTTTAATCTCTCCTCAGATGGGATCTGTTCCAAACCCCTAATCATTTTTGTTGCCCTTTTCTGAACCTTTTCCAATGTCAGTATATTTTTTGAGATGAGGCAACCACATCTGTATGCAGTATTCAAGATGTGGGCGTCCCATGGTTTTATATAGAGGCAATAGGGTATTTTCTGTCTTATTCTCTATCCCTTTTTAAATGACTCCTAAAATTCTATTTGCTTTTTTGACTGCCGCTGCATACTGAGTAGATGCTTTCAGAGAACTATCCACAATGACTCCAAGATCTCTCTCTTGAGTAGTTGTAGCCAAATTAGTCCCCATCATATTGTATATATAGTTGGGATTATGTTTTCCAATGTTCATTACTTTACATTTATCAACATTAAATTTAATTTGCCATTTTGTTGCCCAATCACTTAGTTTGCTGAGATCTTTTTGAAGCTCTTCACAGTCTGCTTTGGTCTTAACTATCTTGAGCAGTTTGGTATCACCTGCAAATTTTGCCACCTCACTGTTTACCCCTTTCCCTAGATCATTTATAAATAAGTTGGATAGGATTGGTCCCAGGACAGACCCCTGGGGGACCCCACTAGTTACCTTCCTCCACTCAGAAAACTTACCATTTATTCCTTCCCTTTGTTTCCTGTCCTTTAACCAGTTATCAATCCATGAAAGGACCTTCCCTCTTAATCATATTTGTTGCTCTTCTCGACCTTCTCCAGTTTCTCCACATCTTTCTTGAAATGTGGTGCCCAGAACTGAACACAGTACTCCAGTTGAGACCTAATCAGAGCAGAGTACAGTGGAAGAATTGCTTCTTGTGTTTTGCTCACAACACTCTCCTTAATGCATCCCAGAATCACGTTTGCTTTTTTTGCAATGGTGTCACACTGTTGACTCATATTTAGCTTGTGCTTCACTGTGACTCCTAAATCCCTTTCTTCAGTACTCCTAGAATTAAACGCAGGGCTCCCACGTCCCAGATAGATGCCTTAATCACAAAACCGTCTTTCTTCTGTATAAGCAGAACAGAAGGGAGGGAGGAGAGAAAACACACCTTGTACCTCTATTTCCCAGTGGCAGGACCAGGGCCTAGGCCTGTACACAGGGGGGGTGTGAAGGGTGTGAACCCCCCCCAATGGTCTCCCAAGTAAGCATGCAAGTCTCCCTCCCCTATGCTCTGGCTGGTTGGAGGAAGGCTGGGGCTGATTTCTCCCCCTCCTCCAAGGGTGAGCCCAGGGCTGGGCCTTGCTCTTGGTGAAGTGGGGGTAAATCAGCCCCAGCCTTCCCCCAGCTGGCCAGAGCACACTTACTTAGGGGACCGTGGTGTTGGGAGGGTGGGGTGTTTGCACTCTTGCAGTCCACATTTACAAAAAAAGCACGCCCCCAACACAGAAATTCCTGCACACAGGCCTGGGCCAGACTAGTTTTGGGGACACAGGTGCAAGCAGAGAAGAGATGCTTAGGCTGGCTAGTGTCTAGCTATCTAAATTCAGCCCACAGGTAGATACATGTGAACTGCTCCCACAGCTGGCCTATGCAGAGACCAAAAGTGAATATAATTGACTTTCATGAAGCCATTTGCGGTGGTAGGGGTAGTTGGGGTTATGCAGCTCTGTTACTATGGTTGGATTGTCTTAGTTGCCTCAAATTGGGAAACACAGGATTGAAGACTGCTGGTAATTTTTAAAGATAATAGCTTGATGCGTTTGCTTTTTGAACCAGCTATGAAATATATTGTAAATGGTGGTTGTTTTTCCAATAAAATGCATTTGGTTTTAATATCTATATGTTATGTCTCAGTCTAGGCTGAGAATCAGGTCAAGCCCTTTGGTAATTTGTTCTTAATTAAATGTTTAGCTTTCAGTCAGATTCCTTTTTTCTACTCTGTGCATTACAACATTTGGTATTAATCAAACAGCTGATATTTTGTGTTATCTCTAGAGCTGCAAATATAGTGGTATTTATTAATGGACGCTGACAGCAGGGTTTGGCCTTCTCAATCCTCCTTCTAACCTGAGTTATAATAATTCATGGAATTAGTACAACTCTGAAATATATTGTAATGCTCCTCAAGATTTGGGCAGCAGGCAGTTTTATCCTAATTTTATGTTGCTTATTTTCAGACTACAGCAGTTGGTTTAGATGTCTCTTTTTTGTTTAAACTATTATAAAATAGCTTTTCCAAATCATATAACTTCCTCCCTGTGACATTATATGATTATAACTTCACAGTTACTCTAACCTATCACTCATAAATTAACGCAGGAGTGTATATCCTCACTTTTCTGTATTAATATCTTAGCCCTGGTCTACACTGGGGTGTTATTTCAAAATGACTCTCCTTATTATGAAATAACAAGCAGAGCATCTACACTACCAAGCCCGTTATTTTGAAATAAAGGGCTAGTTATTTTGAAATAACTCCCGCTTTCCATGAGGAATAACACCTATTTTGAAGTAGTTATTTCAAAATAGTGGTAGTGTGGACACTCCACTGCTGCTATTTCAAAATAACTACTCCCCAGAATCATTCAAAGTGCTTCCTGGGGCTCTAAGTCAAAGGTGCGTGTCCACATTAAGGCTATGTCTACACTGCACAGTTATTTCGGAATAAGCTGTTATTCTTCTTAAGACAAAAGATTGAGGTTTTCAGTGATACAAGTCCTTGTGTTTTGTGTCACATGTGTATGATAATCTTAGTGTATATTTAGCTTGCTGTGCCACATTAGTCCAGGCATGTGAAAGCACCCTCCCCAAGTAAGCATGCTCTGGGGGAAGGCTGAGGCTGATTTCCCCGCTTACTTGGGGAACCATGGGGAGTGAATTAACACCCTTGCAATCCACATTTACAAAAAAGCATCCCCCCACACAGAAATTCCTGCGTATGGGCCTGTTAGTATAAGATTATCCACAGAAGGTAGGTCCTCTCCCCCCAGCCAGAAGTGAAGCAGCCAATTCTATTTGTCCAGACTCATGAGTGCAAGATAGCAGTTGCTGCTGAAATACCTGATTGTTTATCCAAATATAACTTCAGCATTAAGGATAAGATGACTCATGGAGCCCAGGGTTTTGTGACGCACTCCAAGGCTGTGTCTACACTGGCACGATCTTGTGCCAAAGCGGCCACTCTTGCACAAAA
>JANRFK010001234.1:111428343-111440028 GCA_030068395.1 Apalone spinifera
TTCGAACTAGGGTGGCAGTGTAGACATACCCTAAGAGATTAAGTGTAGTCCAGGACATTTTACAAGGATGCCGAAGTTGGTTCTAGATTATGATCAGAACACCAATGTTGGAATCTATGCCATTTGTACAGGTAAGTGATCCAGTAGACTGCTTCCTGCTGTGTAAGAGAACCTCCTTTACACGCTGTGAACATAGTAATTCTCCTTGGTGGAACCAAGAAGGAACCATGTCGTCAGCTTCAGTATGTGTGGCTGAGGGTGGAGTAGGGTTCCTGACCTCTGAGTCAGAAGATCATAGTGTAGTGGAAAATGGTAGGGAGGTCGAGGAGACATTCAATAAAGGTAGGGAAACCATGCCTGTCATGGCCAGAACGATGCTCTGAGTATCACCGTGACTCTGTCTTTGTGAATCTTCTCCAGGACTTTGAAGATGAGAGGAATTGGAGGAAATGTGTATAGAAGAGGTCCCCTCCAGGATTAGAGAAAGGTATCTCCCAGGGATCCGTGCCCAATGCCCGCTCTGGAGCAATATTCATGACATTTTCTGTTTCTGCTCAAGGCAAAAAGATCCATTTCTGGTAAGCCCCATCGGTGGAAAATGGGGCAAAGCTATCTGGAGTGTATCTCCCATTCGTGATTTGGTGCGAAGTGCCTGCTCAACTGGTCTGCCATCACGTTGTCTACTCCTGGTAGGTAGGAAGCTACTAAGGTGATGCCCTTTCGTATGCACCAATTCCATAAACAAACTGCCTCAGTACATAGGGAGTGTGATCGAGCACCCCCCCACCCCCGGGCGATTGATATAGTACATTATTGTTGTGTTGTCGGTCAGTATTCTGACTACTCTGCCGTGGATGCATGTTTTGAAATGTTTGCATGCATTGAAAACTGCTTTGAGTTCTAAGAGGTTGATATGTAAGTTGTCTGTTGGGTGGACCATCTTCCTTGGGCTGACATTGTGCCCAAGTGTGCTCCCCATCCAATGAGGGATGCATCTGTAGTTATACGTATAGAAGGTTGGTCTCGATGGAAAGGTACGCCTGCCAGAAGACTGCTTGGTTTGGTCCACCATATGAGGGACTGAAGTATGTGCGGAGGAGGAGCTACCCGCTTGTGCACTTGTCCTTTTAGATGGGAGTAAACCGTGGCAATCCAGTGTTGTAGACATCAAAAGTGTAGGCGTGCGTGAGTGACTACATATGTTGTAGCAGCCATGTGACCCATTAGGCATGTGAGAATAGGGACCGTAGGACTCACTGTGATAGTAGTGATAAGGTCCTGGATGGGTTGAAATATCTGGGAGGGTAAGTACGCTCTTTCTGTCACCGCATCTAGTGGAGTGCCTATAAATTCTATATTTTGTGTAGGTGTCAATATCAACTTCTGTCTATTGAGCAGTAGGCCTAGAAGCTCGAATACCTGTTTTGTTGTAGAAATCATACGAAGCATTTCCTTTTCTGATGTGCCTTTGACAAGGCAGTCATCCAGGTAAGGAAATATAATGATGTGGTGTCTGCGTAGATATGCTGCCACAAGAGCCAGAAGAAAAGACCGAACGGAAGTACTCGATATTGGTAATGTTCTAGTCCCACTGTAAAACGGAGGAAGTGTCTGTGTGCTGGGTGAATTGTTATGTGGAAGTATGCGTTCTGCATGTTGAGGGCTGCAAACCAGTCTCCCTTGTCTAATGCCAGTATTATAGTCGCTAGGGTAACCATTTAAAATCTTTGCTTGCGAAGATAACGGTTCAATCTGCGTAGGTCTAAGATAGGCCTTCATCCTCCTGTTTTCTTTAGGGTAAGGAAGTAGTGTGAGTAAAATCCTCTGCCCCGAAATTCCTTTGGGACGGTCTCTATTGCCCCGAGGTCGAGGAGGCGTTGAATCTCTTGCCCGAGAAAGTTCTCATGAGTGAGGTCCCTGAAAATGGATGGGGAAGGTGGGGAAGTTGGAGGTAGTTTGGTAAAGGGGATTGTATACCCTTCAGTGACTATCTCAATGACCCATGGGTCTGAGGTGATGGCCTTCCAATGGTGTTGAAAGGGTTTCGGGCGGTGATGGAAGTGTGGACCAATGTGTGATGACTGGTGAGAGATGGGAAGATTTTGTGAGCCCTCGACCAAGTCAAACCTGCTGCTTGCCATTCTGACTGTTGGTGGTGCGGTTGTTCTATTGACACTTTTGTTGTGGCCTTCCTCTGGTTCTGGGCTGGTCAAAGCCTCATTGTTGGTATCTTTGGTACTGGAAGTCCTTGTTCTTTTGGTATGGGGTGTAGCGTTTGCAACGATAGGGAGGTGTGTACATTCCTAATTTCCATAAAGTTGTCTTTGAGTCCTTACTGGAATGCAGGACATCATCGGTCTTTTCAGCAAAAAGCTTTAATTTGTCAAAGGGGAGGTCCTCTACCTTTGACTGTAGCTCCCTAGGGACTCCGGCCAATTGTAGCCATGATGCTCTTCTCATTACGACAGACGTGGCTGTGGCTCTAGCTGCTGTATCGGTCACGTCCAAAGCTATTTGCAGTGATGTTCTAGAAGAAGCATAGCCCTCTTGGACAACTGACTTTAGTATTGGTCTTTTTGCATTTGGCAAATGTTCCATGAGGGAGGATCATTTTGAATAATCGTCAAAGTTATGATTAGACAAAATCGCTGTGTAATCAGCTATTCTGAGAAGGAGTGTGGCGGAAGAATAGAGTTTCCTACCAAAGAGGTCCATGCGTTTGTTGTCCCTGTCATTGATGTTTTTATGTTGAGGGAGTTTAGACTGGTGCTGAGCGGAATCGACAACCAATGAGTTGGGCTGTGGATGTGCAAATGGGAAGTCAGCACCATTCTGAGGGACAAAGTACCTCTTGTCAGCCCTCTTATTAGTGGGGGGCATGGAGTCAGGAGTCTGCCATATCTCATCTTGCCGATTCCATAATAGCCTCATCTATTGGTATAACGATCCTACCCCTCTGGGAGGGCTGCAAGTTTTTAAGGAGCCTGTGTTGTTTTTGTGGCACCTCCGATAATTGAATATCCTGCGATGCAGCAACTCTATTGAATAAGTCCTGGAATTGCCTGAGATCATCAGGTGGAGACTGGTCCCCAGGTACAACAGCCTCATCAGGGGATGATGAGGATTGATCCGTCGGAGAAACATCAGGTGGTTGTTCATCTGTTTCCGAGAGGTGAGTCTCCTCCAGTTCTGAATAGTGAGTTTGGACTGGGGTCCCGGGGATGCCAGTGGTAATCGTTGAGCCTGGTCCTGATTAGGAGAAGCCAAAGGTGCTCGACATCTGGGATAGCTTCAGCTATGCGTATAGTGATTCTTTTGGTGATGATGGCTTTGAACAGAGTCTTGCAGCGAATAATGTCAGTGGTGAACTGGGCTGTAGCGACTATATGGGGAAGAGTGTCTAGAAGAGACTCTGTATCTATAATATATTCATTGGTGTCTGTAGGGTGAAGGTGGAGGGGAGTATGATGCATATACCCTATAAGGTGAAGGGGAAAGGTCATATCTAGACCTGTATCTGCCATGTCGATGTGCCCTCTCTCTATCTTCTCTGGTTAAGTATGGTTAAGTAAAATTTGAGGGATAGGCTAGTCTTATTGATGATCTGAATAAGGACCAAGAATATCTGGGTTCAATTCCCAGCCCAGTCACAGATTTATTGTGTTGCCCTGGGCAGATCACTTAATCTCTCTGAATACTTCAGATCTCTATCTGGGGACATTTTTCTGCCATGTTTGTTTTAATTATAAGTTCAGCATAGCTGGGAATTGTCCAGAAAGGGATGCTATGAAGTTATTTACACTTATTTTTGAAGACTAGAAAGTATGCCTAGTGGTTCTGCCACACAACCTGATGCAGACATCCCAAACCTCAGGGAAATGAGAACTTTATAAGCACTCCAAGTGGCTGTTCACGTGTTTATGTTGTCAATCAGTTCTACACTGAATCCATCTATCCAGGGTATAAGCAGTCTTCTCTAATTTGGAGTCCAGTAGTTATATGGGAAAGAACAATATAGTTGGTCTCTGGGTGAGCTGAGCTACAATGAATTGAAGAACCACCTCCTGGTCTCTCTAGATACTCTTGTAATATGACATCTGCAATACCATTCTGGTTTATGTAGTATAATGGCCAACAAAACTTGTTTTCCCCCCAGCTTGTCCAATTATCTAGTGGGCAATAGTATGGTACATCAACTTAAATGAGAATGAAAGTAAGCTGCTTCATTGCCAGGACTCAGTGAGAGTGGAAGAGGAAATAAAGTAATATTTCTAGTTGTGACAATGATATTTGTAACTAGAGAGATTATTTCTGTCTTGTAACCTACAACAGAATGAAAAGCTGAAGTTCTCTAGCAGACACTGCTTGAGAAGTTATGAATGACAAGCTAGAAGAGCGCTCTTCAAAGCTGTACATAGGCAGTTTGACAAGGTGACACCAAATGAGATATTCTTCTAATAAAATGAAATTGATTTTCTTGCAGTGTTCTTTCTAACTGGGTTGCTAAGGCTAGCATGTTGGTGTGAAAATAAAATAAGGCTCAATCAGAAAAGAATGAAGCTCTCAAAGCTAGTTTAGTGCCTTCATACTAGAAACATCCTAAAGTGCTTCAAAAAGCAGTAATTAGGTTGGAAAGTGGCTCATCCTTTACATACTTCTCAACTCAGACTAGAATTGCCAACTTTCTAATTGCACAAAACAGAACGCTCTAGCCCCAACTTTGCCCCTTCTTAGGCCCCACCCCTTCTCAGAGGCTCCACCTCCACTCACTCCATTCCCCTCTCTCTGTTGCTTGCTCTCCTCCACCCTCACGCAGGCCATGCCTACGCTACAAATAAGATCAAAGCTGCTGCAGTTGATCTTCCAGGGTTCAAATTAGCGGGTCTAGTGAAAACATGCTAATTTGAACTGAGAGGACGCTCCTGCTGTCGATGCTGGTAGTCCTGCTTCTACGAGGAGTAAGAGAAGTTGAAGGGAGAGTGTGCTCCCTTGGACTTCCTGCAGTGATGATGGTGCCAAAATTTGAGTTAAGATACTTCGATTTAAGCTACACAATTAATGTAGCTGAAGTTCCATATCTTAATTCAGGGGTCACTTGCTCATTTTCACAAGGCTGGAGCATGGAGTGGACTGGGGCAGGGATTGGGGAGCAGGCTCTGGGGTGGAGGAGAGAACTGAAGGTTGGGGGAGTGGAACTGAGAGGTTCAGAGGGGCTCCAGGCTGGGGTAGGAGTTGAGCTGCAAGAAGGGGTGCAGGACATTGCGTGATGTTTGCCTTGGGGGGCTCCCTAGAAGAGGCGACATACTCTTTGGCATGTAGGTGCAAGGGTGGCCAGGTGGCTCTGAGTGGTCCATGCTGCCTATGCCTGCAGGCACCACTGCCATGGTCCGATGGGCTGTGGTTCCCAGCTAATGGGAGCTGTGGAGTCAGGGCACTGGGTGGAAGAGCACACAGAGCTCGCCCGGCTGTCCCTCCATCTAGGAGCCAGTGGGACATGTTGCTGCTTCTGTGAACCAGGTGGAGCCAGACAGGAAACCTTCCAGCCCCACCAACCACAATTTCAATGCAGGAGGGCTGACCAATGCCACTTTTTTGACCGGACATTCCCAGACACCTGGACACCCAACTCAGACACTACCTTGCACATTAGAACCTTTTCTAAAGAGAGGATCCTACTGGCCAGGACACTGGAATCTGTCCTGGAAGAGCTAACGTCTGTTCCCAAGTCCATCAGAGATAATGTGAGCCAGTGGATTGTAACGAGCCACCCCACAGAATACTACAAGAATGGGCATTCTTGCAACCTGATTCACTGGCCCATGTTATAAAATGCAGGCCGGACTTCTCTCCTTTCACATGTATGAAATGAAGACAGGACTATAGTGGCAGAAAAGTCATGAAAAGTAATGTTTCCACAGAACACTGAATTCCCTTAGAATTCTTACACTCGGAGAGAAGGAGTAAGTCCATAGCAAACTGGACTGTAAGTCTAAGTGCTCTAGCCTGCCACATACTAAGGCCATGTCTACACTACGCAGAAGATCAACACTGTCAGTCTTCTGGGGGTTTGAATTGGCGGGTCTATTGAAGACCCGCTAAGTTGAACTGAGAGGGCTCCCCTGTTGACGTCAGTAGTCCTGCTCCTCACGAGGAGTAAGGGAAGCCAACAGTAGCATTTGCTTCCACCTCCCACTGTGTGGATAGCCCGAAAACCCAATTAAAGATACATTGACTCCAGCTACATAATTAACATAGCTGGAGTTGTGTATCTTAAGTTGTCTTTCCCCTTTAGTGTATTCCAGGCCTAACTGTCAACGGGGACCCCACCATTGTGCACTAAAATTTTCTTGGTGCATTTTGATCTACTGTCACTAGGAAAATTTAAGAACATGGTACCAGGGTTCACATGGATAGCTAGTGCATGGCAGGCTAGTAAGCTGTAGGCTTACATCCCAGCTTGCCATGCACTAACTCTTCATATAGACATAGCCTCAGTAAAACTGAGTCTAACTTATACCTCTGAATGTGACCTACCATCTCTTTACTTTCTTCATAAAGTTCACTCAGTCCTCACTTTATGAGATATCATGGGGAAATAGTCTCCTATTGTATTTCAGTCTCCAGGCTCGGAAGACACTTCTGCTTTGAGACATGAATGCTGAATGAAAATGTAAAGATAAAATAAGAACAGTGGGGTTTCATTATCACTATACATTTCCTTTCTCCACAGCTGTTGCTGGACTAGAGCCCAGGAGTTCCAGAAAAGACCATCGATGTGTCTCCACAGAATTTCAGCACAACAGTAACATCTGGAATCCCTGAAGTATCCCCACAGTAGGAGGTCAGAGACATGAAGCAGCAGAATGAGCTACAGCAGCTGCAATGTTATCCTGGCAGAAAGGACAAAAATAATTTATCTTTCAGTTATGGAGGATGGTAGCACCAGATCACTAAAGAACAGATCAACACTACGGCGCGAGGCACAGAGAATGGACAATCGAATAAATCTCTAATGGACAGAGTAGAAAATTAGCAAGAGAAATGTGCTGTTTAGTAGCAGTGGAAAATGCCTCAGTGGAGAATCATCTGAAAGAAGCTAAGGTGGTGAGTTTTAGGTCTGGATGAGATAAGACTAGTATTTAGGAGCTGAGGTAAAGAAAGAATGAGGACTAGAATCTGGATCCCAAGGTTCCAAACTCTCTCATGATCCATCAGTCCAAAGTGAGATCAGATGATCTCAGTATTTTTTAACCAATTTGGACTCAATAGCTCATTGGTTTGTTCACATCTAAGAAGAAATGGGAATGTGCCTTCTTTTAGTTTTGTGTCTCTCTCAAATTTCGTGGAAGATTTCAGATCTAAGCATTAGAATCCAAACCTTCTGAGACCCAGTTAGGGGTTCATGCTGCTATGATACACTTACCAATGACACTTATTTCTTCTGTATCAGAAATCCTGGTCTGTTCAAGGTGGAATTTTCTTAGAATCCTAAAGCAGAAGAGAGAACTCAATGTGCCTCACTTAAGAGATTGCAGAAGGACATGATCATCATGCAGAAGGAGAATATTAAAAGGATCACTAATATAACCAAATATATGCATCTTGGACATTAAAAAAATCTGCAATTAGAAAGTAACAGTTTTGATCTCTCAATAGCACTGATTTATCTTGGAAAAATATAGGAAGTAAACAAAAATAGTTTGTAAGAAAAAGCAAAACATTGAGGCTGTAGGTGAGAAAAAGTTAAACTGGAAGCAAAATAATTACTGTTGGTAGACAGCAATGTTTCATCTAATCTTTTCTATCCATATGTGGATTTTTTTCCATCCACGTGTGGAATACATTTTGTATGTGTTTGCTCTGAACCTGTGAATCCAGACAGGAGTAATGATCCATCATCCATCAAGAAGGACTATCAAAACTAAGTGGGCCATTGTGAAACATCACAACACTAAGACTTGATTAATGGCCCTTCCATTCATTGAGGCTGTGTCTGCCTTGAAAGGATATAAACCCTCTAGCTTCAGGACATGAGCCAAGCACTTTGACCAGCTCATGAGTGTTGGAAAGAGACTTCTCCTATGGACAGGTTTTCGACAATTGTCCAAAGATTCTGGTACTGGTCACTGGCAGAGCCAGGATACTGGAGAGAACTGATTGCTTCTCTATCTTCTCTGGCAATTCCTATGTTCCTGTCTGGTCTCTCCAGAGGCGATCAATGCAGTTTCTTAAAGAATGGTGCCTGGTTTCCTGCCACACTTTTGCTGTGCAAAATGAGCTCAAGTGATTCATGGCCACTGTTGCACCATGTTGTGAACAAAAACATGCCTTGCAACCCATGCACTTCTGCCTCTAGAAAACACTGTATCAGACTGAACAAAACAGGCTCAAAGGCAAAGTGAAATATAAACATTTTCTCATACAAGTGAAATGGGAAGTAAGTGGGAAAACACTTAGGAAGGATAACAGTGTATTCTACTCCCTACTGGGTGGTGTTCCCTTATGATAGTTCTGGAGATTAGCTCTGCCTCATTCTGCACTCCTTTCTGGTCTTCCTCCATTGCTGCTCTCCTTCCATGGGTGGAGCTTCAGCACAGCTGCTTTGTGACTCAGTCCGCTAGCCAGGTCCCCCATGATTTCCCCTTCCTAGGAGTCTCTCAAAATCTCTCCACATGAGCACCATCAGGCAGTCCTCATGCCCACTGCCATGACTATGTCACTTCCACAGTCACTCAGGCACTTCTCCCATTCACTACACGAAGCAGAACTAATCTGTAGTGGATGGCAGGGGCACTTCGGCCCACTCTCCAGTGCACGGCAATATACCAAGCAGTTAAGATCTGGGACTTCACCAACCCAACTGCTCTCTTCCCTGGACTACTTCCTACTATCTTCTTTAAGCTCCTCCTTCATCAGCTTTCCTAATCATACCCCTGTCTGACAGGCCAGGAAAACCCTTCCTCATGGGTTCCTATCCCATTTCTCAGCGGTTTCTATCTCCCCTTCCTTTTCCTTAGGTAGAGAGATTGCAGACTTCTCCCATCCCACTCTGTTACCAGACTCCTGACTTTATAGAAGCCCCACCTGTTCCCATGCAGGTAAGCTCCTTTTTAATTAGCACCTCCACACAGCTTAACTATCCCCCATTTGCAGTTCAATTGGTTGAGTGCGCTCTCCTGGCCTAATTCAGCTCTTGCTGAGTCAGTGTGGGGAGCACACCCCATCGCAGAAAGTCACATCTCTGTAGGTGCCATATCTGTAAGCACTACTCTGGCAATATCCTTAGAAGCCCGTTACACTTAGGCTTATGGTCTGTGCTAAAGAGTTTGTGCCCTACAAATGTATGTCTCAGAGCAGCCAATACAACCTGTAAGCATAAATAAAATAACTTGCCTCCCAAGATCTTTTTTATCATTATAGCTTTTTATCTGTAAATAATGGTGCAAACTGTAGTAAGTGTTGGGCAAGGTAGCCCGTGCCAAATGTCCCAGGCCATTGCTTTTGCACACCGCCATGATCTGCTAGACAAGCATGGGCCTCTTCCAAGAACAATGAGTGGTAAGAGTTCTCTGGCAAAGGCTTGTAACATCTTCCTTTTCCTCAGTCCTCTAGTTACACGCTGAAAGTGCTCAGAGAGCAGCCATCAAATGTTTGTTACAAATTCATTCCTTTTGGAATATTTCTCTCTGGGAACTTCCACCACAACCTGTGACCGCCCAGCTCGCTTTTTTTTTTTTCCCAAGAAAAAGAAAAAAGGGGGATAGGGGAGTAACCAGGGAGGAGGATTCGGGAGGTTGGGACGAAATGCAGTCACGGCCCGCCCCTAAGATCGGCTCAGTCGGTGGCCCTTTGAAAATGGCAGCCCCGGGCAACCACCTGGTTCACCCACCCCTAAGACTGGCTCTGCCCAGGAGGTACCATCTCTGTGATTGAGAGGGTATTTCCTTCTCTGTATCAGTTCAGTCCTTGGCCTATTAATAACATAGATCCTTTCTTAAAAAGAATTATGCTGAGAATTATGAGACTTTGAATTCCTCTCAAACAGACCATGATGCAGTCTTTTAACTGCTCAAGCAGGAAACAAACTAACCAATAAACAAGATACTCAGGTGCAAATTAGGGCCAGATTTTCCAGTGCTCCCCACTCACAACTAAGTGCAGCTTTTCAGAAGAGCTTAGCTCCCACTTAGGCACCTAAACAAAAGGTGGATTTTCAAAAAAGCTCAGCTCCTCATGTTACAACACTTATGGCCAGAGTTTCAGTGAAGATCAGCAGCTAGTGCGCTAAGTTGTCTTCATTCTGGTGCTTAAACAGGAGTTGAGCTCAAATCTAGCCTTTATTACAGGGGTGGGCAAATACCGGCTCATGAATACAGGCGGGCCCCAACTGCTATATTTACCTGCGCCTCCGCAGGTACCAGTGATCGTAGCTCCCATTGGCTGCAGACCAATAGAAGCTAGCTAGCTGCCATCTATTTGTGTGAGCAACAAATCAACCCTCTGAAGAACTGGCTCCTGCATGGCCACTGAAGTTGAGGGGTTTGCATGGCCATAGGAGTTTACCAACATAGATCCTGTTGCAAAATATGGTCCTTTTTTCCATGAGCTCATACTTCAATTAAGTACGCTCAACACTGATATCGTCAAATAAAAAACTGTTTCTCACATCCCTGGTTTAGCTTGACATTTAATTAAAACACCATACTAGTCTTTTTCTCTTTTCCCTTTGATAACTGTACAGTTCTGATGCTTTTTTTTTTTTTTTTAAAATCATGCTGGTTCTGAATACAAAAATCATTGCCTTGGAATGCAAGGCAGGAATGCATCTAAGGAAAGTCTAAAGCTGTGCATTGGGTGTACTGTCCCACCTAGTGACACTGAGACCACTGCCAGAGCATAATGAGTCTGCTGTACTGCCTTAGCTAATAGCCAGCTGGCTTTTAGCTCACGAGGTTCATACACTAAGTTCCAGAGTTCCCAGGTTTGATTCCACCTGTCAATATTACACATATCCCTAGCCAGCATGGTTTCCACAGGAATCCCTACATGACATCCATGTGTTAGCCTTGGTGGGAAATTCAGACACAGCCATGCTTTAAGGCCAGAGTAAGAAATTATTTTCCAAGGCAGCAGCATCACAGCATGCAGAAGAATGTAGGAATACTGCTCCACTGGGGCCATCTCAGAAACAGGATCTTTCCTGCTTCCTTGTAATTGTGCAGTTACAGATGTATGGAGTTTATGACATCAAATACACAAGTATTTCACTAACTTCACTGGTGAGTATTTCAGAGGTCAGAGAGTCAAAATGACCATTTTTCATCCCTTTAATGGTCAAGAGCACGGGCAGTAATTGCTACGATTGATCAGTTCATTGCATTTTTAATCGTCTGGCATGGCAGTTATTAAGTGCAATACAAATATAGCGAAATGCCTAAGATTCCAAATCTGCAGGGTGATCGCATTTGCACCGTCACCTTCCTTCTCTTCCCTAAAAACTGAAGGAATCTCTTGGAACACATGTGAAACCCTTGTGACTAGATACGACGGACCAGGCAGCAGGAACTGTGGCATGTCTACAATCAGAGTGGTTTGATTGACGGCACTGTTACCACGCCATCCTACTGAGCAGAGAAAGTTGAACCTGGCTGTCACGAGAACCACAGGTCCGATGATGCATACCCA
>JANRFK010001234.1:111446940-111463874 GCA_030068395.1 Apalone spinifera
TTTTTTTTTTCAAAAAAGCATCCGGCAGTGTGGACGCTCTTTTTCAAAAAAGCGGATTGATTTTTTCGATCTGCATAATGCAGCCTAGACACTCTTTTTCGACAGAGGCTTTTTTGAAAGATACTTTCGAAAAAGCCTCTGTCGAAAAAGGTGTGAAGTCTAGACATAGCCTGTGAAAGCACATCGAAAAAGTGATCTGCTTTTTCGACAATAGCATCCACATTGAATGGATGCTAGTGCACATGTAAGCTATGACTACTATATGTGGAATGGCCATGAGGGCACTCTTTCCTCTTTTTGTGAAAGAACTCCCTCTTCCCCGTCCACAAATGCCTTCTCCAAAAGAGCTCTTTCAGAAACAGGCTTCTTCCTCATAGAAAGAAGTTTACCAATGTCGGAAAAACCCCTCTGTTCTTGCAATTTTTTTTTCAAAAGAACACAATTGCTGTGTGGACATAATAGAAGTTTTTTTTAGAAAAAACACAGTTTTTCCAAAAAACCCTGTCATTTTTCCGAAAAAAACCTCTGTAGTGTAGACATATCCTGAGGTACCAATTTAAGTATGATGCTGTTTTGGGGGGTGTCCCTTCTGTCTTAAACTTAGAGTAGTTTTGCACTGGAGACAACCAATTTAAGCCACTACAAAATATATTTGATAAGCACTTAAGCATAAGAATGTCTTGGCCAAATTATATAAAACCTTGTCAGAATTTAAAACAAACACCAGGAACAGAACAATAACAAATATCAGTAGCAAGGGAATCATTCTTCAAGCTATTCCATAATACCAGAGAAGCTAAGCTACTGAAGTATGTTACAAAACCTGCTTGAGAGCAACACATTCAACAAGACTTACAAGTTGTGACATAGTATCTTGTTCAAAGGTGTTTTTGCTACAGAAGAAGGTGGGAGAAAAATCTGTGAAAATACCAATGAGATATACCGGTGTGCTTATTCCTACTAGTTTCCCTGATTTTTATTTTCCATTTAATTATTAATAAACAAAAATAGTACTTCCTCTTGTTTGGTTTGGTATAAGTAAAATAAAAACTGATTGCACTGAGAGGGTTATGTGTTTTAAAGCATCCTTCATATTTGGTCAATCAAGTGTTGCCAATTCTTTCCATTTTAATGTGAATCTTTCTGTATTCAGTGTTCCTAAAACCTCAGTCTTCAGGAATAATGTGATTACACATAAATCCCAGTCCCCTTACCCCCCCCCTTTTTTTTGGAAAGCCCTCATGCTTGTAGGGAAAAACTTGAAAATATTACCCGAGGCTACATCTAGACTGCAGTATTTTTCTGGAATACCGGAGGTATCTTGGAAAAGCACTGCTATGTCCAAGGACCATATCCGCTTTTCCAAAATAAAAATTCAGAAAAGCGGATGCATTCTTCCGCCATCCCTGTAAACCTTGAAAGAGAAAGTTTTTCTGAAATTTGGCACCATGTAGACATGCCAAATTTTGGGAAAGCTTCTTTTGGAAGAAAAATGGAAAAAGACACGCAAATTGCGATTCACAATTTGCGTATCTTTTTCCGACTTTTCTTTGTAGTGTAGACATAGCCTGAGTGCACCCTGCAGGCTCAAAACCCAAAAATTAATAGGCCAATCTCTCCCCACCCCTAAGCTTCATTGTTTGTAAAATCTCATGATGTAGGGACTTGACTTGTGATTTTGGAAGGCTTGGGATTGGCAATATTGTGAATCTAAAATGCCTATTCTTTTCTGGGCATTAGGAGTTTGTCCTTTATCCATTTAAACCATGGGTATTGTATCTGTGGCTGAAAAGGTATATGTGCGATGGTTAATGTGTACCAATAACCGATCTACAGGATGCCAGCTCTTGAACTGTTTTGGAGCAATGTATTGCTTTGTTTGTGTGTGTGGGTATAACCTGTAAGCAACAACTGTATACCTGCAAATGGATCTCAGTCACAGGAAATAAGCCAAGGGACTGACTTTAATGGCAGAATGATTGGGATTTACAGACAAACACACCAGTGCTAACAAACATTTCTTCCAAGATACAGTTACTTATACATTTAATTAAACAAAATGTGCAGCGTTGCCTATAATAGTGCTATCTGGAGACTCCCAATATTTGTACAGCACTATGACACAGCTGAGTAGATGGAAACTGAGGAAATGTACATAGATGTGAATAAAAGGGCTAGGTTTCCAAAAGCAACCCATGGTTTGTTCCTCTGATTGTCATGCAAAACTGGTTGTATATATTCTGACTTCTAAATTGTCTGGCATGTTGTGAAAATGTAGCATTAAGCTTTCAAGGCAGATCTTCAGTCAGCCAGTAAGCCATTGAAACTTATTGATGACCTATTTATTTTAATGTTTTGAACTGGTATCCATAAACATGGTGCCTTAGCTGCCACCATATTGATTAAATTGGCAATAGCAAAGTCTCTAGTTGTCTTCAGGGAGTCTCAATATCTTCTCTCTTTCTCGGGTCATAGAAAGCTCTGCTTTGGGTCAGTGCATTTGAACTCCTGGGATGCCCACTGGGATTGAGGACTAACTGGAGGGTTGGAACATGAAAAAGCAATACCAGAGAAAACGAGAGGGACAAGGTGGGGAAGGTAATTTTTTTGGACCATCTTCTGCTCATGAGACAGACAAGCTTACATACTGGATACAGACTTGAAGAAGAGCTCTGTGGAGTTTGGACGTTTTTCTCTCTCAACAGAAGTTGGCCCAATAAAAGATCACTATCCCACCCACTTTGTCTCTCTCATATTCTAGAATCAACATGCCTATAACACCACTGCAAATTAAGACAAATAGCATTTTGTTACCATGACTTACTGTGCTGCTTTGACTCCCTAGACAAAGGAAGCATGTTTCAGTGATTAAAACAGACGACGGTGGGTCTAGCAATCTGGGTTCTATTACTGGCTCTGCCACAATTTTTTCTGTGTGATCTTTGGTTTAATCTCTATGTGCAGGTTCCCCCCCCCCACACACACACACTTTGTGCAAAATGGGGCATTAGGAGCTTTGAAATGTATTAGTGCTTTGGGATCTTTGGATGAAAAGGGCTACAAAAGTGCAAAATATTACCACGACTTCACCCATTTATAAACTAATAATGATTGCTAGTTGACATTTTGTTGTTGAAGTTATTTTTGTGCATAGATATAGAGCTGGTTCAGGATGCCTGTGTGTCAAAAGGAAGACTTCTTGCTTTGAATCTTACACTTCATCCTGGGATACTCGTCAATGGCATCACTTGGGCATTGATTGCAGAACAGCCACTTGAGGAAGACAAAATCTGGGCTGAACATTTCTTCTCCACACTCCCTCTCTGTCTGTGGCTTTTCTGCATGTGCCTCAGCATAAACACCTAGCCCTAAATGCCCTGTGTCAACTGTAAACTCATTGACATTTGTAACAATGTGGGAACCATATGAAAGAGCAACACACAGCAGAGAGGCTGTTAGTGGGGAATGTGGAGTAAGCAAAATATCTCCCTTTGAAAGCCTGTACAATCACTTTGATAATAGACACACAATGCTCCAGATGGTAATGTCAATGTCATGTGATGCTGGCAAATATGCAAGGCAGCCTTTGGTTCAAGGATGAGCACATACCAAGTAGTATTTTGCTATTTATTTCCTGGTTGGGATTTAAGCCTTTTTGTACACCCAGTTTTTGTACTGATATAACCATTTCAGTTAGGAGTGAGATTTTTTACAGATATAGTCACACCAGTACAACTCCTAGCATGAATGAATGCCATTAAAGTTTAAAGGTGCCTTGTATTTCTTTCTTTTACAAGCATAGCTGGGCAGGCCCCTGGGTAAAGTGTGTGTGTGTGTGTGTGTGTGTGCGTGTGTGTGTGTGTGCGTGCGCGCGCATGTGTGCTCCTGGGTAAAGTGTGTGTGTGTGTGCATGCTCCTGGAAGGGGCGAGGCGTTGGACACAGTGGGGTGGGACTGGGAGCAGCCAGCCTTGGCTCAGTGCCTCCTGGAATGTACCATCTCCTATCCTCTCCCTCCTAGTCAGCCCTTAGTGTTGCCTGGAACGTGGGGCTCCAGAGGTGATTTAAAGGGCTGAGAGCTCGAGACCCATTTTTAGCACCAGGCCCTGGAACAACTGCCCAATCCCCCCTCTTTCTCTGCCATCACTGGGCCTGGAAATGTCTATACCGGTATCCATTCATTTAAATTAGAACTAGCAGATTTATCCAGCATTGTTTGGGTCCTTAACTCAATTAAGGGTTTCTTTTTAAATAAAATGTATATGCTTTATTCATATTATTGTATTTTTAAATGTTATTTTTATGAAGTTTATTTTGGATTTCTTAAAAAAGGAGATTATTCAAAAAATTAGAAAGAAAAATATTTAGTCAAATGGTAATTTTAAATGTATTTTTTCTTCATCTCTATAAACTCTCATCCTTCACTATGTTTTAACAAAAAAGGCTATAGGACCAATCATATTTTTTTCTGGTTTTCAAACCTTCAGCATTGATTTAGCTGCACCAAACAAAACACTACTCCAAATTTCTCTGTTTTATCTCTTTTCTGTAAGGTTTATTGAGAAGCAGTCCTATTCCAGGTTCGTTCTATTTTCTGGCTCACCTTGGTTCAATCTCTTTCAACATTTGTTGTTATGTCAGTTTTGAGAATTGTACCTGATTTGGTGATTCTCTCTCTTTTCTGTTTGGTTTTATGAAAAGTAATCCCATTCCTGGTACACCCCATTATCTTGGCACAACAAAACCCCGACGTTGCTTTAAGTTAAGTTATACAGCGGAAGCTGTATACTGAATTTGGTAGTCCTAGCTCTTACAGTTTAGGAAGAGGTCTTGATCAAATAGACAGACAGACAAACTCTCTCAAATATATAGTACATTATATCCACACTAGTGACGTTGTATTGCTTTAACTATAGAGCTATTGTTAAAACAAAGCCAAGCCAACCGAATGTTTAAACAGCTTCTGACATTGCTTGAACTTTATGTGACTTATATTAGACCATATTATAACATGTCCACAAGGCAACAGAGTACAGGTTGTACCTCCCTTAACCAGGACTCTCTGATCTGGCAACATCTGTGGTTTGGCAGGACCACAGATGTTCCTTGACCACAGAGCCCAGGTATAGGGAGGTCGGTTGCAGTGCAGGAGCAGCGGGGGTGGGGAGAGGGGCGTAGAAATTCAACCGGGACCCAGGGGGCAGGACGTGGAGGGGCGGGTAGTGCAGCAGGGAGCTCTGGCCCCTGCAGCCAGACGGTGGCAGAGGCCCAGCAGCCATGGAACTCTGGCCCCAGCTGCGGAGCTCAGGGACTGCAGTGGCAACCATGGAGTTCAGAGATGGCAGCAGCAGCTGCAGAGCGCCAGCCCCAGTCCCAGAGCTCTGGCAGCGGCAAAGCTCTGGCTCCGGCCATGGAGCACCATCCCCCGCTGCAGAGCTCTGGCCCTGGCTGTGGAGCTCCAACCCCAGTGGCAGCCATGGCCAGGCAGGCAGAAAGGGGGCTAGGCTGGAGCCCTAGCATGGGGCAGCAGGACAGCACAGGCCATGTTGCGGGGGACCTCCCCTGGTCCGGAAAATCCCCTTGTTCGGGACCGATCAAGTCCCAAGGGTGCCGGATGAGGGAGGTGCAATCTTTATAAATTAATGGCTAGGACTAGGCATCATGAGTTCATCTTACCCATGTTACCAGCACTGACTTTATTTTTATATATATGTAGACACTCATATGCTGCCCCACCATGCAATGCTGGCAGGATAATAAAGGTTGTTGCTTTTAAAGTGGCATACATTGTACTATAAAAATTGCATATTATGTACATACTCATGTATACCGCCTTTCAAGATGTTTAGAAAAGATTAGTGATTTAGGGTGGGCTTTTATTTTTAGGTGCCCAAACGGATTTTCAGAAAGTGCTGAGAATTCACCCTATGTAAAAAATTACATATTTCTATCATGTGTCAATCTATTGCTGAAAAAGAAGGAAAGAGATTGATAACCAATAGGGACAGAGAAATCGGGAGAGGGGATCTTGGGAGAAGGATATGAAATAAAAGCAAAGGAAAACAATGATAGAAAGAAAGGGGTGAAGTGAAAGAGATGAAAAGAACATGTGAAATAGAAGAGGAGAAAGAAAAAGGAATAAACAAATTGAACTGAAAACAAAATTGAGATGGTAAGAAAAGTTCCAAACCTGATGTTAAGATGCATACATTTTGTTCCTATTTTATTCACATTCTAGTCAGGTGACTCTGACTTGCCAGGCTGTGATTTATTGTATTTTTCTCCCTTGTATTCTCACAGGGGGATGGCCAGAAAGGAGATGAATTCTTTGCCTAGGGCACCAGTTTTCCTAAGGCTGGTCCTGAATTCAGAAATGTACTCAGGTTCCCCTGAGTTTGGAATGCAATTAATTTTATATGGCACAATGTTCCAAACAAAGCTTATTTGGTGAGTCTCAGGTTTGTGATTTTAGGCTACTCTCAGTCTATCTGTGCAAACAAGATTTGCAACACCAGCAATAGTGGCGATAACAGATTAGATTTTCATTTTGTAATTGGGAAATTAATATGCTTGGAATTTTTAGACTAAAAACATTTATGCAAAACAAAACCAAAAAAATATTTACATGGCATTTCATTGAACAAAGAGGATGGGGTCTCATTTTACTCATGTACCACCAATCCTGATTCTATACAAGTCCACTGCAAAACCTGCATTACCTTCAATGGGAGCATGCCAAAGATTTCATTCTTACTCTGTTGTATATACGCTTTGTCAACTTTAAATTTGTAGCTAGCTTTCCAAAATATGTTTAACTGAAACACTGAATCATTTGAAAAAGTGAATAAAAACAAGAGACTCCAAAGATAGTTTAAGGGGCATGGATTTCTCATTAATAAGTTGTTTTGCATTACAGCAGCCTTCAACACTCATTGCACTAGCCCAGATACTTCCAGCTGCAGCTTCACTGAAAGCAAGATGCCCGAGGTATAAAATTAGTGTATCTCCACTGAGGTCCATATGCTTCACCTCTAGTCATAACATTCCATCTTCCCTTTCATCAATGGAGATGTGCCGAATTATACCAGGAGAAGATTTGAATCAGGGCTCTACTCATCTCCTTGGCTCTTAGTTTCTTTGTACACAATCTGCCATAATATTCCATCTTCTCCTTCTGGCATTCCACAGAAAGGGGTGGAAAGCAATACCAGCTTCACAGCAAATGCCTTGGCTAACATGCATTTCCCATTAGAAATCTATTCTCATAGAACAGTGGCCAAATCTTCAAATGTGAATGCCTAAAGAGAGATGGCTCCAACCTTTCCACCACATTTACTCCCTCTGCAAAATGGAGACAATACTATTTTCCTACCTCTTAGAAGTGCTGCAAGAATTAATGTAGTAAAGTTGGAAAGGATCTTTGATATCACAATGGTTCTTGCCACCCAAAACGAACAGTACAGCATGTCTTCCCAAGTGTCAAAACTTGCTCGCTATCAGGAGTAACACCCTGCACTAGGACTGCCCAGTATTCTTGATACCCTAACAAGCCAGCTGATGGACCGCCCTGCCTGATTGGCTGAGGAAGCCAGCAGGCTGGTTCTTAAACTCAGCAACAACCAGCAATCTCTGGTTGCTCAATACACATGCCCTGGACATCTTGCACTTGTCTTTGCTAAGCCATACTCCTGTTCTGGTTCTCCACAACTGAAGCCCAAATCCTGCCCTGCATCCATCCTTGCTCTCATCTTATTCCAGCCTAGCTTCTGCCCCAGAATCAGCCCTGGTCCTGCCTTCTCTGTGGGGCTATACAAAGAATAGCATACGGTACTGCAGTGGTGTTTTGGGAAGAGAGGGAACTATGCGAGAAGCAGAAGCGTTTACTTGCTCCCTTGACCTATGGTTAGAATTAATTTTTGAGGCAGAATTGCTTCCCGGTGAGCAGCAAGTGGCGCTGGGCTGGCATTTCTGTAAGAAGGAATTGCCATGAATGCAATTTGAGCATTGCATTTCAGGGCTATTGTATCTGTGTAAACAAGTGACACTTAAAATAGATGCAGACTCTGCCACCGATTTCTTTTTCACCGCAAACCAACCTATGGCTCCAGTGTCTGTTTCCACTTGAGAAAGGGGTAACACTGAACACTGATGCCAAAAGAAGGGACAACAATCTTGTTATTTGAAGCATCATTTCACATGTTTCTGGCCTTCCCAATCCTACAGATATTTTTATCACCTTTAATTCTTTGTTGCATTTTATATCCGCAGTGAAAAAGGGTTTGTCTATGCTGTAATCATGGAGTGTGATTACAGCCTAAGCGGAGACACCCAAGATAGCGTTTATTTTACCTAGCTTGGATCTTGGAACAATGAAACTGCAGCAATGTGTGCTTCAGAGTGGGCCGGACAAGCTTGCTGGGAATCCTGGGTAACTAATCTCAAGGCCAGTACACTGCTAGAGTACACTGCTCCGAGACCCATGCTAGACAGGTCAAAGCTAGTTGAGGTATGTCACCCTGTATTGACAGTATAGACAAAAGGAAAGAAACATTTTGAGGGCAATGCAGTGCTTAGTGCATTCCAGCGTCCCCTGTTTAATGAATAATAGAAAATGGTTGTACCAATTAGATATGATCTCATATGTTTGCATAAGACACGGAACAAGTTGGGCTGCTGGGAAGAAGCTAAAGTGGGTTGACAATATATAAACTATTCCTTGGAGGAAAAAAGGAGTATTTCCTTGTGAGTCATTGGCTTCAGTTTCAGGAGCTGCTGACCTTGAATGTAGTGCACGTTCTCTTCTCTTGAGGCTTAAGGGGGGAAATTACATGTTTTAACAATCTCATTTTGCTTGTACTGTGTGGCTAGACTATGCATCTCTGACTGGACAGATTCAGATGGCTCGAGCATAGATTATGTTCCTTATACTACTAGTTGATAGAAAGCCTCCTTTAAATGGCTTGTGATTTTGCAGTCTAGGAACCTGAACTGTATACTTGCTACCACCATGAAGTTTTGAGTATCTAAGGAGTTGAGTGCAGTGACTGCTCTCCTTGAGCCTTATTTACAATTGAGCCTGAGCTACAGGCCCAGGACCCTTCTGAACCATGCCTGAGGTTATGGCTCTGCTGGGCCAAGGAGTTAGGGTATGTCTATACTGCGGGGTTTTTCCGGGATCCATGCAGGGAACGCGTTTGCTCTTCTGCTTTTTTTTGCGGAAGAGCAAACACAGTCTTTCAGGGATCCCTGTATACTTTGTTCTACGAGGAATAAGGGCTCGTCCGAAAGAGGCGGTGTTTCTGCCAATTGGTCCCATCTAGACAGTGGAAAAGCCTCTTCTGGAAAAGCAAACGGAAAAAGCTAAGCAATTTGCATAGCTTTTTCCGAAAAAAGTCTATAGTGTAGACCTAGCCTTAGTCAGCGCTAGCCAACTGTGTTCCTGGTTAGGGAGCAAAATGTGGGATCCCTTCTTCTGTGCTGGCTTGCGGGCCAGTGCTAAATGTCACTGTGCTCCAGTTTGGAGACTCTGTTGTGGCCGTCCTCAGGCCTCATCTCTGTGCTTTGGGCTGGAGAGTGGAGTGGAAGCAGCCATTCTGGCCTTTTCCAAGTGGAGAGATTGACACCTTCCACTGTGTTCCAGGCTGGAAAGCCCATGTGTAGGCTCTGAACTGGCTTAGGTACAAAAGGGTGCCCAGTCAGAGTACACATATGGGCAACTGTGCCTATCTCTGCATGACATTATAAAGCTCTCTGGAATGAAGCCACACTGGTCTTGCTATCATCTAAGTGAAGACAATTTAAAAACAACAAAACAAGTCAGGCAGGGGAGCCCTCATAAACATATCAGAAAGCCAATTTAGCACTGGGTAAACACTGTAAAATCTGAATGCTATTTACCAGCCATGCCCACAATGAAGACAGAAATAATCCTGTTAAAACATGACCTTTGATCACCAGGCACGGAAGTTAGGCCAAGCAGGTTTTTGCTTGGCTCAAGTCATAGCTACATGCTGACAGAAACAAGCCTTCTTCAAAAAACAACTTAGCCAGTGTCCTGACCAAAAGGCCACACTCAGCATATGGAGGATTTGGTGGTTTTGAGAACATTCTTTGCATCAACATGTATCATTTAAGAAATGTATAAACTAGCACTGATTACTAGCAAGGAATGCGGGGGTTTCTTTTTAACAATCAAAACTATGACCAATGTTTAAATCATATAAGTTGGTGATATACTTGTGGCAGACATTGGGAGTTGGAAGAAGTAGTGCTGCAGAGTAATGAGAAAAATGTTTTTAAGCTGTTTGCAGGCATTGGGGTTGAATCTGGCATTGCACATACAATATCTGAACATGCACAAACCGTATGTAAGTGGTGAAAAGCTCTAGGGAAAGACAGGTAGGGAGAATGGTCTGGCTTGGTGGCTAAACCCTAGGATTGGGAGTCGATGCTTGTTGGCAATGCTGGCTCTCTCATAGATTTCTTCTATGACTGTGGTAAACCCCTTAACCTGTTTTAGGGCTGAAACTGAAAATGTACATTGACATAATTACGAGTCTAAGGGGTGTCGATTTTTCCACTGTAGACAGTACTAGGCCAATGGTACTAGCTACCACTTCTCATGGAGGTGGATTAATTACTGTGCCACAGTAGTGTTGTAAGTGTAGACATACCCTTAGTCTCAGTTTTTCTATCTGTAAAATGGGACAATGGTACTTCCCTATATCACTGGTACTATGAGAAATTTAACTTTGTTAACCTTTTTACATAGGACTCTGAAGCCATGGGAGGGGAGACACTGTACAAATGTAGTGTATTGTTATTTGCATACATGGTCACAATTCCTGCACCATTTACATATGCAGTTACCCATTTTGCTGTCATAGGTCTCGATCCTGCAGTCTGATCCATGGAAATGAAGCCAGTGAAACTCCTTCTCTGGGTGCAAGGATTCTACATGGCTCAGTCTGCAAAATGAAGACCCCAGACATGTATAGATGTATAAATCAGCTGTTAGAGTATTTCCAGAAGCAGAAATTCTCGTTGATATGAGTTTCAAAAAAGGTTTTTAGTACATTCAGTCCCCAAGTTTTGCTTCAGTTTTGAATGTGAACAAACTCAAAACCTCAAAGTGAAATCTATCCCCAAATACTAAGTGTGGCCTGATGTCAGAAGAAACCAATCAAAGCCAACACATAGAATCACAGAATCATAGAATCCTAGGGCTGGAAGAGAAAATATCATGCATTTTCCATTTAGACCTATAAATCCCTCCACCCACCCACCTACTTTAAACTTTGAGCAGATACACAGAAGATAAGTTTTTTGGGTTGCTCAAAACGAGTTCTAGCTCAGCCCAGCTAGACTGACAGTTAGCCAGGTTGAGTATATCTATTTACCTACCATAGCAGTAAATCTAGCTTGAATTCAGTTTATTTTTAAAAAGCATATTGGTGTTTTATAGGGACAGTGACAATTAAACACAGTACATGAGCAAATGTATATATGGAATATACACAAATAGGTACAAGGGTTTAAGTTGTGGTATTATGATTGGCAGCAGTGCAAAGCCCTAACATAGAGAGATAATTATGCAAAGATAAAAAACGTTTGGTGGTTGCTGCAGGATTGTTATATAAGCCTTGAAATGGCATCATTATGCATTAATATTTACATACTGGGTGAGTGCAAAACTACCATAATCAGATAAATAAGTGTTAAATTGGAATTAATATTGACAGTAGAGCTGGGTGAAATTTTTCAGCCAAAACATTTTCTTTCAGTGAAAAATGCATATTGGACTACACCAAAACGTTTTGCAAATTCATAGCATTTTTGCCAAATTGTTCTTATAGGAAAATATTCCATTTCAACATATTCAAAATGGAATGTTTTGATTCAATGATTGTATTGAAATTTTCTTAAATTTTATTTTAAGAATAACATTTAAAAATGTTCAAACTGAAAAAAATGCATCTTTTGACACACAAGTATTTTTTTTTTGATTTGCTAAAAAACTGAAAAATTTACATTTTTGGGTTGACTTAACATGATTTTTAAAAAATGAATTTTTGTGGTTATGTGGAATTCACAGTGAACCAAACACATTTGCATAGTGGGCTCTGAAAGTGTTTTTTTCAGCACCCTGCAGGTTAGAATTTCCCCAGAAATATTAATATTTAGCAAAACACTTCAATGAAAAAATCCATAAGTATGTTGGTGTTATTTATTCAGAACGGGCTGAACCAGATGGCAACCCCTTATCCAGCTCTGAGGAACTACCCAACAGAGCCCCCTGCTCACTATTATGAGTTTGAGAGAGGAGTCACAAACTAAAATAAACGAGTAAGAGTTGGATACAGTAAAACATTTTCATATGTAATTCTGAGCATTTCACTAATGTGCACCTATTTCCCCAAACATTTATTTAGCTAGTACAAGACACACACAAACACGGTGACATGGCTATTTCTGTGGCAATTTGTTCCAAAGATCAGTGGCTGTCAACGCAAATGTAAACTTGCAATGTTTATTATGAGTCACCAGAGCAAGCAAATTAGTGGTAGAATCTGACCTGCAATTCCTAGAACGGGGAGGATCTGAAGAGAAGGTGATTTTTCTTCCTGGTTGCCATATTCGGTGGTGTGTTAGTAGCTATATTGGGAAAGTGCTAGCCATGAGTATCTGTGTGAAATAAACACGAGCGATTTGGACATATTGGATAGCATTGAACACTGTTGGAATTGATTATGCTGCAATATTTGTCTGGCTGCTTGGTTACAAAGGGCATGGAATGGTTTTTACCTACTGCGGGCTTGATGCAAAAGCTCACTGAGGTCAATGAGAATCTTTTCATTTCTTTCAATGGGCTTTGGATCAGGCTCTATGTGAATAACTGAATAGCAGAAGTCTCCAGTGCAGCAATGGACCATAAACAATGCACGTCCTCCCTCTGCCCTAGAGATGACCTCATGTCTGAACGGAGAGACTTTAAAAAACTGCCTAACAGACTTTCCCAATCTACCCTTAGCCTAGCCTTAGAATCATAGAATCATAGAACCATAGAGCTGGAAGAGACCTCAGAAGGTCATCGAGTCCAGCCCCCTGTTCTAGGCAGGACCGATCCCAACTAAATCAACCCAGCCAGGGCTTGGTCAAGCCGAGCCTTTATCATCCGGATGTGATTATTATTATTATATTTTATTTTTGATAATGCCCAGTGTGTACTAGGTGCTGTCCAGACACACAGAGGACAGTCCCTGCTCAGAGGAATTCACAGGGTAAGAGAAAGCAAGAGAACAGGGACAACAACAACAGGGAATTTATACCCACCTCAGCCCCTCATTAAAACCAGTGGTTCTTTCGGGAAGGCTCAGAGAAAACATCATCTTGTGTTAGAGCTCAATCCTTTAAGCTTGACTCATGGGAGACATCCCATTAATTTCAGTGGGATTGATCACACAGGATCGGGCCCTTCAATGAGCTATGGGTATGTCTACACTACAGAGAAGATTGACTCTGCAGAGGATGATCTTCTAGCGTTCGATTTAGCGGGTCTAGTTTAGACCCGCTAAATCGAACACTGAGGGCAGCCCTTGCCAACATCTGGTACTCCTCGTTCTGCAAGGAGTAAGGGAAGCTGGCAGGAGTGTTTGCTCCCGTTGGCCTCCTGCAGTGTGGATGCTGTGGTGGCTTGGCTTAAGGTAAACCGACACCAGCTACGGATTTTGTGTAGCTGGATAGCATATCTTAAGCTGACCTTCCTAGTCTAGTATGGATCAGGCCTATGTGGGCTAAGCTGTAGTTTCCCTAATTTGTCTGCAGTTAAAACATCAGCTTTCATCGGAACTGTAGATCACAGAATAAAAGGCCTTGCTCACTGTATTGTATCAGAAAATTGGGTAATGGATTTTTTTTTAAACCAGCAGAAGTAGTTCTATGAATAGCTGCATTAGAGAAGATGTTGCTTCTAATGGCAAATGGATTTAAAACATTTAGTCAGTTCCCTGCTGAAATTCCCTTGGAATTCAAAGCACCAGATTCTGTTCTCAATTATACTGATGTAAGTCCGTTGGAGTCAGTGTAACACTGGTATAAGTGAAAAGAGAGACAATTCTGGTGGGTATAGATTGCATAAGGCCTTGGATTGGAAGGTAGTAGCCTCTATCTCTGGCTCTGCTTTGCCTTAGTATGTGAAGTTGGACAAACCTCAATTTATTCATCTGTAAAATGGGGACAGGTGCCTTACAACAGGCTTAATGAGTGCTATATAATGTCTGGGGTATTCAGATGCAAGGCAAACAAACTGACAGAAGTGGTCAGAATTTTTCCTCAAAATGATTTTGATGGAAAATGCCGTTTCTGCAAAGTTGTTTATTTTTTCTGGGAAAACCAAAATAAAATATTTTGGTTTGGGTCAGTTTGACTGAAATCAAGATACCTGAGTTTGCTAAACTGACCTAAATTATTCTGAGTCAGTTCAATATTAAAAATCTTCATCTTCTTATTGTATTGCACTACTTCAAAGGAGTTATTCAAATGTTTCATGTCCCTAGTCACTTCTATGTCCTGGACTACATCTCCCATCATGCAAGAGAGAAAACTCTGTAACTGAGCCACATGGTGCTTAGGCGAGATAAAGTAGTTTCAGGGAGAGTCTCATTCTTTGCTGCCATTTTGTTTAAGTTCAGGTGCAGAACGGTTGAGTGAAAAAATGCACACCCTTACTTTGATCTAATGCATACCTCATTTGCTCTTTGTTATTCATTTCCCTTAATCTGAAATAAAAATAACTCGGCCGAAATAATGTATGTTTTATTTTTTTGTGTCTGGGGAAAACTCAGTCAGACCCACTGTATGTAAATTAAATATGCTGGAACTGAATTGGAATTGGAGTCTCTGAATTACATGGTAAGCTCCTTGACAATATGGATAGGGTTTGATTATTTGCCTTGGTTTGACTGTTCTGAACCATCAGAGCAACAAAAAGCTAGCAGAAAGCTACCCCAATACGTACCTGATGGAGGGGTATTTTGCTAGCCTGTGCTGAAGTCCCATGCCTCGATAGCTTCACTGCTATTTTTAGCAGCATTAGTTAAATGAAAGCTAGTGTGGGTATGACTACCTGAGCTGCAATCACATATGTGACCACAGTGTAGACATATCCTTAGGCTGCTCTAAGTTATACAAAGGCCATTTCAGCCTTAAGCCAGCCCAAGAACAGGAAAGTTGAAAGGTGAAACAGCTGATGATACAGCACAATGGACTGTATTAAGTTACCTGAGCACAGTGCTCAACAAACAAACAGCAATAAAGAATGTCCAGATTTTCCACATAAAGTAATGGAATTAGGTCGTGAGTCAAACTGAGATACAGTTTAATAGGCTCTTTGGAGAGTGACTCTGTGTTTTTAAACCACCCTGTAAACTTCTTCTACTGAAAATCATGTGCATAGTAAAATAGTAACATAGTAAAATAATAATTATAATGGAGAGTGGGGATAGAAAGGGTGTGGTGGAGTTAGGACACCTGGCTTGGGATCAGAAGTGCAACTCCACCACTCATTTTAAGCTAGGAGGAATTGATTTTCAAAAGTAGCCTTTGATTTTAGGTGCTTTAGTTTTTGGGTGACTATTCTCAAGGCCCCCCAGAAGTCACAAGCATCTTTGGAAGCATGTGGCCTTAGCCTCTCTGTGCCTCTGTTCCCTACCTGATGACTGGTAGCAATAGGGCTACTAGGAGAATACTACCTCATCAGCATTCTTAGGCTCATGGATATTACAGCAATTGGCCCCATAGAAGAGCCCAGATAGCAATGTCCCTTTTACCTTGTGTGTTCAATGTGTACCAGCAGTGCACAGTCTTATGTCTGCTTCCTCTGGGCCTGAGAGTTGACATCCCTGCTGCTCAGATTCTGTGGCCTTCATATTCAGAAGAGACCCGTTAAAAATATCTATCTAAGGCAGTTGAGCACATCAGCAACCAAGTCAAATTCCAAGGCTAAGCACGCAGCCTATGGAGAGAAATCAGGTGCTTCTAAAAGACAATTAACCTGATTCACATGCAGCTCAGCAACTTTTTGATGGCTCAATTCCAGATTTCACAGCTATTCAATAGTTCTCTTGTGTAGCTGATCCTTGTCTTAGCATTCAGCACAACTCAATCCATTTTCCCTTTTCTTTCTATAAACACCCTCGGCCCCCTCCCCTCATTTTCTTGATTTACATCTCTAGGGAGATGGGAATGTGAGGGAGAAGCTTGTAGCCTCCCATCCTGGGGGGCCTTGAACTGGTGTCCCCTGTCCCAGGTTCCCATTATCCTCGCTGTGCTAGCCGCAGCCTCTCTACACTGCAGGCCTACTCAATTGGAATTTAAATGCTTCATGATTGTTGTCTCAGAGAATAGGGAAGTGCTGCATTAAAGAGTAAATTACAGCAGACAAGTAACTGGCTTGGGAAGGAGAATGAAAGGAGAGATGAGCACATCACAATGCTAATTTGCAGAAGACATTTCCCAAAGATGGAACAATCTTCTAGCAATTATGGGATGGTTTCACAAAGAGAAACATTACACAGACACATGCATGCTGATTATGCTCTGCGCTTCGCTTTTGGATTAGAATCATAGCCCTGATTAAGAAAAGGAGCAGGCTTGCAAAGAAAAGTTCAGGTGCAGAACTGAATGTCTGGAGAATCGGAGGGGATGATTGGGGCTGTGATTTGTGCTCAGCCTTTTACAAGTGGCCCAACTAGGAAGTTTACTTCTGGATTCAAACTTGTGGGATGCTCAGATCTGGGGCTTGGGTTGGAGCCCCACACCGATGAAGATGTGAAATAGAGTTTTTACTGAACTCCTTCATTTTGCATTTTACAAACAAGAACAGCGGCAACGTCATCATTCTGACACCCCCTGCCTGATTTTTTTTACATTTGTGTAT
>JANRFK010001234.1:111463974-111488060 GCA_030068395.1 Apalone spinifera
TGAATTCCACGTTGGCGAAAAGACACTGCCTCAGAACATAGTTCTCAGTTTAATCCACATCTAAGGTGCTCCAGGACTGTGCATTGTTTTTTCCACATCATTAGTTACTGGTTTTAATTTGGTGGCACCTAAAGCCTCAGTTATGGACCACGACTCCATTGTGCTAGGTGCTGTGCAAACAGAACAAAAAGAGGTTCCCAAAATCTTACAATCGCAGCCACAAGGAGCCTGCTTCTCCTCCCCCTTACACCATCATTTACATGTGTAAAAAATGCTTGTGAAATGCGGTGACATGAGAACCACCTTGTGAGAGGCAGTGGAAAATGAGATCCAGAACAAAGCACCCTATGGTCAGCAGCAGGAGAGGTTCCCCCATACTGTGTCACTAACTTCAAGTAGGGACTGTGACATTCTAAGATTTGTCTAGTTAGTCTATTAGTATTCAAGATCTCATAAGCCATCCACAATGGGGCTGGAATTAAAACTGGCTCTCCTGACTCCCAGCTTGGAGCCTGACCCAAGGGCCAGATCAGAAATGTAGCATAACAAACCAGAAGTATAGTTCTGAAGCAGTTAATTCTACTGAGCTCCTATTAATTTTACTGATGGCAGGTTTAAGGCTATGCACTGCCCTGGCTGCTCCCTGGAAACCATACCTGTAGGCCAGTAACCAACCCCATGTGTGACTTGTCTTTCCCATCTCCCCGTAGTCTAACCGGTGGAACAAGGTACTCGGCAATTAGAGACAGGGCTTCTAGCCCGGATATCCTGCCAGCCAGTGTGTGGAAAGGAGGGGTGCCTGGGCCCTTCTTTGAAAGAGAGTGTGGGAGCATTGGGGGGGGCTGTAAAAAATTAATAGGTTTGAAATGGCCTTTTGCATTAGTGGGCAGAGGTCAGCCACAGTATTTCCCTTAAACATGCTTTTTCCTTTGGTTTTATAGTTTGGGAAGATAGGGTTCGTTGAGACCAATATTATTTTTTATATATAACCTTGCTCTTTGGATAGATCTAGACTGCAACGTTTTTGCGGAAAAAGCTACGCAAAATGCATTCCACATTTTGCGTACCTTTTCCTGTTTTTTTTTTCCGGAAGAGGCTTTTCCGCCATTTGGGGTGGAAAAACCTCCTCTTTCAGCGGAGCCCTTATGCCTCGTGAAACAAGATACACAGGGCTCCCTGAAAGAGCGTGTTTGCTCTTCCACGAAAAAAGCAGAAGAGAAAACGCATTCCTTGGACGTATCCTGCAAAAACGCCATAGTCTAGACGTAGCCTCACTTTGTTCTATAGACTAGGAAACTAGATAAGTATGGAGTTGCTCTACTTTGTTGTATCTCTTGCTTATTCTCATTGGTTTTGCATAACATCTTCAGGGTTGACTTCCTTGTAATCTGTGTAATTTGTTAGTTTGTAGTATAAAAGTGTTGATTTACCGGTAATTAGAAATTATATAAATAGTAATTAGGAGTGGGTATAATTGTATTCATTACTTGCTTATTAATATTCATTTTATGGGGGTTAACATTACTAAATAAGGCTTTAGAAAAAGTGATCAGAGCCAGCCCAAGGTATGGGGCACCCCTTTGTAGGGGGCGCCGCATGGGGCTGCCGGGCCGGGCAAGGGCAGTACTGCGCATGCTCTGCGCACCTGGGGTGGTGCCACACATGCGCTGCACGCCTGAGGGCGGGGCTACGCATGCTCCAGGTACCCAGGGGCGGGGCCATGCATGCGCCGTGCGCCCGGGGGGCGCTGTACGCCCAGGGCAGGGCCACGCATGCGCCGCATGCCCGGGGGGGCGCCGCGTGCCTAGGGGCAGGGCCACGCATGCACCGTACGCCCAGGGATGGGGCCATGCATGCTCCACGCACCCAGAGGTGGGGCCACGCATGCGTCGCACTCCCGGGTATGGTGCTGCGCTCCTGGAGCCCGGGGCGCACAAATGGCTCGGGCTGGCCCTGGTAGTGATAGACATGTGAATTAATATACTAAGATAGATAAAAGATTCTGACTACTGCCAGGTTGTTGCCACTTGGACATTGTGTTGAATGTCTGAGGTAAACGTGCGTAGGCAATAAAGCTGTTCCTTTTACCCCATCTATTCCGGGTCGCCTGTTTCTTCTCTAATATGTACTTACCCCTGACAGATACACGTGTCCTTTACACTGCGGCAATATTTGTTCACTGTGCTGTGCCAATAAATTGCTATGGAATTAAACTGATCTGGCTGAGCTCTGAGTAGCAGCTATAGGTGCTGTGGACTGTCTTATATAGTCCTACAAGACCAAGGAAGACCACCAGGAAGCATAGGTGCCTGCAGGGGGAAAGGCTGCAGAGAGGGCTACCCAGAGGAACAGGGAGGGGGCATAAGAAAACACCACATTTAGCAATTAAAACTTCGGCGAGGGTACAGGAGGGTAGTGCACCTCCTGAATACTACCCCGAGTCACCTATGTCAGGAAGAGAGGTGTAAATTGGAATCGGAGAAGAAAAAAAGTCTTTAGTGTAAGAACCTGTGCTCCTCTTCCCTGCAGCAGAGTAGTCATTTCAAATCATCACAGCTGTACAGGGTGCAGCGCAAGTGAAAGTAAATGCAAATATGTCATTTAAACCCAGTATCCGTAGAAAAGAGGCACCAATCCTCTGAAATCACTATATTTCCTCATGGCTTATAACTTTCCTCATACTTGGCTCTGAGTAGCTCATGTTTAATTACATTGTGGCTAAGGCTGTCCCAAAGATTTTCATTTGAAACTGTTTTCAGAATGCTGGAAATGTCTCCATGTGGAAGCCCATTTTTGTAAGTTTCCTATATGTACTTTTAAAAAATATACTGCAGCCATTTTCAAGCATGGTTCTGCAATTTTTTTTTCAGTAGGACTGTCACCCTCCTGTGCTTTTTTAGCCTTATATATTTTTAAACTAACCTCAATACACTTCACTATGAAAAGTGTGTACTTTTAAGCCCCAATTCCAGCTATTCAGCAAAGCCTTTAAAAACGTGCTTGACTTTGATCAGGTGCATAATTCTCTTTGATTTGAGATGCTTAAGGGCATGTCTATAATAGGAAATTACAGTAAAACTCCAATAGTCCAGCATCCAATAGTCCGGCACGCCTGATAGTCCGGCATCAAAATGGCAAGAGCCTAGTGAGTGAGCTTCGGCAAAAAATGAGTCACAAGGTAACAGTGGCAGCAGCTGAACTGAGCAAAAAGGGTAAAAAAGGCTTAAAAAATGAAAACATTACAGTATGCTGTATATAGTATGTACAATAAAAAGGGTTAAGAACACTTTATATACAGTATATAATGTATACAGTATATATATAACCTGCTTATTGTACCTCCTGATAGTCCGGCATATTTGATAATCCGGCACCACCTATATCCCATAGGTTCCGGATTATCGGAAGTCTACTGTATTTCAAAATAAGTTATTTTGAAATAACTCCCAAAATAACTATTTCAAAATAGCATGTCCACACTACAGGAAGGCTTGAAATTAGTCCAAAGCAGACTCCCTTAATGTGGACGCTCTACCTTGACTTAGAGCTCCAGGAAGCACTGCAGAGTAATTACTTTGAATGACTCTAGGGAGTAGATATTTCAAAATAGCAGTGATGGAGTATACACACTACCACTATTTCAGAATAACTATTTTGAAATAAGCATTATTCCTTGTGGAAAGCAGGAGTTATTATTTCGAAATAATCCACCTGTTATTTTGAAATAATGGGCTTGATAGTGTGGATGCTCTCCTTGCTATTTCTAAATAAGAGAAGTTATTTCAAATAACTCCCTAGTATAAAGCAGGGCCAAGTTCTTTGCTGAGTCGGGGGTTTCAAGCACGATCCAACACCCATTGAAGACAATGCAAAGAACAGGCTTTAGATCAGTCCTTTAATAGACATACAAGATTAGATCCTCTCGTCCAAGGGCTTTTCAGGACATTGCATGTAGTGGAACCAACCAAGGAAAGGTAAGAGTCATAGAGCTTGAACTAGGACTGTTTCCCTACTTCCTCTTTGCACAGCTGAGCCCTGAACTTCTAGCGCTTTCCAATTCAGAGCAGAAAAATTCCACTTTCTGTCAGGTGTTTCATCTTTAACTTGCTCTGTACTGCGGTGGTTTCTTTCTACATTGTGGGAATGAGTGATTAACATAGGTAGGACCCTGGTTGTGCCTGTGAATCTTCCTTCAGCATTAATGGGGCAAGCACTAGCAATAACAACCACATCTTATGCTGAGTCTGATTCTTCTTTGCAGGCGTATGTGAGCAGGGGTGGCCCGTGAGCCTAGGCAGACTTGGCGGTCACCTAGGGCACCGCCGGCCCGGGGCGCCCGAAGATTACATAACGGGGCTTCTGGGCACCCGAAGATTACGTCATGGCCATTGACCGCTGTGCCGGCGGGGGCGCCGATTGTGCCTTCTGCCTGGGGTGCCAGCTGCCACAGCCAGCCTCGGGCCGCTCCTGTATGTGAGCACTGTGCTTTGAAGAGTCAGCCCTTTGAATTTCATTGCTTTGGCCGGCTTGACTCACTACCTTTCACATGGCTTGAACATAGCCTATTGACTGTTAATAAAGAAAAGGATGTAGCTCTCCAGCAAATGCAAAGCCAACCTTTCACATCCCAATATACAACAGATTCCAGGAAGGGAAAGCTGCTGTCACTGAACTTTTCAATAAGCCTGTGCCTATGCCCAACTCTCCTCCTACACTCAGAAACCTTGACATATAAACTCCCCTTGAAATCACTGTGAGTTTTGTCTGCATGGGAATACTCTGCAAGACTGAGATGTTAGGTTGTTAATATAATGGAGTACCCTCACTTCACTCTGAGCTAGACCAGAAGAAATGGACAACAGTGTATTGTGCATTTCGGTACTGCCATTTTGACTTTTGCCAAAATATACATAGCTATGATTTAGGATCCAGTAAAAGGCAGAACAAAGCCTAGAATGTGACACACATTATAGTAGTTTTATCTGGCTACACAAATTCTTTTACTGCATTATCACTGTACTATCCAAAGGCCTCTGGATTAATTTGTTTTATCAACATTATTTCAAGCCAGTGTCTGTTTGGCCATATTACTAAGGGAAATGAGAGTATGAAATCAGAGGTATTTATATTTACATCCATCCTAAGTCTGTGCATAATTTTCAGCTGTAGAAAACCGTGTTTTTGGTATGCAGCATTTCCAATGCCATTTTCCATATAAATGTCATGATCAGAGGAACGTTTGTTTTTTTTCAAAAAACGCCCAAAAGTTGATAACATAGTTGAAATTTTTTACCACAACTTTGGGTTAGAAAAAGAAAAATGTCATTTTTTTTGTTCAAAACAGTGTTGACCAGTTCTCAGGGAAGTCGTGCCCACCTGGGTCAGAGCAGTGGTGCAGCTAGCTCTGTAGTCCACTTTCAAAAGGGTCCAGTTCCAGCTGGTCCAAGGAGAATGCAAAACACCCTGCAACAGGCACTCAGGGGATAACCTGTCATAGGAAAAAATCCTTCCTAATCGCCCATATTAATTGCCCATGCTCTGAAACATGAGGGTCTATATCTCCTCCACGACTTTTTAAAAAAAATCCTTACTATTGTCACTCTGGTTATTGTCATTAATAAAAATGTTCATTTTTAAAAATAATGCCAGGATCTTGGCCTCAGAGATATCAGGTGACAATGAATTATGTGGGCTAATTTGTTATTGGGAAAAAACTATTCATTTTCACAAATAACTAATCAGCAAGCATGGTACCAAATGCTTGAACTGACAAACTCTAAAAGGCCTTTGAATAGGCAATATCTAAAAAAAATTTAGATTTCAAACTTGGAGGAAAAGTGTCCCTCCCAGGCTCTGCGATGCAATACAGAATATTTCTATGTTTTCCCCCGGGATCCATGTTCCTGATGCATACAAAGTTATTTCAGATTTTGTCAGGCTCTTCTGTCTTTTGCTGCCTGTATTAAGATGCCAAAGGGGAACATATGTACAGTTACAGTACAATGGATATATTTCTCACGACACTTTTAAGTGCCATTGTTCAAAATTGGTCATTGACGGTACGTTGTGATCCGTGTAACAGTGTGGCAGGTTAAACGGGTTAATTACATTTCTGTGATGCAGCTGCGTACACCTGTCGTGATCTCCGGCTACGATCCATAAATCAAGAAGCAGGGTTAGCTTGCAGTGGAAGGCACAGGTCACTCCCATTAACATTCATACAGGTTGTTGTATTGCACAGAGGGAAGTTCCTAGGTGCTTAGGGATGAAGGCCCTGGAATAACGGAGCCTTCATGTACAGAATTTCTCCAGATATGGCATTGGGGAAGTGTTATCCTTATCAAGGTACCAAACAAGCTTTCATGAGCTATGCTTTTGGAGCCCCTCTTGGTTAGCATCCTCTCCTAGAAGGCCTCTATGAACTCTCTGCAGGATCTCCTACCACCTTTTCAGATGATCCTTCAGTCCCAGCCAGGGATCAGTGTGTATAACAAACCTACACAATGCCACAGAATCTGCAATTTCATTCCAGGTGCCCACATTTCAATTTTTGCAGTAAAATAAAATAAATCTGGCTCTTTCTCATGGAAACATGGGCTGTAAAATCCCTCCCTCCTCTGCCTCATGACAAGTATCTACAACCTTTCCCCTGGGCAGCATGCCATGCAGATTATGAGTTTTGCCCAAGACCCTGCACTTCCAAGGGCTGGCTCTGGATCAAGGTGTCCAAAGCTGTTTTCAATATCACTCCTCATAGCATAAATCTTTAAATACAGAAAAAGAGACTGATGAGGAGTGAAGGATGATAATGTCTGGGAGTTACTTTCATGTTTTCCTTTCTAGGAATTGTGTGTGTGTCTCTCTCTCTTTCTTTCTGTGTGTGTAAGAAGATAGGATTTTACCATTTAAAAAGATTATAAATTCACATAGTCATATATCACCCTTGATATTCATGCTGAACTTCCATCAATATCAATAACATTGTGTATGTATGACGGGGGAGTGGGGAATAATTTTGATGGGGCGCTACTCCAAGATTTTGGAAAGTGGTCGAGGGCCTCACTTCCATGATATTAATAGAGAAGGTGCAGAGTCTGGGATGGAGGTTGGGTGCAGAAGGGAGCGTGGGATAAAGGATTGGGGTGCAGAAAGGAGAGTAGGATCTGGGAGGGAGTTTAGGTGAAAGAGACAGTTGTGACCTAGGGCAGGGGACTGGAGTGCAAGGGTTTGGGATGTGACCTTGGTTAGGAGGGGATTGTGATCTGGGACAGGGGATTGAGGTGCCAGATCTGGAAGGGGGTATGGATGCAGGAGGAGGTAGAGGTACGGGTATGTTGAGTGGGGGGCATAGAAGATTGGGGAAGGGAGGGGCTGGGGTACTAGAGGCAGGCTCTGACCAGGAGACTTACCAGCCAGCAGCCCAACCAGCCTGCCTGCCTGCAGGGATAAATGCTTACAGAGCTTACAACATTTCTCAGCCAGCCAGCCTGCCTGAACCATGCCTGCACAGACTGTAGGGCCATGTGTTTGTATGAATAACTGAGCCAGAAGGAAGGGGTATGTCCTTCTTTGTGTCCTGCCTGTTATTTAAACAGGCAGCTCCCATCGGCTGGTTTCTGGCCAGAAACCAGCCAATGGGATTGCCCTGGGGACAGGGGTAGTGCCTGAAGCTTTCCTCAACTCCTCTCCAGGATCACAGTTTTAAAAGAGAAATGGCCTGGCAGCTACTTTTCTGAGTGGTGTGTGTGGCTGCGAGGCAAGCAGGGGAGCCTGCCTAGGGCTACCCGCTGTCTCCGTGGGCTGAATCTGGTGTCTTGCCAGGCCAGATCCAGGGTGCAGGCCATACTTTGCCTAGGTCTATATCAATAATAAATATCTAGAATCAGATCCTGAATTTTTTGCATACCCAATCTTCCACTAAATTGTACTGAATTACAAGTGCTGGCATGCTAGAAGTACTGTACAAAGAAGCTGCAGAAATTGGCTTTCAAGATATGATTAAATTAACCCCATTGCTGAAATGCATTTCATTGTTTGCTTCTGTGCCTACCAGTGAATAGGTTCCAAATTATTTACAATTTATCAGATACGACTGAAATATTGCAGTGATGATTTAGTATTAACATTCCTTAATTTAATAATGCGGAAAGCTCTCATCCCTGGACCATTGCTGTTTAGTGTATAGATTATGGACACAATTTCTAACTCTGCTGCCGCAACAAATAGGAAAGAAAAAGGACAGGCAGTGACCATGATAAATGTTTACAATTTAAAATCAAGCATATCAGAAGAGGAACTGTGCATTGTACTTGTATGTGTGTGTTTGCACCTGGCAGGAATGGTGCATGAACAGCAGAACAAATGGTGCAGGAAGCAGCTTATTTTTTTCACTGAAGGTGCCATCTGAAAAGAGACATCTATGCCCACAGTGAAGCAGTTAATTTGTATATTTAATTTCCTAATTATTAGACATCCAGAAATGAGCAGTACAGTCCTGGTGCTTGTCCTGCCAGAGGGATCGTGCTGATGGGATGGGCAGGATACATTGGCTGTTCCATCACAATTACCCAATGTGATCATAAAAATGGCTTGCCTTCAGCTTTTGCATTCAAGCCCACTGAATTTAATGGGAGTCTTTCCATTAACCTCAATGGACTTTGGACTTCTTAGGAAGGCCACATCTACACTACAGTAATTGCCATGTTTAAAGACCGTTCTATAGAATGGTTCTTCTAGGTAGTCTGGACAGACCTAGTCTAAAACACTGTTCAGTAACATGGCTAGAGGACAGCGTTTTCTGCCTATACCGGCAAGACGAAAATTAGGACCATGCTATGTTTCAAAATGTGTTCAGACATGGTTCCTCTTGAACCATACTGATACTTTGCCATCGCTCAGCATGATGAACACATACTTGATCTTAGCTCTTCCAAGGCTGAGAAATACACATGACTGATAGCTATTCAAATCCTCTTTCTGGTTCCAATCCTCCTCTGCAACCGAAGTATTTGTTTAGCTGATCAGAATATGGTGGGGTCACATCATGCACAAACCAAAACCCACTCCCACAACACAACTGGCTTCTTATTGAATTCATGTTCAGGTTTATTTTAAAACCTTCCTTGGAGATGCTCCAGCCAGCTTTGTCTCTTGCTTTCATTTTCTTCCTCCCTCGCTACCTTCCTTCTCTCTTCCTTTAAATAACTGGCATCAGCCATTATCTCTTTGTATCCTCACTCATATCTACTTTTGTTACATCAGCTTTTGCCTCTGCATCACCTACTATTTCGAGCAGTCTCCTTTGATCACTCTTTCTCATTGCCTACCCACTTACGTTCAAGAACCCACAGTGAAACCTCTCTTCTTGCTTTTTTTTTAACCCTTAATGATGTTAGGGCCTGAGCCAATGCCCCACTGAAGTCAATGAAAAGGCCATTATAGATTCCAGATAGCTACCGGATCAGATCTTAAGGGCCATATTACTGAGCTCTTAAGTTGAGTAGTACATGATGTTGCACCATCTGGAGTGGTTGACAACCTTGAATGCCAAACTCAGGGTAGACTGTCCAAACTGGCTGTATGTTCTATAATTAGGATTATAAATAGAACTCCTGAAGCACTAGAGCAATCTCACAATGTCTGTCTCACAGACAATCGACTTGGGCATTCCTGTCTATCTTGTCACCCAGGCAAGCTGGACTTAGTGATAATTGGCTGCCATACATCAACATAAAGGACTCAGGTTGCTTCCAGTCCCAAGAGACCAGTCAACTTGTACCTTAGATCTCACACCAAAGACAATGCTTGTAGTCCATCCTATGGTGAACTAAGGATTTATTAACTAAGAAAAGCAATGCAAGAGTTATTTACAGGCAAACACATATACATAAAAGAGTTACACTCTATGGTTCCCAAAGATCAGACCTGTAGAGATCTGCCAGCCCTTTATGTCTTTTAGGGCTAACTCAGGTTGGCACTAAGAGTCTCTGCTTCTCTTGCATAGCTCCAGCCCTGTGAGAGTCCAAACAATCAAGGAGAGAGAGAGAAAATTTTCTTGTGTGCCTGTTTTATCTCCTTCCAGTGTTCAAACTGATGTGAGCAAGAAAGCCTGTCCTGGCACCTCCATGGGTGTGAAAGGGCCAAATCTCTGTATCGTGATGTTCCACAATGGCCCATTTAGTTTTGATAGTCTTTCTTATAGATAGGGCACCATTACTCTTGACTCAGATCAGAAATTCAGAGCAAGCATTTTTACAGTTTTAAAGCAAAAACCGTACGTATGACCTGACAGCATGGGGTACAGACATTACCAGTAAAATGAATGCATGCTGCAACTTACCAGCAGTCTATAGGGCAGGAGGTTTCAAACTGCATTGCACTGTCTGCAACTCTCTTCGGACAACAAAAATTACTACATCACCCCAGGAGGAGAGACCAAAGCCTGAGCCTGCCCAAGCCCTCCTGCCTGGGGTGGATAGGATAAAATCTGAGCCCCACTGCCCTAGCATGGGGGGCAAGGTCAAAGCCCCCTTAGATGCAGGAAGGGGGAGGTTCTAAATTGAGCGTCACTTCCTAGTGCTGAAGCCCTTTGTCTTCAGCTTTGGGCCCAGGTGGAAAGACTTTGGGCTTTGGTTTTGGCCTGGATGGTGAGGCTTGGGCTTCAGCAAGTCTAAGCCAGCTCCGACAACACAATTAAAATGGGGTTGCCACCCATTCTCGGGTCCTGACCCACAGTTTGAGAACCGCTGCTATAGAGTCTAATGCACTAAACACATTCTTATCAGACTAACACCTATCTGGAACAATGCTAACATGCAGGGGGTCTGGTTTCCAGCTATGAGGTTGTGCCTACAGCCTTGGTAACAGCTAGTCCCTGGTCTGCCAGTATGACACTTTGCACTATGAGTATTATACTAAGCCAATGGGATCATTTGTGCTACAAGGGGCTACTCAGTATAAGGTCTTGTCTTCACTTAACCAGGAGATCGATGCTGTATCGATTTAGCGGCTCCAGTAAGGACGCAGTAAATTGACTGCTGATCATGCTCCCATCGACTTTGGTACTCTACTGGCTCTACTGGGTTGCGAGGAGTAAGGGGAGTTGATGGGAAAGTGGTGGTGCCACGGTAAGTCGAGTAAAGATACGTCGACTCCAGATATGCTATACCTGTAGTTGGAGTTGCATACCTAGTTTGACTTTGTCTCCTAGAGAAGACCGGGCCATAGTCAGAGTATTGCAGACTGGCCCTTTAGAGAAACTAGTGGGCTGCCCCATTGTCACTATGTTTGCCAACCCTGCTCTGTCTGGCCACTTTTGCTTTCATAGCCAGAGAGTGTGATGATGTCATTCTGTTGCCCCTTAGGAAAACCAATTATATATATATATATATACACACACACACACATACATAGAGAGAGAGAGAGAGAGATTGATTTTCTATGAAAGATATTATACAAAAAAGAGTAGCATTGCTACTTTACACTGCTTTATAGTATACCAATACTGAGCTCATTATTATTGCATGGCAGTTTCCCTCTTCAAAATGTCTACATTAAAATATATAACACTTTTCTCAGACAAGGAATTGGCAAGACCATTTTACATATGGAGAAACAGAGGCAAAGAAGTTAAGTAACTAACCCAAGGCTTCTAAGAGAATCACTATCAGATGGGAGTAGAATTCAAGTTCTAAGGCCCAACTCATGTGTTTTAGCCACTAGATACATATGTTATAGATTATATGGCTGGAATTGTCTTTAGATTTAGAACACACAATGAAAGTTTTCATATCTAAGCTATTTACTCACTGGTGAATTACTGAGACTTTTTCTACTTCAAAACTTAAAACCTGAAATTGGAAGGAAGGAAAAAAATCTTACAAGCACAGTTTTAGGTGAACTCCCTTTACACCCAACTGTCACTGTAACCATTCCGTTCCCAGCCCCCAACTGATTATTTTAGACTTATATTACTTTTTTTTAATCCTTTTTTCTTGTCTTCTGATTTATTACTTTAAACCCAGCAGACCTTTTATGGCTAACCTAGAATATTGTACACTCTAAATCTAGGGATTACAAAGTGCTTGGAAATGATTTAAGATTGCAACTTATTACTCACTTCATGGGATAGAAAACTGTTTTTTTTTCTCTCTCCCTGTATCAGATGGCACATTACTGGAGACAGACTCTTTGCAGCCAGAGAGGAGACCTTATGTTTTAAAAAGGGCTATGGCCGCTGCTAAAGTGAGGTTTATATCTGAATAACCACAAAAAGAAAGCTAGCACTGCACAACAAGCATGTGGAAGCAGTTTCACTACTTAGATAGGATATCTGAGCCAAAAAGGCAGTTGTCTGACTTGTCAGCATCTGGGAAGCAGCACTACTGAGATATGAGTATATTACTTCTTGCTATATATTCAGCCTCATTTAAAGCTTTAGGCCTATCTCTAATAAAAAACCCACAGGCGCCGACTTTCCATTGCACCAGAGGGAGGGGGGACTTGACTTCTGGCTCTGCCCCAGGCCACACCCCTACCCCACTCCTTCCCCGCACAACTCTTCCTGCCCCAACCTTGCTCCTCCTCTTCCCATCCAATTCCAACCCCCCTCCCCATCTCTTACTCGCCCTGAAACAGCTGACTCTGGTGGATGGGAGGTGTGGAGAGGGAGGGGGAAGCACTGATCTGCAGGGCCAGTAGTAAGCAGTAGGTGCTGAAAGGGAGGCTGTGAATAAGTGCTTAGCATATACACCATTTTCCCCTGTGGGTGCTCTATATATGAAAAAAAATTGCCACAGGAGCAATTTGGCCTCCTCAAGTAACATCACACTTCTCTCTTAAATGGAGGGTTAGTAGTTTTTTTCCACTGAGCTGACAAAACACTCATGTTATTAGAGCTAGGTATTATTTATCATTAACTGGTTCCTATGTAATTGATTTGCAATCTGTGGAGTCGCCAAAATGTCACCAGCCTTGGACCATAAAGTGGATCACACTCAAGAGAAGGAGCACTACAGTGGGTCCGGGCAACACCAAGGACTGGGTGGGAGAAGTGTGGCATGGCATGGGTGATACAGAAGGTTGATTGCTCTCTACATTGCCCAGGACCCAGCAAAATCCTGAAAGCAATCAGAAATAGACGGAAGCAATGTGCTGTTGCCAGTAGGACCAACAGCCACCTCAGGTCTCAGGGTAGGGTGTTGGAGGACGGGCCTTGAGTGGAAGGGGCGGGGCTGAAGACAGTCGTTGCCCAGTCTGTGGTGTCCCCCGCAGCTATACAGAGTGCCTGGTATGGTACTCTGGTGGCAATTCAAAGGGACCTGGAACTCCCAGCTGCCACTGCTGCTGGGCTCAGGGGCAATTGTCCCCTTTGCCGTCCTCCTCCCAGTTGGTAGGCCTAGCTGTTGCAGTGTGTAACTGGGTGACTGGATAGCAAGTGAGAAAAATCAGGGCAGTATGTGGGCATGTCATTGGTGCCTAAGACAAACCTCAAAGAGTGGGACAGTCCCTATTAAATCAGGATATCTGGGCACCCTGTGTGTAACGGATGGCTTGTTGCTCTCTACAGTACTTTGGCAGGTTTTAAAGACTCCTCCATCCCACAGTGGGGTCCTCAGGTGCTCCACTAAACCCAATGGAGCCATGATGTTTTATGTGTCATGGAAATCGGACCCAAATTTGTAAGCTGAAAGCCCTACCTATGCAAGGGAATCGGAGGGTAATGCATTTCTGACCTGTAGGGTGCACAGTTTTATTATTAGAGGGGTAGCCGTGTTAGTCTGAATCTGCAAAAGCGGCGAGGGGTCCTGTGGCACCTTATAAACTAACCGAAGTGTTTGGAGCATAAGCTTTCATGGGCAAAGACCCACTTCGTCAGACGCATGCATCTGACGAAGTGGGTCTTTGCCCATGAAAGCTTATGCTCCAAACACTTTGGTTAGTCTATAAGGTGCCACAGGACCCCTCGCTGCTTTTGCAGTTTTATTATTATAACCCTAGCCAAAGTATCTCACAACTTTTACACTCTTCCAAAATGGATGCATTCTTGTTTTGTATTTGATGGGCAAAGTGATATTAATCATGAAAGACCAGAACAAAATTAGAAAGATTCAGGCTGGCAATGACAATTGAGTAGTTACTTTCTCAAGTATATTTTAAAACCTGCTGCAGATAATGAATAATAATAATAATGATGATGTGATAATTAGAGCTCTGCACAGTCATGGATATCAACTTTATATCTGTGGGTATCCACATCCATGGATGTGGATGCAAATATCCATGGCTCGTTTTTGCAGTTATGAATGCAGATGCAGATATTGTATCTATGTAGGGCTCTTGTAATAACCATTGTAGGATTTTATATTTTTGCCCATCACTATAGAATCTGAACACATAATAATTGGACTCTGCCCATGAATGCGAGTGTAACCTTGTTCTTTGGGGCTTGCCTGCCTTTCCTGTGCCAAAGTCTGGCCTCAGGCAATACTCTTCCCTCCCTGCTTTAGAATAGCTCTTTCTGAGCAACTGGAAGCTGCAGGAGCTCCAGATCAGACAACTGATGAATGCTGGCTCCCTAGCAGATATGCAGGCACCATTCACATTTGAGTATTACGCTTTTTGGTAGTGAAGAGAAAAGAACTTAAGAAAATATTGAGGATTGTTGTGTCAGTGTCTACTTGCATCCCTGTTTGCAGAAAGCTGCACAACAGTGAGCTCAGGGACTCCACAGTTGCTTTTATTGTTGTGGGAGAAATAGTATTGGGTGCTAACCCACATTCCATTCACCTGCCCCACGAGCCCTGGAGTTCATTGCAGCCTCGTGCTCTCAGAGATCTCTCAGAAATTGTGCCGAAAGCCAGTTTTTTAGAAAAGAACACTTGCCCCCTTTGGGAATAAGATTTGTTTAAATGTGTCTGAGCAGGCTTGCCAATGGAAGTTTGGGAGGCAAGGTGGAACCAAATATAAGACCTTTGGAGCTTAATGCAGAAGCTTCTACAGCTTGAGCTAAAAGCCAGCTGGCTCTTACCTAAGGCTGCAGAACAAACTCATTCTCTCTCTCTGTAAGTTGTCTAAGTACCATTACTTGGAAGAGCAAACCACACCCACTAGGTGTGTGGGCTACTTTAGGAGTGTTGGAAGGCTGCTTTGAGGACGGTGAGGCTCTGCACCTATAAACTATGGGATTAAATCGAGTCAAACGTCAAACTCCATCTTCCTATTTTGTTAAATTATGTCCATGTTGTCCTCTAGCCCTGAGGCAAAGGCCTTGACGAAGAGAGAGAGACCTTGCTGCCAAGGGGGCTTTACAGACAGTTAAAAGTGTATATATGAGAAGTCTGTGTGGGACAATAGGGGCAAGAGAGATGGTACAGAACTGAAACTCAAGAAGATCTACATTCTATGCCCAGCTCTGCAATGTGACTCTAGGCATAGCCTCTTCACTCCTCTGCTAGTCTTAGCTTTTTAAATTCTGAGCTCTCCAAGGTAAGGGCATCTCTTACTTTGTAGTCATACAGGAGCTAGCAGAATTGGGTCCTAATCTCAACAGGGACTGCTTGGTGCTACGGATTAGAGCCGAGATAAAGGTGGATTGTTCCTTGATTTCCACATATTAAACAAATGGAAGCAGATGCTGGTAGCTGAATAACTTTGGTTAAAGAGCTAATTCTATCTTTGGACTATGCAGCAGAGACGGGGAGGCTCCAGTCATAAGGTTTCAGGGTAGCCATGCTGCCCAAGAGTGGAAGGGTCCAGAACAACTGGGTGCCTGCACAAATAGTCCTGATTTACAATGGCGATTTGCCTGCTTTAGGGGGCAAGTCACAAAGACTGTTCTGTAGGTGGTAGAAAATCCACCATTCATAGCTGTGATTTGAGGCACGCTCCATGAGAGAACCCCCCTAGAGATTTCCTTCTCCCAAGACTTCTCTTGTGGAGTTTTCCAGTGGAGGGATCTGTGTGTATGATTTGCTAGGAAACCCCAAATATTATGGTGATGAGCAAATGCTTAAAGTAGGTAGAAACCATTATTCCGCTACTACCAGGATTCTGGGTGGATGGTTCAGCTGAATTTTATAAGGCAGCTTTTGGCCATTGGAACTGTAGTGTTTGGAAGCATACACAGGTAACAATCACTGACAAAATTAACGAGAGAGGTGAGCTGCTTGGCATGATAATGTTTATAAAAACATCTTTCCACCAACTCTCATGCAGTGAACTACGGGTTTTTGAAGTTGCAACAGAAGACTCAAGTTACTGGGCAACTATTAGTTACATCAGTGACTGAAGTGCCACATTTATTTGACAAAGGAGAATCTCTTTCCAAATCTTTTTGTTGGTGACCTTCAAAATCAATCAGAAGCGATAATGTGACTCTGTCATTGAAGATAAAAGGATATTAACTTTCACTGTGTTTTTTCCCTTTTACAGGAAAGCAGGCCAAGGGGTGGGGCATAGCAGTTATTGTGTTGCATCAGTGACACTCTTGGTTTTCAGGTGTATTTTCTCACATATGAAAGGCAGTAAGTGACAGTCCACAGAATATTTTAAGGATGACACAGACAATACATGGTATTCAGCAATAGCAGATGAGAACTTAAGCCTATTTGAAGAGTGTTTTTCTGAAGGTGCGGTGAGATCTCAGGTCACAGTCTATAAACAAGTCTCACGGAGACAATGGAATTAAAAATGCCTGTTTCAAAAATCTGCATTAAAGCACGCAACACTTCTGGTTTACAAGACTATTTCCTGCATTATACTGTAGCACCTTCTCTACTTGTCATTTTGTTCAGCTGTTATGGGTGTGGGACCGGGTAGCTCAGAGCACTGGTAATGGCAGGTAGAGATTGGTTCAAACCAGAACCAGCTGTTCTCTCTACTCTGAATTTTGTAGGCTTGGATTAAATGAAACACAGATCTGAATCATCCTAGCTCTCATTTTGTAAATCAGGCAATAACCAGGAGGCTGGTTTACAGTCTCATTATACAAATCTACATCCTTATCCAGGCCCTCTGAATGCTGATTGTTCAGACAGAGGAACATTGATTGAAATCACTCATTTCAGTTTGGAGACCCCAAATATTTCTAGCAGGGCAATGCAGAACTAAAACTCTCCCTCTGAAAGGACTAGTGGATTTCTCCACATAATCTAACCCTTCTTGGTAGTGAGCAAAAATGACCCTCTTCACACCTCTGTGTGAAGCGTATTAGTGGTTTTAGTCCAGCTGTCAGTAGGCAGGTCCCCACTTAACTGATTATGGTGGTGATTTTCTTGTTGGCAGCTTTAGCAAGGACAAAGACTGAATGGTTATAAAGCTGAAACTACACTCTTCCCCTCCTCCTCTACCCCCAGTCCTGCACCAGTGGGCCCTGCAGCCTTTCCACAGTATGCAGAGTTCTATTTCAGCAGCTAAGCAGTGTTGGGTTTGGCTATTACTCAGGGCAGTATACGCTACGGGGCAATGTTGATCTAAGGTACACAACTCTCCAGCTACATGAATAGCATAGCTGGAGTCAACGTACCTTAGGACAAGTTGCCATGGGGTCTCCTCTGCGGGGAGGGGGTGGTGGGAGAAACTCTACCATTGACTTCCCTTATGCTTATTATTCTGGTGAAGTACCAGAGTTGATGAGAGAGTGATTGGCTGTTGATTTAATGGGTCTTTACTAGACCCACTAAATTGACCCCCAGGGAGTCGATTGCTGAAGCACTGATTTCCTGGTGAGTGCAGACCTGCTCTTAGATGAAAGACATCCAAGCAATCCCAAGGTCGACAGGAAGTATAGAGCAGCCATCATAAAGCTCTGATGTCTCACATTCATTCATTCAGCAGGACTCACACACGAATTGATTCCCATTCCTGCTTTCTGTGCATCAGCGATTGCTAATCTTATGTACAATTTCCATATGCTAAGATTGACTGTACTAAAATTAAGAGGCTGGGAGGTGTTGATTTAGAGTTAGACAAATGAATTGTCATAATTCCCCCTGTGATTTCCAGGTAGCTGGGGCTGGATAAATAAAATCAAGATGTATTAAAAATATATTAATCTCATTTGAGATCCGAGGTTGTTGGAAATGGACCTTGTGAACCTTCCGTGTGAGTGTACCACTTTACTGATAAAGAACAAGCTGTTCTTCAAACATGTAGGAGATTTTTGGCCGTTGTGTGTATTATGATGTCCCATTCCCACTAGGTAAATGATCTACTCAATATAACACAAGCTCAGTAGTCAGCTGGCTTTCTGATTGCTTTACTGAACTCTGCATGCTCCAGATCAAGGGGATGGTCTTGGGAGTGAGGGTGGGGAGCTGATTGCAGGATTGAAGCCCCAGGGTTTAGGGCTGTTGCTCTCTTAGCCAGATTATTAGCTGACAAGCAGGTTTCCCTTCTACCTCGCCTTGTTTAGCTGGAAGCAACAGGCAAAGCAGATATTAAGAGCAAGTTGCTGAGTTTTTGTGGTAAAGACAAGCAGGCTGGTCCACTGGCTAGGGCTAACCTAGTTTTCAAGAGACTGAGGTTCAATTCTGCCTCTGCCACAGACTTCCTCTGTAACTTTGGGAAAGTCACTTGGGGCTAGATTTTTGGAACTCTTATGCATCATAAAATCCCACTGTTTAATAAAATGTCATAGCTGCATCTTGAGGTGTTTAAATACTTGACCCTTAGTGTCTTTGTGCTTCATTGAAAGTCAACCAACTTGACGGAAGATGAATGGAGCCAGGTAGATTGGGGGCTGCACTGTGCTGCCCGTCCTTCCAATGCTGGGGTTGGTGGCTCAACTGCAGAGGAAGGAGGGGGGTTTCCTGGTCCAGCCAGCAGACATGGCCTTGGGAGGCTGAGTCAGGCTACAGCCCCATTGCCCCCCAGCTACTATCTGGGGCAAGCTGCAGGTGTGCAGCCACCTGGCTCTCTGGGGCTGGCCAGGACAGGCTGCAGCTGCACCAACACCTGGCTCCCCAGAGTGCCAGAGTCAGGGGAAGTTGGGGCTTCACTCTCCCAGGCGGCGGGGGAGGGGGGCAATGGCCATAGTGTGTGTGTGGGGGGATGGGCTCTGGTAGGCAAGAAGGGGTGGGGCCATGGCTGGAAGGGGAGGAGTTAGAGGACCTCCCTCCTGCCCGTGGGGTACCCTATATTCACAAAGCTCCCCCAACACAATCTAGCCCTTAAACTAGCCATTACCAGAAGATTTACACCACATTGTGCAGGTCCGTAAGTGAATTCATTTTTGTTTTCCTTCATTTAAACCATTGCTCTGGGATGGAGCTGGGGAGGAGGGGTTCAGTTTGCAGGCTGCCCCAGGCAGAGAGAACTACCCCAGCCCTCTCTCACTGCAGCCGCTTGGGGCCAGTTGAGAAGCACCTCTCCATGGCTGCTGCAGCTTGAGCAGGGTCAGGAATGCATGTCCCCCAGCTGGGGAAGGTCCAGGTTCATGTGCTCCCTAGGGTCCCCAGGCATACTGGGGAATGCAGCAAACTGTGCATTTTCCTCTCACATCCTGACAAAGGGGAACAGCCAGAAATGTTTCTGTACAAATTGGGGGGGGAGGGGTTCAGCATTCTCACCCTCCTTTAAGGGCTCTTGGGGGGTGGCAGTCTCAAGGCTGGGGCAGTCCCAGAAGGGAAGGGAGGGCGTGCCTCCAGCTAGCCCCTTTCACTTGCCTAGTGATTCTGTCTCTTTTCTGTTTGGTTTTATGAGAAGCAATGCCATGCCAGTCACATCCCATTTTCCTTGCTTCAAGTTATGATAAGAGGAAGCTGCGTGCTGAATTTAGAGGGCCTAACTCTCACTGTTTAGGAGGAGTTCTTGAGCAAACAGCCCTCCAGCCAGACTCAAATATAGAGTCGTTTTTATCTTCTACTACACTAGGTCCCGTAGACTGGCCCTCTTAACTACTCTATTGTGTTCCAGTATTGCATAGCTAGCAGCTTTACCGGGCTGCTGCATTACACAGCCTGCTCCATCACATCTGCCTGCTTTGACTTCTGTGGGTGCAGAACTCTGTGCTAGTAGATCCAGTTGCATGATTAGGGTCTTGGAGTGTGTATGGGTAGAATACGTACAAGGTATTTTTGTTTTAAAAAAAATTGATGTTTCTTTCTTCTGTCCAAATACGAGAGACTGAAATCCAAGTAAGCCTAAACTTCTTTACCATTGACGCCACAACAACGTTTGAGGTTTGGAAAAGCCGTGGAAAAAATGTGTTATTGTAGAATTAGGATTGTAATAAGATCTTAGCCTTGGAATAATGCAATTTTGAGCAAAGTAAGACATTTTATAACACTTCTGAGATTTGTGAGGATAGATGTGCCACAAAGAATTCTAGATATTTCAAATTGTTACGAAATGCAGCTGAGAGTGAATGGAAACACATTCAGTAACAAACAAAGGAATGATGTTTCTTCCCACCCATCCTCCCAAAAAACAAGTAGACATGTAATACAGCAACCTATTAATACAATACGGAAGCACACAGCAGTAGTTAAAAAGAAGTTAAACTCCAGAAGTTATAGCAGGAAAGAAGTTACAGATTTAGAACCAGATTGTGCTACTGAGGCCTGGGCCCCTAGTGGGGGCTGTGCTAAACTGCACTATCAGAGGCTGCATTTAAAGGCATTGCAGCTCTCAGATTCACACAGGAGACAGAGGAGGAAACCACATTCTCTTTCTTGCATATCTGGTCAGCGTGAAGCAGGGATCGTTCCGTCTCAGCCATCTTCAAAATACCTAACATGGCAAATAGTTCTAGGATTGCAACTGTGCCTAGCCTCTCCAGGGTGGTTGTAAGGGAAAGAAAGCTCTTTTCCCATATGCCTGTCCCACTCAACTGAATTCCACGTGTAATGCAGGTAGCAGTGAAGTTATTCAGTACTCTGAGGTGTCAGGTCATTGGCATTTGTGAGATTAGAGAGATTAGGTTCACACAACTTTCATCCACTGCCTGAAATTGCAGAGAACCTGAAGTGATAGCTCTGAAAGAGCTCAGACAGCCTGGTGAACAGCAGTTGAGTCCAGGGGAGAAAACATGCTGAAACCTGCTCCCTGCAAGGGAAAGGAGACATCAGGAGACAGGCCACTTGGAGAGCATAATGAAAAACCCATCCTCACAATTATGGCAGAAAAGTCAGAGTGTCTGTTCATGAGTATTTTTAGTTGTGAGCCATGGCCGTGTGTGTTTGCATGGAAGAGGGGGAGACACAGGAATGAAAGATATTCCATTACTATAGAATGAAGGCATGTTGCCATGGAAGGTAGGTGTTAGTACCAAGGAATTTTGTCTTGCAGCTGGGGAACACATAGGGAGGTCTGAGCATAGGTGTGCCGATTGCTTTGCCTCCCTTGGATCACGAGATGTCTCAACTGTAAAATCCAAATCCAGCTCCAAACACTTATAAAGTTTAAGGGAGGTCAGTTCCAGGATTTCAGTTCATCCCGTTTATGGGGAGATGGATGCAGATGTTTGCAAAGTCTGGGGCTCTTTGGACTGAGTTTTTTGGTTCAGGCTCTTCTTTAGCTTTGTACCTATACGATCCCACACTTAGGATGAAATTCAGTCAGAACCACCATATTTGTTGAACTTGGCCAGGTTTGCAGCCCCGACATATTAAAATTTGTATGTGTGCGCCTTCAGCAAGACTGGCCTGATCGCTGGGACTGTAATGAAAACATAGAGCTAGTCTGGAAACGATCTCCTGGGTCATTGAGTCCAGACCCTGCTGTCACAAGCAACCCTATCATATAATTCAAACCCAACAGCAGACGTTTTAGCTGAGGGTTGGTTGTGTTAAAAAGGTAAAACCAACATTTTTCTATTTTGAACTAAACAAGGTGAAGACTTTGTCTTCACTGAGATTGGGATTCTGGGGCAGCTACAGAAGCTCAAACTTCCAGGGTATTGACAGGTTTTACACAGATGTAGTGAGAATTGCACTGGTACAGCCTGAAACCCGGGTAAGTTATAATGGTGCAATTTGCACTGCTCCAGCATAAACCTTGATTTACATGAAGGGGCCACATGGACACAGCTATACGGAGGGCAGAAATCCAGACAAGGCACAAGACAAAGTGCAGACATTGAGCGTTCTTGAATTTTAACCCTTTCCTCGCATCTTCCAGGGAAATATTTTAACTGCCAGCAGCAGCTTTTTTTCTCTATGTGTAAAAAAAGTTTGTTGTTACAAAGTTATTGTTCCTGAAGATTCATGCTGGAAAAACAAATCTCTGGATTTGTAAAATAAATCCCCATTCAAGTTTCAATCAGATTTTAAATAGCTGGATAGAGGAAGCTGGAAACAGATGGAAATAACTGATGACAGACATGCACCTTTCCCCCCCCCCCCCCATGATGGGAAAAATCACAAACTAATAAAATTTAGGTTTTTTGCAAATTATTCCCTAGTTATTTTTATTCCAATACATTCTATAAATACAGGTGACAAAATGTCATGGATTTTTTGTTACACTTATAATTGCTAAAATCCTAAAACTAAACCATCACAACCTAGAGGAATTGCAAAGTACAGGCCTGATCCTGCCACCCTTACTTATATAATGCCTACACGCATAAGCAGTGCCATTGACTTCAGTGGAACTATTGACATGAGCAAGTGTTACAGATCCTCAGTTACTGCTTTAAAGAGTTCTAAATTGCAGTAATCCAGCATTAATTCTATAGACATTGTAAGTAAACCTTCAATCTTACAATACTTTTTCTCTTTAGTAATCAATTGACATTTCTAAAGCACCTTCTGGTATAGTCCCTGGGAATACAGGCTCAAATCACTGGTGTCCTGCTTTTACAGCATTTATGCATTGAGGTTCCAAACATGATCATGTTGTGTATGAGACCTCGTTGTGCTCGGTGAAGCATGGATATAAATGTACGCTCTCCCTTCCTTATTTACAGTGCTAGACAAAAGACATATCCCTATTTTATAGGATAAAATGACTTGGTTGGGGTCAAACAGGAGATATGAGTCAGCAATTGGAGCCAAACCTCCGAAGTCACTCTACTGTGCCTTGGTCAAAAAACTTGCCATCCTCTAATGTCATTCAAATAAACCACACAAAGGCGTGTGCATTTGATTTGGGGATAATAGCTTCTGATAACTTTTGATTTACTTTGCAGGATTTGATTTCTGTGTTACTTGCTTCTCTCCTCTCCCCAAAACATCTCTCTTGGCCCAGGGTTTAATATTACTGGTTGGCTACAGGACCAAAAGACTTTAGGCCAAAACAAGAGCCTTGAATTTGACATCATTTAAATTTTGGAGGGAGGGGTTTTGGGATTTGAATCCCAGGATCTGACACTAAAAGCTTGAGTTCAGATGAGGCCAGCATCTCAGGAGAACAATTGCTGTCATCAGACTTCAGCCGAGAGGAGAGCTGATTTTGTGGAATGTCCACCATTTTATGATGGAATCTCTTGTGAGATATTTTGATGCTGTCAAAGCTAAGTGTGAACCTTGACAATGTCCTGAGTGAATTCCACAGCCTGCCCAAAATCTATTCTGCATCAGGAGATGGTCAGTTTAGCCCCTCTCAAGTTTAGTGGGGTGTTAGTGGCTTGTAATTATAAGCCTGAGATACTAATAGTTTTTTTTAGTGTATACAGTAATTGCCTGAGTCTATACCACTAAAATCATTAGGAATTTTGTTCCTGATTTTAATAGAATTTGAATTAAGGCCTTATAGGTGCAACTACATAGCACCCTTATCTCAAAATAAGCTACGCAATTAGCACTACGCAAATTGCGTAGCTTTTTTTGAGGTAATTTTGAAATAGCACCAAATTTTGAAATAAGCTATCTACCCAGCTCCAAAATTTCAAAATAAGGCACTATTCCAAAATGTCCCTTAATCCTCGTGCAATGAGGTTTACAAGGATGTTGGAATAGCGAGCCCATTACATTTCAATATAACGGGCTTGTTCTTAAGACGCAGAATAGCTATTTTGTGATACCAGAGGCATCCTGAAATAGCTCCGCAGTGTAGATGTAACCAGAGATCAAGATGGAATGAATGTCTAGCACTTAGAGCAGAAGACTAGCTATCAGGACTAGTGAGTGCTAATCCGTTTGTCC
>JANRFK010001234.1:111540093-111552275 GCA_030068395.1 Apalone spinifera
TTGTGCCACTTGCTCCCCTGCAGCAGCCCGGCTGAGAGATGTAGAAGTCAGCTGAGCGAAACGGAGGGAGGCAAGATGTAACGCTACAGCATTATAGAGTCATAGATATTGGGCTACTATATATATGATGCTTCTTATTGTCATAAACACTTTCACAACAGTTCTTTGTAACAAGACAACGAGAGTGCAGGAATGCATATGAGATTTTGATTAAACATTTTGTATTTGCATCGGGTAAGTAAGAGGAGAACCAAGTTCACATCATCTGTGTGAAGTGTCTAGGTCAAATAGTCACATTACACACTCATTTTTGAACCTGAAACATAGTCAGTTAGAGTACCTCTACACAGCAATTGATGTAGCTCAAGTTGCGTAGCTTATTTAGACTTTAGCCCTGCTGTGTAGACGTGCCCTTAGTGAGAACTTTATTCCTTAAAACTCCTTGTGTCGGTAAAGAAAAATGTGTAAATACAAGGGTATGTTTTGGTTTTTGTTTCTTGCTAGTAGAAATAAGCAATAAAAGATTTCAGCCTCGCAGTTGAATGGTTTAAAAAAGCTGTTTCCCTCATTGCACTGGGACCTTGAAGTTGGATTCAACTCAGAGTTCAAAGGGTAAAAGAAGACTTAGTCACTTAGCTGCAAGAAGTCTCAACTTATTTATTTTTATTGGGAAATCACGTCCATCCATCTATCAGACTCTGACTCTGCTGTAGTTATTACTATTTCCCACTTGATCCCAGGTGCAGACCCTTTGAATAGACGTCAGTTTGGTTTCCTTAAATTGATTTTTTTAAAATCCATTTTAATGGGTGTGAAGAGAATCATAAGATAGTCTCCCCAGGCATGTTCTTGTTTCCTGAGAATCTTTCCCATTCCAACCATACTCCCCAGGGAAGCTGGGAGAATATTTATATTGGTTTGGAAGAGAAATACAGATTACTGGTTTTAAAAGTAGTGTTTATCCCACCCTTGCTCTAAGGAGAAACAAACACATGCATCAAACATGTTGACATCTTGTTTTTCATCTTCCTTCAAACCAGCCTTAACTGCATCTTAGCAGATGTGATCGTAATTAGCAAATACCATGAAGTGCCATGGCTAGTTTAATATTTCATATAAGTTCTCTGAAGCAATACAGAGACACAGGCGTGTGGACAGTAAATCTGTAACAACTGTAATAAAAGTCAACCAGGCAATGGGTTTTGTTCTAAAGCTGAATCTCAGATTAGATTTGCCAAGATTCAACCAACTCAGGTCAAGTTTTAAGTAAACCCAAGATGAGTTTGAAGTGAACATGGACTTATTCATCTGTATGGAAATCAAGCAGAACTCACTGGTTTTGTGTGATGTTGACACAAAATTCCAGCAAAAGCTGAGCAGACTTTTGACTGGATTCTTATGTTGGGACTCAAAACTCCCCAATCCAAATTCAGGACTTGTGAACCAAGCAGAAGCACAAGGCAAACCACCTGCAACTTGAAAGCCAAGTCTCCTGAAACTATAGATAAGTTCATGAAGAATTTTGAGTATGACGAGCAGTGATATGACTGGCCATTCCGGGAAAGGGAGCACAAATTAAAGCAGGTGGTGCCTGGATTTATTTCTCCTAGAAGTAAGAACTTGCTAAGTGTCAGAGACATGAGGATTTGAAGAAACTTGAGCCTGTTGCTTATCAGTGCGCTACACCAAATCAATAAAGGGATCAAGACTATTAATTTACTAAAAGGGTAAAGGGGGAGATCCATGGATCTGAAGCTGGTTGGCTTCGAATAAGGAAAGGACTGAAAATTTTATTTGTATGAAGTTTCTAATCCTATTTCCAGAGAAAAAACAGTTTGGATAAATATGGACAAGTAGCCAGCATTTTGCTTTTTAGCTCTGCAAACTTTTGCATTCATTTTAATAGATTTTGAATCAGGCCCTTTGAGTCTAAGTTACAGGGAACCATAGGCATGGGAACTCCATGATGAGTTGCCACATCATGGAGCTCCCTGCCTAGTGCCTAGAGTCTCTGCTGCCTTCCCGCGCTCTGTGGGCATTGCTGCCGACTTTGTGCCTTGGGACCCAACTGCTGCCCCAGGGCTCTTCTGCTGGTTCTGCACCCAACATCCTGGCTGCTGCCCCATGCACCCAGGGCTCTGCTGCCTGCCATGCTCACCAGGGGCTCTGCTGCTGGTTCTGGGCCTGGGGTTCCAGCTGCCAGCCCTGCATGCTAGGGAGCTCTGCTTCAGCTGCATGTGCTGGGGGCTCTGATGCCAGGACTTTGTTCCTGGGCTTAGCTTGGGATGGCAGGACAGAGTAAGGAAGGGGGATGTCAGCACTCCCACTCTGAAAAATGTCCCCGCATCACTGCAGAGAACATAGTCTATCAGTCTTTGGTGACAGGTAGCAAAATGAGTTTTTAAAGTTTGCTTATTTCCCACCTGTTCTCAGACAGGGTTAACTGAATCCTTTAAAAATAAAAGTAGTCCTGGGGCACCTTAGAGACTAACAAATATACACATCATGAGCTTTTCTGGGTGAAACCCATTTTGTTAGTTTCTAAGGTGCTACAGGACTACTCATTGTTTTTAAAGATACAGACTAATACGGCTATCCCTCTGGGACTTTTGCCAGATCTGGAAGGTTGGCTTAAGGTATGCAACTCCAGCTATGTAAATAATGTAGCTGGAGTCAACATACCTTAAACCAAGATTGGTGCGGTCTTCACAGTGGGAGGTTGATGGGAACAAACACTCCCATTGGTTTCCCTTACTCCTCGTGGCTGTGAGGAGTACTGGGGCCAACCAGCAGCGCCCTCAGCATTCGATTTAGCAGGTCTTTACTAGACATACTAAATAGAACGCCAAAAGATCGATCTCTTATGCATAAGTATAGATGTGGCCTCTGTATCTTTTAAAAAATATCTGAAAATGGAGGTGGAATGATAACACCCATACTAGAAAGCTCTGGAAGACTATAGAGTAGCCACAGCGTCTCAGTGATTTTATCTAGAAAACCTTACTAATTCTGTTGCAATCAGAGTACTGGGAAAGAATTAAAAATCCAGAATGCAACTCTCTCTCTAGAGCATCTTTAAAACTTATAAAAAATTGTTTAATATTCACAGTACAGTAGCACCAAATACCTTTACCAGGTGCATCCTCAGTTGATGAGTAAGTTATTAGAAATGTTGTTTTAACTACCAAAAATATATTGTAATTTCCTCAAGTGTGTTCATTTTTCATAAGTATGCAGCAAATATTTTTTTGGTGAATTACTTTATCTGAGTTGATTAGAGTTCTTGCCTTTGAAATATTTGACATTCACTATTCAATCTGCATTGATCAGTTGTGATTGTGAGTATATATCACATGGTATTGTTTCTGTTGCCCAATTGGAATCAGTGTGCATCTACTTCCAAGCAAATACCTCTTTCACATGTGAATTTAAAATTCAGTTCCTGTGAGTATTTGTGCAGGTGACTTTGCAGTTTTCTTCCTGTGAGCATTTGTGCCAGGAGAATTCAGCTGCACAGATGTTTGGGAAACTGCACATAAAAGGGGCTTGAACATGGCTGAAGCAAATTCATTACAAAATTTAAAAGCTTCCTGCAGTTAGGATGGAGTTGACAGCTTTTCCTGGCACTCTTGGCCTACTAGTCCTTCTTTCTGTTGATCCATCTACACTAAACTTACCATTCACTGGTTACAGGGTAGGGAACTGAACTCTACAAAAGTGACACTTATTTTTTGTAAATATACCAGAGGTGATCCGGGGAAAAACAGACAGTATCAGGTAAATTGGTTGAAATTATAGTCAACCACAAGATTATCAGGTGCATGTATAAACATGTGTTGGGAGAAGTGTCAACATGGCTTTTGTAATGAGAAATCATGCCTTAGAATTCTCTGAGGGAGTCAACAAGGATATGACTATGGTGATCTACTTGGTACAGAGTAGATGGACTTTCAAAAATCTTTTGGCAAGAACTCACAGCATGAGCTTTTAAACAAAGAAAGGTGACATGGGATAAAAAGCTCCATCCTTTCATGGGTTAGTAACTTTGTTAACCCTTGTGGATAAGGGAGAAGTGGTGGACATGGTATACCTAGACTTTAGTAAGGCATTTGATATGGTCTTACATGACCTTCTTATCAATAAACTAGGGAACTACAACCTAGATGGGGTGACTATAAGGTGGGTAGATAACTGGCTGGATAACCGTACTCAGAGAGTAGTTATTAACAGTTTACAATCATGCTGGAAGGGCATAACAAGTGGGGTTCCACAAGGGACAGATTTTGGGAAAGGTTTTGGGACAGGTTCTGTTCAATATTTTCATCAGTGATTTAGATGATGGCATAGAGAGTACGATTATTAAGTTTGCAGATTATACCAAGCTGGGAGGGGTTGCAAATGTTTTGGAGGAAAGGGTCAAAATTCAAACTAGAGAAATGGTCTGAGGTAAACAGGATGAAGTTTAATAAGGACAAATGCAAAGTACTTAGGAAAGAAAAATCAGTTTCACACATAAGAAGGAGTAATGCAGAATGTGATCTAGGGGTCAGAGTGGCCCACAAGTTAAATATGTCAACAGTGTGACACTGTTGCAAAAAAACCAAACATGATTCTGGGATGCATTAACAGGAGTGATGTGAGCAAAACACAAGAAGTAGTTCTTCCACTCTACTCTGTGCTGATTAGGCCTCAATTGGAGTATTGTGTCCGGTTCCGGGCACAACATTTCAGGAAATATGTGAAGAAATTGGAGAAGTTCCAGAGAAGAGCAACAAGAATGATTAAAGATCTAGAGAACGTGACCTATGAAAAATACAGAAAGAATTGGGCTTGTTGAGTTTAGAAAAGAGAAGCCTGAGAAGGGACGTGATTGAAGTTTTCAAATATTTAAAAGGGTGTTACAAAGAGGAGGGAGAAAAATTGTTCTCCTTGACCTCCGATGATAGGACAAGAAGCAATGGGCTTAAATTGCAGCAAGGGAGGTGTAGTTTTTTGAATATTAGGAAAAAGTTCCTAAATGACAGAGTGGTTAAACACTGGAATAAATTGCCTAGGGACGTTGTGGAATCTCCATTACTGGAGATATTTAAGAGCATGTTGGATAGACATCTATCTGGGATAATCTAGAGTCTAGACAATGCTTGGTCCTGCCCGTGAGGGTAGGGGACTGGACTTGATGCTCTCTAGAGGTCCCTTCCAGTTCTATCATTCAACGATTCTATGATTTTATGGGTTAGTAACTGGTTCAAAAATAGGAAACAAAAAGTAGGAATAAATGGTCAATTTTCACAACAAAGAGGCATAAATAGTGGAGTCTACCAAGGATCTGTATCGGGACCTGTGCTCTTCAATATATTCATAACTGATGGGGAAAAAATGGTAAACAATGGGGTGGCAAAGTTTCAGACAGTACAAAATTACTAAAGATAAGTCCAAAATTGACTTGCAAATATTACAAAGGTATTTCACAGAATTTGTTGAAGGGGCAACAAAATGGCAGATGAAATTCAATGTTAATAATTGCAATGTAATACACACTGAAAAAGTAATTGTAACTATATATACAAAATTGTCAGATCTATATTAGCTATTACGACTCAAGAAAAGGATATTAGAATCATTGTGGATAGATCTCTGAAAACATCCAGTCAATGTGCAATAGCAGTCAAAAAAGCTTACATTAGGAAACAATAAGTAATCAAACAGAAAACATCATATTGCCATTATATAAATGTATAGTACGTCCATACCTTGAACATTACATGCAGTTCTGATCATCTAATCTCAAAAAGATATATTGGATGTGGCAAAAGTGCAGAAAAAGACAACAAAAATGATTAGGCAGTCCGAACAGCTTTCATATGAATAGAAATTAAAAGGACTAGGAATCTTCACCTTAGAAATTAAACAACTAAGGGAGGATATGAGAGAGGCCTATAAAATCATGAGTCATATGAAGAAAATAAATAGGAAAGTGTTATTTATCCTTTCACATAACTCAAGAACCAGGGGTCACCAAATTACATTGATGGGTGGAGATTTGAAACAAGTAAAAGCAAGCATTTCTTCATACAACATACCGTCAATTGGTTGAGTTCATTACCAGGGGCTGTTGTGAAGGCCAACATGACAACAGGGTTCTAAAAATAATTGGAAATGTTCTCCAGGAACTTGTCTATCAATGGTGATTAGCCAAGATGGTCAAGGATGCAAACCCATTCTCTGGGTGTCCCTAAACCTCCAAATGCCAGAAGCTGGGACCAGAGAACATGAGAGCATGGGACCATGTGAAATTGCCCTGCTCTGTTCGTTACCTGAGAAGCATCTACCGTAAATTAGCGTCTATATCCCGCGGGTTATACATGTTTTTACAAACCCCGCCCCCCCCCACGTGGTATACATTTCCGCGGGGTATACAAGTTTATTTTTACTCACAAGCAGCTCCCCCGCCTGGAGGAGGGTGGGTTGTGCCTGGCTGCAGCTGCGCGGGGCCTGGGCGTGGGAGCGGTGAATGTGTTGAGTGGATGAATGCAGGACCTGTGGGCTATACATGTCCGCGGGTAATCTAAGAGGTTTTTTTACACAAAAAAGGAAACCCGTGGGTTATACATGGGTGCGTGTTATACATGGGTGTGGGTTATATTCGCTAAACTATGGTAATGCTGGTTATTGTCCGGCTAGATGTTCCTGTGGTCTGACCCAGTATGGCTATTCTTGTATTATGTCCCAAGAGGCTGGCAAAAAAGCATGAACCTATGCAAAATTTGCAGTTTTGAGTTTCAGGACAATGTTGAAACTCATCCCCTGTTCCCTGAAAAGCATCCTTAGATTCTCACCACTTTCAATTGCTTATGGTTGAGCAAATTTGAGTGTGCCTGTATGATTTATGGGACTGCACAAAATCTCTGCAAACTCAAAGTTGGCTTTGAGATGAAACCAGGTGAAATTTCATGGCTTCAGGAGACTTTGTTTGAAGACTTAATATGGAACTTGGAGCAAGAATGCACATGGGCTGAAACTGTAGCAAATAGTTTTGCAGCTTCCTTCAAAGTGAAGCAGACTAGCTGAGCAATGTATCTGTCAACAGTTCAAGGTAATTAATCAGTTGAGGTATTTACAAACAAAAATAGTTATAACTGGGTCCAATGAGGGCATCCCAGGTTTGTCACTCAAGGAATTTCTGCAGCAACATATAGATTTCTTGTGACTGCTTGTATTACTTGGACCAAGCTCTCTTTTCTTTGGTTTTCCACTATGATGTTATAAACTGGAATGACTGGACTTGTAAGAAATACTACCATGTTCTATACAATGTTGGTCCAAAATAGCAATAACTCTAGTGGATAAGGTAGCGCTTGAAACTATTATTAGTCTGTATTGGACTATTAATGTTTTTATTAATGGGTTCCTGTTACTGACTTGTGCTTCCTTGAATTTGCTCAGAAATTACCATTTCTCTCCTGGCATTAGGATTTGCAATTGTACTTTGTGGAATAAGCAGGAAAGAAATAAAATTATCCAATTGCGATGTAAAATATGTAGGAAGTCATATTCTTCCCCCCCTTCAATCCTTCAGATAATGCTTAAGAGTAATGTCTAGGGAACAGGAGCTTTCAGTTTCAAAACCAGCAGATCTATCACTCATCAGCATTAGCAGCCTTTTTTATGCATGCTAAACTTTATGGGTCAAATTGCTTTATGGCTACCAATGGGATTAGTGCCCATTGGTACCAACAGAGAATTTGGCCCTAAAATATGCGAGGATGAGTACAGCTTCTTATTATAGATCAGATTTAAACCTTTTCCTTTAGTTAGTGTGAGTCAGACCGATCTTCTGAAACGAGACGCTTTAGACAAAGATACATTTCAAAAAATTGTTTTGGGCAAGTTGACTAAAGGCATTAAAAGTAATTGGCAAAGGAAGGAAGAGTGGGGAATACAGGGATCAGAAGGTCCAAAATGCAAAGGAATTTCCACTCCAGAATGTTGTCCAATTTTATTTTTGGCTCATCGTATCTCCAGAACAATTTGATCTATAAACTCCTAATTTGTTTTAATCTGTTGGTTTTGGCAAGGAAATGATGCCTTTGACTAGTTTTGGGGAGTGCAACGTGAGTTACTTACTAATAGCCATTTACACATTATTTATGAAGACTGCATGATTTGACATGGATGACTGTGGTGAGGTCACAACCTCCTGAATACCTGCTCCTGGCCACCAGCCTACTCCTTCCTAGCCTAGGCAGATCCAGGCACCTCCCTTCCAGACTTTGCCTTTTCATGTTCTCCATCAGAGCAATTAGATACAGAATGTTCTATGCACCACATGGGCTTTGTGCAGCTTTGTACCATGTCCTCATTGTACACCAAGTCTACCTGGGCTCCCTGCAGTGTTATCCTGAGCTCACTGTCAGCCTTTCACCCTTGTATTCCCCCATCTTCCAGGAGCCTTCACTATCCCTGCATTTCCTTCTCCCCAGACCACCTGGCCTTCTGCTACACCTCTTGTAGCTTCTCCTCACTTCCCCTCTTCAGTAGGGCCTCACTGACCCTTATAGGAGACAGCTGTCCCTCATTAGGCCTGGTAGGGTGGTAGCTCCTGAACTGGACCACACTCCCCTTAAAGGGCTAGAAGGCAGTGGTTCTCAGACTCCATTGTATCATGACCTTTTTTTACCACAAAAAATTCTGTACGACCCTGGGCAAGGAGCTTAAGCCTTGGCCTGTCTCTCTAGACTAATGTCCTCAGGCTTCAGCTCCAGCCCCAGCCCCAAGTGGTAGGGCTCAGACTTTGGCTTTAGCCCCATGCCCCTGCAAATCTAATGCTGGCAACCCCATTCAGATGGGACTGTGACCCACTTGGGGGACCCAAAGCAATGTTTGAGAACCTCTGGGCTAGGCCCAGCTACAACAATGACCACGACTGGGGAAATGAGCATAGGGAACCACACACTGAAGTCTGACAGTGGGAGACAAACACCAAGATGGGGTATTCTGGGGATGGGATGCACCTATACCCAGAGTTCCCTCTAATTGTTCTATAAATGTTTGGAATACATTTTGTTATGCACACCAAGGCATGTGCAGATGTGCACCAGCAGTAGAAACACATGCTGCCAGTTGTGGGGACTCTGCTAATCAAGTGGGTAGCATCTGAATATCTCCTGAGGGGCTGCCTAACCACTCAGCTTACAGGGAACACTGCCAGTACCTACATGCCTTGCAAGTGTGACAGCTGTCACTTTGGCCAATAACCCAGAGACTGAGCCTGGGACTTCCAGAACTAAAAGAAGGAGCTGCTAAAACTTGGAATAAAGAGCCAGGATTCTCTGGATGGGCTGAAACAGAAGAATATCCACTGTGGATCTGGCACATAGGGCAACCCGTAGCGCACACTAACCAGTGGGTTAGAGAGACACTACAGGGAATTTACTCTGAAAGAATTCTCTGATAAATTTTTAAAAACTAAGGAAATTCCCAGGCAGAACACAGTGTTAAGGTGAAGTGACGTTTGAGCAGCTATAACACTAATCTGTTTTTATAATACTTTTAATACAATTTTTTATCTTAAAACATATACATTGAAAACTTGGACATTCAAAGTTAAGGACATTAATTTTAGTTTCCAACATTTTTAGATTTTGCCCTTTGTTTGGGTATTTCCAAAGTTTAGGATATTTGAAAAACTAAGTTTATCAGAGACACATTAAGAGGTGATGTTCTAGCAGCCTATAATTGCCTACAAGGGGTGTGGATATTGGAAGGGCCTTTTAATCTCCATAGGCATAACAAGTTCCAGTGGCAAGAAGTTAGAAAAAAATCAAAGCAGAAATAAGATGTTTATTTTTAGCCAATAAGTATAACTAAGCTTTGGAATAGCTTTCTAAGGCATGTGATAAATTTTCTCCATAACTTGCAGTCTTTAAATAACAATTGGATGCCTTTCTAAAAGATAGATTATAGTTCAACCATGAGTTTTTGGCCTCAGTACAGAAATCACTGGAAATTCTAGGGCCTATGTTATAGACTAGATAAACACAATGATAACTTGAAATCTATGAATACCTGAGTCTACTAAGGCTTTTTAAAGAATGTCATGTGTTGTTTCTGTTCTATTTTCAATTCAGCTTAATTACTTTTTTGCCTGTTTTTGTCTAGGCAACAGCAGACAAGAATGATGAAAATCCACCAGTACCAGCAAGGAGCAGAATTCTCACAGATTCCACCCACACCTTTCATGAAGACATCGCTCTGTGGGTACTTACATGGTGCCAATCACCACGGTATCTGAGCCTCTCTGGAGTGTCAGACCTGGATGCAAACAGCAGGAGATCTTGGGAATTTTGGTGTGGGAGGGTTGGGAGCAGAAGTTGCCACAAAGTCTGTGCATCAAAAGGGAGAGAACAGAAATTACAGGCAGCCTCCTTAGAGGAAGAGAAGTTTGATCAGGGTATTTGGTCCACATATGATACAAAAGTGACATGCACAAACTTTTTTCATTAAGAGGCAATAATGTCACCACTTTTGTGGTTTATGAAGTCACAAGGGCCTCATGTTGGAATTAAAACCCCATAATTCACATTTGTTTGTTATGTTTTCCATATGCAGGCTCCTTATTATTTATAGTCCTGTTTACATTTCAGCACAGATAGCTGTGAGTGTGTTTCATGATGTTATTGTTTGATTTAATCCGGAAAAAAACATGTCCAAATATGCACGTTTATATATATGAATGAATACCATGAATATTCCGGGTATGAAGAAGTGGAAAACACAGCTTTGCTCATTGTACATGGTGGTGTGGAATAGATAGTGTAGAGAATCTCTGTGCTTAATTAAACCCTATAATTCTGACTCATTTCAGATTAAGGCAAAGGAAGAGATGGTAGCTCTGGTAGTCCAGAATGCTGTTGTGTGACTATGTCACAGCCAAGCATTAATTGTTTCATCTGAAGACTATTTATCTCATTTCCTCATCACTGGCTCCTCCTGGCTCCTCATAAATTGGATCCAGCTATTAGTAACATCCACTTTTCCTCTCAACGGTGGTCTGAGGTTACAGACAGGCTCACTGGGGTTATGGTTTAGTCTTCCTGAAAGTTATGATGCTTTAAGAATCCTGCCTTTTCCCTCTCTCTAGAGATGAATGAAGGTTCGGTGTGGGTTTGGATAAGGACCCAAAATGTACATGCTTATCTGAACCCAAACTGGCAAAATCAGGCTGGAAACCTATGGGCTGTGTCGACACTGGGCCACTTATTCCGGAAAATCAGCCGCTTTTCCGGAATAAGCTGCGAGCTGTCTACACTGGCCCCTTGAATTTCCGGAAAAGCACTGACGATCTACTGTAAGAAATCAGCTGCTTTTCCGGAAAAACTATGCTGCTCCCGCTCGGGCAAAAGTCCTTTTTCTGGAAAACTGTTCCGGAAAAGGGCCAGTGTAGACAGCACAGTAGTGTTTTCCGCAAAAAAACCCTGATCGCGAAAATGACGATGGGGGCTTTTTTGCGCAAAAGCGCGTCTACATTGGCCACGGACGCTTTTCCAGAAAAAGGGCTTTTCCGGAAAAGCATCCTGCCAATGTAGACGCTCTTTTTCCGGAAATACTTATAACAGAAAACTGTTCCGTTTTAAGCATTTCCGGAAAATCATGCCAGTGTAGACGTAGCCCTGGAGAATTGGCTCTTTCATGAGATTTCTGGCACTCTTGCTTCCTGCCTCTGGAAACAGAAGTGAAAATAATCTCCTGAACACTTTAGAACCTTGAATATTCTGGGCCACAGTTTCAGATGCAGCCACTGCATACCCAGCAAAATTCAGGAGGGGTGGTCACAGGTAACCTTAAACCAGCTTTGTGCTTACCCTGATCTTGAGGTCATCAGGCATTGATTTAGTTCTGGTGTGAATATACTCTGGCTGCCAATGCCCCAAGAAGTCAGGACAGCAGCGAGAGACCAATATTCCCTTTAATCTTTTTCCATCCATGTGTGGATTTTTTCCACTCAAATACAGAATAATTTTTTATGTGCACTGAGGTGTGTGAGAATATCAATAGAAACAAGACTTAGCTGTGAGCACTCTGCTATACAAGCTGTCAAGCTGGGACTTAAAAACCAAGTTTTGTCCTTGCACACCTTGGCTACGTCTAGACTGGCATGATTTTCCGAAAATGCTTTTAACGGA
>JANRFK010001234.1:111587225-111597272 GCA_030068395.1 Apalone spinifera
CAGATCATTTATGAATAAGTTGAACAGGATTGGTCCCAGGATTGACCCTTGGGGATACCACTAGTTACTAAAAATAGCACATGTACCCTACAGGGAAGCCTCAAAATTAGTCCGAGGTAGGCTTCCCTAATGTGAATGAACTACCTTGATTTAAAGCCCAAAGTAATTACTAAGAGGTAATTACTCTGAATGGCCCTGGGGAGGAGCTATTTCGAAATAGCATCCATACTACAGCATAGAGCATCCACACTACAGCTATTTTGAAACAGCAGTTATGGAAGAGACATTATTCCTAGTGGAATGAGGTTTACAGAAGTCAGAATAAGCCGTCCATAATTTTGAATGTATTTTGAAATAACTGAATCACTGTGTAGATGCTTGCATTGCTATTTTGGAATAATGGCCATTATTCCGAAATAATGCTGCTGTGTAGACACATCCTTAAAGATCTTTGGGTGGAAAGTGCTGACATTAAAGTGCTGGCTGTGTTTCCCATAAGCATTTTTGAGCTCTGCTAATTTCATTTGCTAGCTTTTGTTTTCTTAAGCTCCATAGGAAATGTTAAAGTAGCCCCCAGAGACCATATTACTTTCACAGTAATGTTAATGTGATGCCACTAACTGGCAATTCTTATTCACATATGTAAATTCATATTCACCTTAAGGCCTACATGGTTAGGTTGATACCAGGCAGCTCCTGTCAGTTTAGATGTGTGCATGTGTCTCAAATTGGTCTCCCACTGTTGTAAGCACCCCATTACACCAAAATACATCACCTCCCTGAGAAGCCTAGAGCTGAAGGTGTATTACTAAATACAGTAAATGTATTTAGGTTGAAGCAGTTCAAGTACAGGCACTATATTATGTTCACAATGACTATCCCACAATGCTTCTCCATTGACCACTCTGTGCACCATTGTGAACTTCACTGCCCAGGCTTCATGGAGACCGGAATTCTCCACCTCCCCATTCAAGCCCCAGACATTTTTGAAATTCCTTTTGGTGATTGTCTGGCTTGGCGCACACACCTAGCAGCTCTCCACTGTTGAGTACAACTTCCAGCTGACTAAGCTGGCTACATGCTCCAGATGTGTTCCTGCCTGGAGCAGACAGCGGGTATTGGGGAGAAAAAGTGTGCAGGCACAGCTTCATATCAGCTGTAGAAATGTCAACATCTATGAGCAGCTTGCTTGGGGGATGCAGGAGAAGGGCTATGCAGCAGTGAAAGCCAAGGGGCTGTGGCAGGAATACCAGAAGGTGAAGTAGGCCAAGAGTTGATCATGTGCTGAGCTGCAGACCTGACACTTTCAGAGAGAGCCATGCTTGGTGGTGACCTCAATAACACCTCTGAGAAGCCTGAGACATAAGACCCTGTCAGGAGCAGTGATGAAGAAGAGGTAATGGTTGAAGAATAGTAGGACCAGTATAGGAAGAGGTGACTGGGGAATCCACCTGCGCTGCAAGTTAGGACCTATTATTGACTCCATTACAGTCTAGCCAGTCAAGCACAGGTGAGTCCAGTGCAGAAGCAGAAACCTCAGGTAAGTGTGCAGATACATTTTCAATTACAGGGATGCCCACCCCCAAAGTAGCAGGACTTTCATTCATTTAGTTGTGCTAGAAGAGGTAATGGTACAACCAAGAGGGGTAGAGTTGCTATCTGCTTTTCATTCCTCTCTATAGTTAGATGGGAAGGTAACATATGGAGAAGCTTATTTATGTGCATGGGGATGTCCCTTGAGTACTGCTAAGAGAGAGTGATGAAACTTTCATGGTGGTACTCTGCTGAAGGTTTCTAGTGTGTGCTGCCTTATATCTTCCTCCATGATAGGACACTTTCTTAGGCCACTCAGCCCTGGTCTACACTCTTTCAAAATAACTCCCCTTATTTTGAAATGTCAAGCGGAGCATCCACACTATCAAGCCCATTATTTCAAAATAAGGGGCTAGTTATTTTGAAATAATAACTCCTGCTTTCCACAAGGAATAACGCTTATTTAGAAATAGTGGACGCTTCACTGCTGCTATTTCAAAATAACTACTCCCCAGAGTCATTCAGGGTAATTACTCCCCAGTGCTTGCTGGGGCTCTAAGTCGAGGTAGCATGTCCACATTAAAGGAGCCTGCCTTGGACTAATTTTGAGGGTTCCCTGTAGTGTGGACATGCTATTTCAAAATAGTTATTTCAGGTGTTGTTAATTTGAAATAAGTTATTTTGAAATAATTTCCTAGTGTACACATGCCATCAATGATAACTTCAGTAGGCAGTAGGCATTGCAATACCCAGGCTAGCGGCACATTTCTTACTCTCAGGGGTAAGAATTCAGCTAAAATCACCATTGCCTGTGGAAAACGGAGCCATTTTTATTCAGTGCCATTGGCCTGTACTACTAGCATCATGCAATCAAGCAATTCCCTTCTCATTTCCCCAATCCCTGGAGAACCACACTCACCGTGGCTGGTGCTGTGAATGGAGCCATGCAGAAGCAGTCCCAAGCACAAGGGGAAATGGAGCACTTAAAACTTTAGGGAGGTGGAGGAGTGAGTTCAGCATCTTAAGTTTTGCTTTCTGTGATGAATGTGCTGACAGTGGCACCTCTGGGTTTTCTATCTTCAGCTTCTGCTTCTGCAGCTTTAAGTGAGTCCCCACTCCATGTCCACAGAATGCCTGAGCCAGATAAGGAGGAGAAAGACAAGAACTTAGAATGACACATGTAGTGAGATCTTGAAAATCAGTGCTCCATTGGACCATGAGCACAGGGCCGGGGGAGAATGAACAGTGTGGATGGCCTGGAGAAGAAAGAGCAGAGAGGAGAAAGACCTGAGAGTCCAAGCAGGGAAAGGAGAGGTAGTAGCACCAGGATATAAGAGGGCTTCTCAGGCAGTAACACAGATGCTGAAAACTCTAGTGGATGTGAAGGCTCAACAATTGAAGGCTACCTTCCCTCTGCAGCTCACAGAGAACTCAGTATTTGGACCTTCTTAACTGCTCCCCCAACATTTCACCTGGAATCAGGGGTTGCCACACCACTCTCATGACCCCAGAGGGCAATAAAGGACAATCACATATATACAGACATGTGAAAACCATGATTGGTGTATGTATAGCTGAAATGGACATGAAAGTTCTCTTGATTTTTTGTTAAGTTTCTAACGTATTTGTTTTTAAATTGCATGGATTTCCTTCCCCCGATTTTGTTACCGAATGAAATACTATTATTTGGAACAGAATTCTTCTTTATGAGATCACAGTATGTGCTGCCAAGTGCTTAGCAGTTATGAAAGAACCTAAATACTTGTTACTGCACAATGTCACACAACTGATAGGATCATACAGTGTTCTTTTACTGAGCAATATAGCTCCACGTTGAGCCCTTCTAATAATCTTATTATCTGACTTTCAAATTTAGCACACTGCTGCTCCATCTCTGCTTTCCACCACAGCTTTCCCTCCTTTGCTTCACAAATACGATGCAGGGCACAATAGGAAGCTATAATCACTGGAATATTTTTCTGACTGAGGTCCAATCTTGTGAGTAAACAGCACCAGTGACCTTTCAAGCAACCAAAAGCGCATTCATTTGTTATTGTGCACCTGCTGAGTCTGTAGTAGAATCATTTCTTGGTTCTTTGTCAAAGTGGCTGGTGAAGGATTAATGAACCAGGGGAGCAAAACGTATTCTGGATCCCACTGGACCACTATTGGCATTTCAACATTCCCAATAGTAATCCACTGATTGGGAAACCAAGTCCTTGCTTGTAGCTTTTGGAACAGCTCTGTGTTCTTAATGATGCCAGTGCCATGTACTTTCCCTGACCACCTCATGTTCATCTTGGTGAAGCATCCCTGCTGATCCACCAGTGCTTGCATAGCCATAGAAATGTAGCCGTTTCTGTTGATGTACTTGGTGGCAAAGTCTTCTGATGCCCAAAGAGGAATGTGTATGTCATCTGTCACCCCATTTTGTTCAGAGGCCCCATCAGCACTGAAAGTAACTGAAAATTTCTTACAGCTACAGTCCTATTGCAACCTGGGATCCTACCAACTCTTTAAATAGCTCCCTGCTGGATTTTGCTACAGCTCAGACAGCTCTTGCTGGAGCTGCACACCAGGGTGCACCTGCTTACTTTCACCTCTGGACCCCATTGCTGCACAAACATTCACTTATTTGGGCATAAATTTTTGGTGTCAGACAAAGTGAGGTTTTGCCTATGAAAGTTTAGGTGCCACAGGATTCCTTGTTGTTTTTGCAGCTACCCTGCTAAGGCTTGCTATATATTCACTGTGTCCTGTATGTTGTCCAGAGTCACAGTCCTGTGTAGCAGAAGGCAAGTAATGGCCCTGCACACTTGCATCACCACAGCCCCTCAAGTAGATTTCTCGACTCCATATTAATTTCTGACTTACCAGTAGTAATGTGGCATGACAACTTTACACGGGGTAATTTCCTCTAGCTTGTCCACTGGCAGGGCAGCTCATTTGGAGGGATGGAGCGAGCTCAGCACAGAAATTCAAGCCTTGCCCATCCAGGAGTCTTGCAGCCGCTGCTTGTCACCCCAAACCTGCATTACAAAGTGATGCTCTCAGTCAGCGCTGGTTGCTGGGTCCCAGAAGTGGTGCTCCACCATCTGCAACTGCTGCCTAAATACTACTGGCTGACAACCTTGAACTGGTTCTCACTACAGCTGCCTGTCGTTCCTGTGCCACTGTGAGGCCTGTTGGGGGAAGGATTTGTTCACCTTGACTGGCATGTGAGTCGTGCCTGTTTATTCAGCCGGGGTCAGAAGCATGGAGTTGGATTCCAAGGAGTTCAGCCAGGGAATCCGACAGCGTCTGAGGGCTACTGGGCAAGGTGTATGTGTGTGTTGAGATAACTAGGGGGGCTCTGCACTCCCAGAAGGGGCAGATCCTTAGGCAGAAGGGAAGAGGCCATGGTCATCCAGCCCTCAGTGCTGCCCAAATCGCAGACCTCCCCCCAACCCTCAAAGCCACCTGGAGTGCACCATACAGCACTCCAACAGTGATTTAAAGGCTCTGGAGGTCTGGCCACTACCACTGCTGCAATAGCAGCACCAGTGACCAGAAGCCACAGGCCCTGAGGCAATTGCCCCTTTGCCTCCTCCATCGCTGGGCCTGAGTTCAGCACAAATGATCAATGTATGGGCTATTTTTGCCCACAAGGCTCATTTCACCTTTGGCCACTTAATTTAAAATCGTAGTTCAGCAGCTCAGAAAAATCAAGACTCTGTAAGCTCTGACCTCCTTTTGTTGTTGCAGTTCTGCTGGTTTTGAGGGTTTAGAACTAAAGGTAAATGACTATATAAAAGCTAACCAGTAGAGCCCTAGGACTGTTTGCCAGATGCTGCTCATGTCTGTTACAATGCAAAATGCAGGCCCATGGCTTCTATGGTTTGTGAAATCCAGTTAAGACACATAGCAGAATCCTCCTCCCACAACTGTATTCACCTTCTCTCTCAGGACCCCCGCATTCTGTATTCATTGCAAGCACTGTCCTATACTTCTGCTCACTGCAAGGTAAGCAGGGCTGTCAGCCCAATTTCTGGATGGAGAGATTTAGAGCTTCAACCAAATTCACTAGATAGCCAGTGGAATGGAATAGAACCATTTAGACCAAATGGCAATTTGATGCAGGATGTTGTGATTGTCAGGGATGTGATTTAGTGTTGAGATGTGGGAAGCCATTACATTACTGCCTGAAGAGGATTGTTCAAAAGTGTTATTGTTTGGTTTACCAAGCATACAGTACATGCTGGGGAGTATGATAAAACAGGGAGTCCCAACCTTCCTTTATCTGAGGCCCCCAAAATGCTATAAAAACTCCATGGCCCACCTGTGCCACAACTGTTTTTCTGCATATGCAGTAGATTAAATGCCTAGGCTGGCATAAGGGGATAGCAAGCAAGGTAATTGTCCAGAAAATTACCCATGCCACAAGGGGCCTCTTGAAGCTAAGGCAAGGTCAACATTAAAAGGGAATGTTGAATCAAGATACATAACTCCAGCTATGGAATTAACATAGCTGCAGTCGACCTTGTTTTGCATTTCCCCACCATCCCACAGTGAGAGGCCAATGGGAGCAAATGCTTCCCTTATTCCCCACGGAAGCAGGAGTACCAGTCACTGACAGGGGCACCTTCTGAATTTGATTTAGCGAGTCTTAACCAGACTCGCTAAATCAAAGTCTGGAAGATAGATCATGGCAGCTTCGAACTTCCATTTAGTGAAGACATGGCCTAAGTTACTCTGGCTTCAGTTTTCACCCCCATGTGACAGGGCTCAGGCTTTGGCTTTCTGCTCTGGTAATCCAGCAAATTTAATACCAGAGAATCTAATGCCAGACTTGCTGTCTGGTTTATTTTGGTAGACTCTTTGAAACCTACTTGCAGCCTCCCCAAAGAGCTCTGGATCCCTGGTTGAGAACTGTTGCAGTAGAAACCCCCTGGATAGCTGGGTGGTTTGCAGCCTGCACTTAGGAGCACACACTCCTAAAAATAGATTCAGTAAATTAATGCCTCCCTGCTTTGATGGAATTATTGGCATTGTTAAGAAATATTCTTAGGGCCAGGGCCAATCGGTATGGGAGAGGAGGGTGTCAGGATGGCTATTTGGCCTGGGCCTCCAGCTTGAAGGGGGACCCAAAGTTAGAAACTTGTTAATTTTTTGGCATTTGATACATTTTGCAATTTGTTTTTATGCACATCCCTCTCTGACCAAACCGTGACACACTCTCACAGCTTAGAGCTGCAAATGTAAGCAAATAAGAGATATGATTTGGTAAAAGACATACTTTTTTAACTGATATAGATTTTGTCATAACTAGCTCTGTTGACATGGGAAAGTCAGTGGATGTGATATACCTTGACTTTAGCAAATCTTTTGATACGGTCTCCCACAATATTCTTGCCAGCAAGTTAAGGAAGTATGGATTGGATAAATGGACAGTAAGGTAGATAGAAATCTGGCTAGATTGTCGGGCCCAATGGGTAGTGATCAACGACTCGATGTCAGGTTGGTGGTCGGTTTCAAATGGAGTGCCCCAAGGTTCAGTTCTACGGCCAGTTTTGTTCAACATCTTTATTAATGACCTGGATGAGGGGATGGATTGCAACCTCAACAGTGTGCCCTTGTAGCCAAGAAGGCTAATGGAATATTAGATTGCATTAAGAGGAGCATTGCCAGCAGATCCAGAGAAGTGATTATGCCCCTTTATTTGGCACTGGTGTGGCCACATCTGGAGTATTGCATCCAGTTCTGGGCCTCCCACTACAGAAAGGATGTGGACGCATTGGAAAGGGTCCAGCAGAGGGCGACCAAAATTATTAGGGGGCTGGTGCATGTGATCTACAAGTAGAGACTGAGGGATTTGGTCTTATTTAGTCTGCAGAAGAGAAGAGTGAGGGGGGATTTGATAGCAGCCTTTAACTTCCTGAAGGGAGGTAACAAAGAGGATGGAGAGAGGCTGCTCACAGTAGTGATGAATGGCAGAACAAGGAGCTGTTCACAGTAGTGATGAATGGCAGAACAAGTTACAGTGGGAGAGGTCCAGGTTGGATATTAGGAAAAATTATTTCACTAGGAGGGTGGTGAAGTACTGGAATGGGTTACCTAGGGAGGTGGTGGAATCTCCATCCCTAGGGGTTAAGTCTTGGCTTGACAAAGCCCTGGCTGGGATGATTTACTTGGGACTGGTCCTTCTTTGGGCAGGGGGCTGGACTCGGTGACCTCCTGAGTCTCTTCCAGCCCTAGAATTCTATGATATTAAAGAATTAAAAATTTTCAACAAAGAAATCTAAAAAAATCTCAGTGATGAGATCATCTATCTCAAACGAATATATTGCACAAACTTTAAAATGGATCGCAAGCCAAAGGAATTGCTTTAAGAACTTGGACTCTCTGGGGTGTTTGCTAATATCACAACTGCATTGCGTATTTTTGTCAGTTTGCCTCTGTAACCCACACATCTACTGGGTGTGGTTCACTCTCCCATGTAGTGACACTTAGCCCACTTACAGAGAGAGACAGAATGGCTTTGCTTTACAGCCTTAGCTGAGAGGCAGCTGGCTTTTAGGTCAAGTGGTAGAGGGTCATGGTCTGCACTCCAGAAGTCCCAGGTTTGGTTCCACCTGCTGGCATCACACCTGCATCAGTAGTTTCAGGTGCATTCACTTTCAATGTGTTAAAGCAGATAAAGAACTATCACCATTCAACTATAGTATAAGAGTGTTTGAATAGGCTTGCCACGCTTAATATCAATAGTGACATTGTGCAAAAGCTACATTTTCCCTCAATAATTAGTACATTTGCACAGAAAAAGGCTAAAAAAGCATTTGTTAAATAAAAAAAAATTCAAATTATATCTCTCTCTTTTTTGGTGCCTTATTTTGCTTTCATATGTGGTCATTTTAAAATTTGTATTATGTGTAGGGGCCTCTCTGTAACTCTGATGTCAAACAGGGCATGTCAGATGTTACACAGGGAGTTTAGTCCCATAGTTGCGCACTTAGGCTCAGCAGTGCCTGAAAATGTGTTGATCTAACGGTGTAATTGGGAGAGCAACGCTCCTGAGTTCTGAACCTGGATGTGACATTTACTGACTCCTGTTCAGATTTGGACCCAGGTGGATTTTTGGGTCCTTCTGAAGTCTGAGTCACAAAACCAGTACAAACCTAACATAGACTCATGTAAACACCACAGATCTTTAGGAGAGATAATCCTGCCATACTGACAAATTCCAGGGAATGGCAAGTGTTACAGGGGCAGCTGGGCTCAGCTTTGCTTCAGCTGCAGACACTGTCCCTCAGCTGATTTGGACAGAATGGTTTAATTGACATTATTGACACAGCAACAAAAGGAGAGGGGGAGGCAAAGCTCAGTGGGGAAGGGGAAGATGGAGGAGACAGGGAATTCCTGCTCTTGGGAAAAGGTACAAGAGGTGTCAGAAGAGGTGGTGCTACCACCATGGGAAACAGTAAGTTCCTGTACTGAACTTGGAAACAATGGGCAAGACCCTGGGAGTTTGTTGCTTTGAGGAACTGTGCACAGGGAAAAAGTACAAGAACTGAAGTTCCTGCTGGAGGCAAGCAGAAGTGGCTTAAGTTTGTTATTGTCACTTGAGATTTGCTGGGGGACTGCCCTGAAAGAATGGTGAGCCCAGTGGTGAAAGAACAATCTTGGGGGTGGGGGTGCTGAGCTGAATCCCCCTTTTAGACATGTTGTGATTGGGTTGCCAACTCTTCTAGACTGGATGGGAGAGTGCCTGCAAATGGCATCTGGCAACCCTCACCATCCCAGGGTGGGGCTATAGCTGGGGCAGCTGCAGAGCCCTGGGCCAGTGGCAGTACTCTAGGGCCAGTGGGACCAATGGGCTGCAGAGTCCATGGCAGGGCCAGTGTACAGCGGGGCCCTGAGAGCTGGCAGAGCCTGTGGGGCTGGTGGGTGACAGACCCCTAAAGCCTGGTGGAGCCAGTGAGACTCCAGGGGCTGACAAATCCTGTGGGGGCAGGACCCAAGATGAGGGGGCTGGGAAGACTTCATGAGAGCCATTGACTGTGGCTATGTCTAGACTACAGAATTTTTCCGGGATACCAAAGGTATCCCGGAAAAACTCGGCTGCATCCAGGGAATGTGTCTGCTCTTCTGACATTTTTTGCAGAAGAGTAGATGCACTCTTTCGGAAGCCCTGTCTTCCTCGTTTCATGAGGAAGAAGGGCTCTTCTGAAAGAGGAGGCTTTTCTGGAATTTTGCTCCATGTAGATGGGACAAATTTTGGAAAAGCCTCTTCTGAAAAAACAATCGGAATAAGGTACGCAAATTGCGGAATGCAATTTGTGTAGCCTTTTTCCAATAAAACTCCATAGTCTAAACATAGCCTGAGTCTGGAGGAACCAGCTGCAGCACCCACAGCATTCCTACTTCCCATGCCTATGTGTGAACCTTGAGAAGCTGCGAAGCCTGAGGAAAAAAAGTACATAGGATCATAGAACCATAGAGCTGGAAGAGACTTCAGAAGGTCATCAAGTCCAGCCC
>JANRFK010001234.1:111597372-111607385 GCA_030068395.1 Apalone spinifera
TAGTGTCATCCGCAAACTTGCTGAGGGTGCAATCCATCCCGTCATCCAGGTCATGAATAAAGATATAGAACAAAACCGGTCCTAGAACTGAATCTTGGGGCACTCTGCTAGAAACCGACCGCCAACCTGAAATCGAGCCGTTGATCACTACCCGCTGGGCCCGGCCTTCTAGCCATCTTTCTATCCATCTTACTGTCCATTTATCTAATCCGCATTCCCTTAACTTGCTGGCAAGAATATTGTGGGAGACCGTATCAAAAGCCTTGCAAAAGTCAAGGTAGATCACATCCACTGACTTTCCCACGTCCACAGAGCCAGTTACTCATCATAGAAGCTAATCAGATTGGTCAGGCACGACTTGCCCTTTGTGAATCCATGCTGACTATTCCTAATCACTTTCCTCTCTTGCGAACAGGTGAGTGCTAACAGGGAGTTTAGAGAGGGAGTTCTCCAGGTAAAGGAGAAGCAGATACAGGACTTGTGTTTGTTGGTGTGTGGTGGTGGTGTGGGGTTTTTTTTTCCTGTGTTTTTGAGTCAGGCTTTAGAGACGGAGTTCTCCAGATAGAGGAGAAGCAGATACATGCTGTGGGCCTAAGAAAAGAAAGGCTTGATCATCGACTGAGGAAACATGGGGTGGTCTCACAAGAGAAGTTTGCCCTCTTGTTACAGGCTCCCATACTGGAATCCAGAGAAGAAGGAAAGCGTAGGTTCCCTTAAAGGCCCAATATAAAGGGTGGCTGGTGAAAACCCTAGAGAAAGGGGGCCAAAGTTGTTTTTGTTGTAGCTTTTATTTACTCTTGAGTTTGTTGTGTTGCCATTCCTCACCACTGGAAAATCACATCTTAAAAATCAGGAGGAATTTTTAATTTTTGTAATGAAATTTGGCATATTTTTATTTCCCTTCCCATTTCTGAGCTGTGGTGCTCTCAGGCCATTTTTTCAACCTTCTCTCTGCAACCATGCAAGCTAGAAACAAACCTATTTCATTAACGAAAGCTGAGATTTTCAAGCAATTTCTTGTTTTCAGCAGTTGGGGCTCGAAGAAACCTCCCCCCCCAGATATCATGAGTCTCATGATTAAATCAGAACAGTTGGCAACAGTGCTATTTCAATTAGTTTCATGGGATAAGCACTCAAAGCAAATACGCACCCGATACTGTAGAACAACTCTTGGTATTAGTTCCTTTCCCCAGTGGTCAAGCTAGACATGGCGTCAAAGGGAGAAGAAGTTGCTTAGCTCTTTTAGGAGGCTCCCAGCACCTCACCAGATAGGGCCCATCTGAAGGACCTCTCAGTGCCACAGGATACAAATAAATAATCCCTAGGTTGAAGGGAACAGCCCTTGTCTCAAGTGGGTTAGCACAAAATTTTACATGTGCTGTATGAGTCATCTGAATCTGGGGACATGTGAAATACACTGCACATGGGATTCACTCCGCTTGTGAAACAATACAACCTGCCTCCCAGTGTGCTACCAGGATAAAGACATCTGCCAGCCAGGTTCCAGAGATGCATCTGAAATGTACCGGCTGCTTTGAAACTTCAGTGTTAAGGCTGGACATCCAAGTCTTCCATGCTGGTATTCAAGTGGGCAGCTAGGCACATGGAACAAGTCTGAGCTAGAGTTTTTCATTTTCAGAGCATTAATAAACACTGAATGGGAAACACAGATGGGAAACTTTAAGGTTTCAAATTTGCATTTGCACTTGAGTTAGTTATGTATTTACAGCTAGTGATTCAAATGTGAACCAGATGAAGGGGACATTTTATGAGGCTCCATGCAGCGCTAGGTAAAATGATCCAGCAGGGCATTTCTTGAGAGAAATTTAAACAAATTAGGTCTAGTGACTTTTTGAGCGTCTTCCTCAGGTTCTCTCTAAGCAGCTCCAACACTGTAGAGAGTTTGATGGTGTGTGGAAATACCATTGCTCTGTACCACTTGGAGCTGCTCAATTGTGTGTCAGACACCTCTGGCATCTGCTAATGGCAAGCCCACTGATTGGGGCGGGCAAAGAGGGCAGTTGCCCTGGGGTCTGGCAATTCAAAAGGGTCCAGAGTGCCAGGCCCTTTAAATCACTACTGGAGCGCCACACAGCATACTCCAGGCAGCAGTGAGGATGGTGGGGAGGGGGGAGTGGGAGGCGAGCTACAGTCGAGGTGGTGCTGAGGGCTGGCTGTCCTGGACCCGCCCCCTTCTGCAAGGGGCCCCACCCCTTCCAGGAGTGTGGAACCCCCCCCAGGGGCCCAGTGAAGCTGTTAGCTCCTCTGGCTAATGGTGATTCTCTTTTAACTCTTGGGAGGAGGCGAGATGGCTTGTGTATTAGTGCAGGAAGGTCTGAGTTCTAGCTTCAGGCAGACAATGAAATTTTAAATAGCCATCATTGGGCAGCATGGTGGCATGGAATCTTAAGTGTCCCAAGATGTGTTACGATATAATTCATTCAAGAGTGAAAAATCCTACAGTTTGAAGTCTCCACCTCTGGTGCACGAGTAGAGACAAAAAAGCCCCCAACAATTCAGAGTGTGATATGTTTGAACATCAGCCTCATTCTTCAGAGCAAAAATGCACATTGTTTGAAAACAGCTACAGATACGCTGTTGGTGTAGCCAAGTGCATGGGTTGTTCCATGACAGAAGCCTGCAGCTTGTGCTTCCCAGCATTTTTCATTTGCTTTATTGCTTTCAGCTGTTGCTTAATATTAGTTTCCCCCCCCCCCCCCGTGTAGCTTTATCATTGCTAGTGTCTTCCAAGTGAATGTGGCTTAGGCTGATGGGATCTAGGCGTCAGTCTTGTTTCTTATGGGACTGTCTGATAGATAGGCAGAGTCACTTAACTGCAGCCAGATAAACAAAAACAATTGGTGCTATTAAATGCGCACAAGCCCCAAACACCAATGGGTTAGATGTCTTCAAAATCAGCTACTAACGAAGATTCCTGTAGACTCCCACCTCCAATCAGAATCAATATTGCTCACAGCATTCATATTTATTAATACATACTTAGGTTTGCCTATATGGTTTAACGCACCAGTTAGACTATGTGCCTGGCTTCCAATCATGGTCAGACACCATCCTCTGCTCATTTTGACCTCACCCAGCCCCTTTCCAAAAGCTTTCCATGGAGCTGTCTGGAATTGTTTACAGTACATTTATTTTTAAATCTAACCGTCTTTGGGGGAAAGAAAAGAGGAGATTTGAGCTCTCTGGTTAGGACCTCAAAATGAGCTCTGTGCTTTCAAGATGTGATCATTTCAAAGCTGGGGTTGGGGGGGGGGGGGGGGGGGGGGGGGGGGAGGGAGGAGAAAAATGCCTGGCACTTTCCACACAGGGAGGCAATGCTATGTTTGTGTTGTGCAAAATCCTTGGAGACCCCCAGAGAACTATGAGCTGGAAAGAAACCTCGCCATCCCGGCACTACTGACCCCACAAATGAAACCACACGTTATTTATTTATTTATCTCCCTTGCCAGAGTCTGATTTCATTTTAACCTTTTCTCATACCTTGGTTGAGAAATGCGGTGGCTTTGAGTAAGACCATTTGGAGCCTATAGGATTTTCAATGGGAAGCATTTTGTATCAAGTAATTATAGGGTTGTACTTCATAATAAAAATGGGATGGGGAGGGAGGAAAGCCCTCACTAAGACTGCACAGCCTGTTTCTATTTGGCTTTTTCATATATAATTATTGAAACAGAAAACACAATCAAAGACTAAACAAAAAGCAAAAACCAAATGAACACCCTATGCAAAGGTTTTAAAGAAGTAATATGCTGAAAAAACACTGAAGAGAATACGGAGACGGGTGAAATCCAGGGTTGGAAATCTTTAAAAAATAACTGGATGATTTGGTTGACAAAGGTTTCCTCCGCCCCCCCCCCCTTTATTTATTCTTGGTATTAGATTTTCTTAGGGGCTCCAGCTGGGTGGGGAACCCATTGTACAAGGCACTATACAAACGCAGTGAGAGGCAGGCCCTGCTTTGGGTAGTTTACACAGCAGACAGAACAGCATTAGGAGTCCTGGTACATGATAGTATGTGGCCTATCAAGCTAATAATATGGTTGTGTTGATTTAGATTAATTCATTTGTATATTAATGGGTAGATTTTGTATAGAGGTAATAGTTAAGAGCTGTAATGCAAAAGATCTGCTAAAGGTTGGTCTGCAGCACAATGTGCCCTGCCTGCCCACTGCCTCAGAATGGAGCAACTGGGGAGGGGGTGGCATATCTACCTGGCCAGAGGGCTACGCTCAGGGGAGTGGGAGGCAGGCATTGAAAAGCTGCTCTTAGCAGTCCCACAGGCCCTTTGTGTTAGCTTGACTAATGGCTGTGTTCAGGTGTAATACACTAGGCCTTATGTCTGCCCATTGCAGTTTGTGAAGACCCACTGAATACTAGCACAGCAACACTCAACTCCTTGGGAGGCTTTGCCATTGACCCGCCTGGGTACAGGTCCGTGCCCTTTCTTGGCTGGGGCCAGGGCATGTTGTAAATAAAAGTCTAGAAAGAGACCCAGATTAGTGGTCCTGCTGCTTGTACCGGTCTGTGTGTATATGCTGCTTGATATAGTGCCCATGGCTGATAAAAAGCCTTGCCTCCCCCCATACAGCCAATCACAAGCCTGTAAGTGCCAGGCACTGACTGGGCTGTGTGGCAGTCCAGATGCCATAGAATCAGAGAGCTGGAAGAGACCTCAAGAGCTCATCAAAACCAGCCCCCTACCCAAGGCAGGACCAATCCCAACTAAATCAACCCAGCCAGGGATTTGTCAAGCCGAGACTTAAAAACCTCTAGTGATGGCGATTCCCAGCGGTTCCCTAGGTAACCCATTCCAGTGCTTCACCACCCGCCTAGTGAAATAGTTTTTCCTAATATCCAACCTAGACCTCTCCCACTGTAACTTGAGACCATTGCTTCTTGTTCTGCCATCCATCACTACTGAAAGAGGACTTTCTCCAGCCTCTTTGGAACCTCCCTTCAGGAAGTTGAAGGCTGCTATCTAATCCCCCCTCACTCTTCGCTTCTGCAGACTAAATAAGACCAAATCCTTCAGTCTCTACTTGTAGGTCACATGCTCCAGCCACCTAATCATTTTGGTCACCCTCCGCTGGACCCTCTCCAATGCGTCCACATCCTTTTTGTAGTGGGGGGCCCAGAACTGGACACACTACTCCAGATGTGGCCTCACCAGAGCCGAATAAAGGGGCATAATCACTTCTCTTGATCTACTGGCAGTGCTCCTCTTCATGCAGTCTAATATGCCATTAGCCTTCTTGGCTACAAGGACACACTGTTGACTCATATCCAGCTTCTCATCCACTGTAATCCCCAGGTCCTTTTCTGCTGAACTGTTACCTTTTGGTCCCCAGCCTTTTGAAGATGGGCACTACATTTGCCTTTTTCCAGTCATCCAGGATCTCTCCCAATCTCCATGACTTTTCAAAGATAATGGTCAAAGGCTCCTCAATGACATTTGCCAACTCTCTCAGTACCCTCAGATGCATTAAATCCGGACCCATGGATTTGTGTACGTTTAGCTTTTCTAAATAGTTCCTAACTTGTTCTTTCCCCACCAAGGGCTGTCCACCTTCTTCCCATGTTGAGTCATCTAGTGCATTTGTCAGGGAGCTGACCCTGTCCGTAAAGACAGAGGCAAAGAAAGCATTAAGTACTTCAGATTTCCTCATATCATCTCACTAGGTTATGTCCTCATCCAGTAAGGGATCCACACCCTCTCTGATCACCCTCTTCTTGCTAACATGCCTGTAGAAATCTCTCGTTACCCTTCACATCCTTTGCTAGTCGCAATTCCAATTGCCCTTTCACCTTCCTGATAACTCCCTTGCATTCTCGAGCTATACATTTATACCCCTTCCTAGTCATCTGTCCAAGTTTCCACTTCTTATCAGCTTCCTTATTGTGCTTAAGTTCACCAAGGATTTCCCCAGTAAGCCAATCCAGTCTACTACCATATTTGCTTCTCTTGCTGTGCATCCGGATGGTTTCTTCCTGTGCCTTCAATAAGGCTTCTTTAAAATACTGCCAGCTCTCCTGGACTCCTTTCCCCTTCATGTTAGCATCCCAAGGGATTCTGCCCATCAGGTATCTGAGGGAGTCAAAGTCTGCTTTTCTAAAGTCCAGGGTGTGTATTTTACTATCCTCTTTTCTTCCTTTGGTCAGGATCCTGAAGTCTACCATCTCATGATCACTGCTTCCCAGGTTGTCACCCCCCTCTACCTCCCCTATTAGTTCCTCTCTGTTTGTGAGCAGCAGGTCAAGCTGCACATGGCCCTTGGTCGGATCTTTCAGCACTTGTACCAAGAAGTTATCCCCAACAAGAAGGGGTAGTGATCTGAAGGTTTGATCAGTTTTGTAAGACTCTCAGTCACATCCTGAATTTGAGCTCCCAGTAAGTAACACACCTCTCAAGATTCCAGGTCTGGACAGCAAATGGACGACTCAGTCCCTCTTAGGAGGGAGTCCTCAACTACCACCACCTGCCTTTTTTTCTTTTGGGAGTTGTGGTCATGGAATCCCCATTCCTAGGACTACTTATCCCATGCCATCCAGTAGATGGTGTTCCCTTCCGATTTCTTCCTTGAGAGGTCCCTTCCAAAGCATTCTCTACCACACTGCCTGTGGAGAGAATCTGAAAGAGATTACTTACCTCTATAGCAATGTGGGATTCCTGAGTTGGCCTTTTTTTTTCTTCTAGAAGTTACATACTACCAGTTCTCTTCCTTGTCCTGCACTGCCCTCACTGGCTCTTCTGCCTGCCATGTCTGCAGGATTAAATGCTGCCTTCTATCGAGGAAGTCTTTATCCTCTCTGAGTGGAGGGTCGACACTGGGCCTCCAGTCCTCTAATTTTTTCTTCCAAAATGGCGACCAGCTTGCATTTAGTGCAGATGGAAATCTCTTCTTTCTTCTGGGAGGAAGACAAACATGGCACAAGTTGTGCAGGTAACAACAGCAGACCTATCAGTATCTATACCTGCTTTCCTAGAGAAAGGATTTAAAAGAATGGCAAGTGTACCTCGCTCCCTTCTCAACTCCCTCTCAAAACTCCCTGTTAGCAATCACCTGTTCAAGCTCCCTGGTCACTGACTCACTGCTTATAACGCCCTGGACTGCCTGATAGTCCTGCCCCCTGCTAAGGCTCAGCCAATCAGCAGAGGCTTCTAGATTTCAAACCTTGAATAGAAGCCAACAGCTTCCAGCTGCCAGTCACAGCACACACTCCATGGGGGAGGGAGGGGAGAAAGGAGGAGAAAACAAAAAACAAAAACCCAACACCACACTCTCAAACAAACACAAGCTCAGCACACAGCAAGAGAGCCCCAAACACAACACACACTTCACAGAGCCACTTCCCTCAAGGGTCCTGTATTTGCTTCTCCTTCACCTGGAGAACTCCCTCTCAAAACTCCCTGTTAGCAATCACCTGTTCACCATTAGGTGTATGAGCAGCATGGGTGCAGTACAGCCCAGCCCAAGGGCTGTCTGGTGAATCAGATTCCCCTATAGTGCAGTAGTTCCTGCTCTAGGGTATAACAAAATGGTTAAGCCACTGAATGCAGTTTCCAATGAGTGCCATGTCTGCATTACAGCCAATTAGAGGGCAGGATTGCACTTGAATGAAAAAAACATGCATAAGCTCACAGTCCAGGACAAGTAACATGGGTCTATATTTTATCTTTAGTCCAGGTCATTTGCAAGATCAGCAGAAGCTGAGGTTAGTAGATGTCCATGGTTGAGACATGGTCTCACCCAAATACAGATCATAGTTTATTTATGGTTTCCCAGGACTGAAAAGGGGAACTTAGGTCTGGGACCTTTCACTCACACAGGATGGTAGGAAAAATACCCTCAGACTCAACAGACGCATCATTATATAAAAGTCCCAAAATAATTGATTCAGGCTGAGTTGAGTAATCAGGACACAGGATTTGATAGATGACCACAAAGGCCCATGGTAACGAATTGACATATATGATAATAAGTTGAGAGCAATGATACATTGACCTATAGGAAAAGGACACTTCAATATTATAAACATCCCCTACTGACTATGCATCAAACAGGTTATCGTCAGCGTCACATAGTATAAAAGTGGGACCCCAGCCAAGGGACGTTAGGGAGAAGATGTAGTCCTTGGAAGGGCCAGAAGGATGACAGCTGGTGATGGTGAAGTGAAGATAATGAGAGAGATGATGGGCTAACACCTAAGATTGTTCTAGAAGGAATGACGTAAGAATATGGTATGGAAATATGGATGTACATTCCCTATCTTATGAAATTGGGGTGTTTGTGACTGTGCTAACTGTATTAATAAATTATATTTGTAAATATACAAGAATTTCTATAGTGTGAGTGTTGCAACTGTGCACATCAGCGGTGTGTCTAGACTACAGGGTTTTGTCGAGAAAAGTCCACTTTTGTCGACAAAACTATACCTGCGTCTACACTAGCACCGAGTTCTGTCAACATAATGTCGACAGAACTCAGCAGTTTTGTCGACGGCGGTAAACCTCATTCTATGAGGAATAACACCTTTTGTTGACAGAATTCTGTCGACAGAAGGCGTTATTGCATCTACACTGTCCTTTGCTTCTACACTCTCATGTCAACAAAGCAAGCCGCTTTGTCGACAGAACTGGATGTAGTCTAGACGCTTTTTGTCGACAGAAGCTTTGTTGACAGTATCTGTCGACAAAGCCTCTGTTGTCAAAAGCCTGTAGTCTGGACGTACCCCAGGGTTCCCAATCGTAGAATAATTGAATACTGGGCCTGATCCTGGGACAAAGAACTGGGCAACCCTGAGGGTGGGTAATTAGAAATTTAAACTTAATCTTAGATCAGGCAACAAGTGTCAACTCCCTTTGCATTAAGATTGGTCAGTCAAGTGCTGGTCCTAATTGCAAGGTCAGAGACAGGCATGGTAGAAACAAAAGCATGGTGATTGATTGTCTGCCTCAATCAAAGCTGTATGGCAAAAGTGCTGTCTCTGATTTACACCATAGAAAAGAGATTTGGATGAGGCTTATGGTTTACAAATCACTTTGGGATCCATTGGTCCTAAACACAGGTAAAACACAGAGTAAAAATTATAACTCTTAATTGAAAAAGGAATCTTGGGAAAAGAGACTTTGGTACAGATTCTTAGAAAGGGCAGAGAGTATCACGGGAAATTAAACACTACCAGGTTTTCCCTTTTTTTTTTTCCCCCATTTTCATTTTACTACTCATGCTGGCCATATGCTCAGCCAGTGCAAATCTGCACTGCTCCACCTGAGTCAGTGAAATGATGCTAATATACACCAGAGGAGGATAAGACCCATTAGCTTTTTTACTACCATAAACTCCCAACCTATCTTCCACAGTGACTTTGCCTCCAAATGCCTGAAGATGTTTTTACTTAGGAATAGTGACAGTTTTCAGCCAATTTGACTCAGTAAACACCCATAGAAATTCAGGTGTTAAACACTCCAAGGCATGAAAAAAATTGAGTTTTGGTGCATGCAGAAAAGCAGAATAACAGAGCAGATGTGAGAGGAAAAATTTATCCTGAGGTAATTTTATCTACCTCTCATTAAAAGTAATATGGGAATACACTGCTGAGTTCAATGAGAGTAGAAGGAGTCCAGTAGTGTCAGATTTTCAAAGGTATGTAGGCACCTAAAGATGCAGATCTGTGCCTACAGGAATTTCCAAATGCACCTAAACAAGTTAAATGCTTAACTCTCATTCTTATCTTCATCTAAAAGAACTTGTCTACATGAACGATTTGTTCACAGCAAATTGGTTCACTAGTCCATTTAAAAAAGGATTAGATCAAACACCATTAACAAACTGTGAATTAACTAGTTTTCAGCTGAACTACAGACCTATGTTGATATAACAATGTTGCTTAACGATGTGAAAAATCCACACCCCCTGGGTATATCTACACTACAAAGGCCAACAGCCGTTAGTTCGAATTAACTTTCATAGGTGCTACACATGCAAACTGCT
>JANRFK010001234.1:111611038-111645110 GCA_030068395.1 Apalone spinifera
AAAAGCGGCAGCCATGTTCATGCAAATGGAGCGGGGAAAATGTAAATTCCCACTCCATTTGCAGTTCCAACTGGCCTCCTTTGCATGACTTTTCCAGCGAAGGGGGCCAGTCTAGACACAGCCACAGAGTTGTTTAGTTTAGCAAAACCCAGGTGGGAGAGGGACATTGTTGCTCAGTATTAATACATCAGAGTGGTAAACACCAAGAAGGGAGAAGAGCTATTAAAGATAAAGGACATCACTGACACAAGGACAAATAGGTATGAACTGGCTGTGAATAAATTTAGGTTGTTTATTAGAAGACGGTTTCAATCCATCAGAGGAGTGAGGGTCTGGAACAGCCTACCCATTGGAGTATTGGAGGCAAAAAGTCTAACAAGCTTTAAGATGGAGCTCAATACATTTATGAATGGTCTGATAAAAATGGGATTCCTGTGATATCAGGGGACTGGATTTGATTAATAGGAAGCCCCTTCTAGACCTATGTCCCTACTAGTTTTCTCTTTAAATAAAAATTAGAAATAGTAGAAAATGGATTTTCCCCTCAGAACATTTTGAATTTCTGAAATCTGAAAGTTTGGGGATTTGAAAACTGAATTTGAAAACTGAAATCTGAAAGTTTTGGGGGTTTGACTGAAAAAATGCTGTTTTGATGAAAATTTGACATTTTCACAGAAAGCAGCTACTATACATAAAATGCATATAATCTAAATCTCAATTTTCTGTCAAAAAAACAGTATCAATGGAACATTTTCAACCTGCCCTATAGCCACTTCTGAACAGCCACTAGTTTGCACAGCAGCTTTTGAAATAATATTTTAATTTTTGTATTTATTTTAAGAGCTTGGGCACATTTCTGTTTCTTTTTACACGAATTTCCATAAGAGAAACAAACATAATACTAAAGTTAAGGGCCAAATTGTGGCAGAAGCTAGGAAATTGAGAGGTAAGATTCCTGTATCCTTAGGACAATTTTTGCAATATAAACTTGTCACGATTGTACTACTTAGTGATTTGAGAAAATCACTCAAAGGGTTAATAATTACTGGGCCAAAAGTTATCCCTGGTGTGACTCTACTGAAATCAGTGGAGTGACATCAGTGATTGATATGACAATTATTATAAGAAATATAAATTCCAACCTAATCCTGTTGGCTCTTATTATACAAGATAGTCTTGTTCACCCAAAAAGTCCTACTGAAGTCAATCTATTTTAAGCATTTAGAAAACACATATCACTGCTCCTTATAGATAGCTGTCCATATAACAACAGAAAAAAGAAATCTCACAGAAGTGTTACAGAGATCTAAAAAAAAAAAAAGTAAACTAATCAATGTAGGTATTTTAAATACAGAGCAGCATTTAGAAAAGGCAAGGTTATTGCAATCTTCTTCCTTTTCCCCCAGACCTGATCCTAGGGTCAGTCAAAGGCCTGATCAATCCTAAGGCTTCTCTAAGCTTCTCCAAGGATTTCAGAACTTCTCAGATTCCATTTGGGCAGCAAAGTAAGTGGTCAGATTTTCCAAAGTACTCAGTATATTAGGGGCTGATGACACGCGCCTGATGAGAGCAGGAGAGGGTAGCAAGCTTTAGCAATCTTACTGAGCATGTTCAGTCAGTGCAAGCATGCTTAATACAAACCAAGCAGCAAATTGGGGAGCCATATGACCCTGCATTCCTCTCCCCCCTCCCCATTGTGTTGCTTTTAGTTGAAGCCTTTTGAAAATCAGTCTGTAAGTGTCCAATAGGAAGTGATGGGTGTTGAATTCTTGTCAAAATCTGACCCCTCCTTCTTTTCCCTCCCCCCTTCCAGTGACATTTCTCCCCTCCTCTATCAGTTCATAGGTGTCTTCTATTTTGTTACTGTTATCCCCACTCTAACATGCAGTGTCTATGTGGTATTATCTAATTTTGTATTGCCTGGTTTTGCAGCTATGAAAAGTTGTAACATTTTTTCATTCCATAATTCTGTTGGCGATCCCATGAAGCAGTCAGTATTTAGAAACATACAAGCTGTAAGTTATTTGCCTTTCTGTACTTTCATTGTCTGCTTCTTTATGGAAATCAATTAAAAATTAACTTTAAAAAATCTGGTCACAACTGTGGATGCCGAGAACTTGAAAATCTATCTGTTAATGTTTGTGTGAGTTGTTATGCTGTGCATTAGTTACTTAGTAACATGAGAAATTCTACTGTAAGAAATCAACCATTTAATGACCAGATTAAATGGCAGATGGGGATAGATTAAATTTATTTAATCCTATTATACTAATTAGAAATACATTTCTGTATCTAAATTGCATCTCTTTTATTGTATCCCTTTTCACATCCTTTGTGTGTCACTTGCCTTCTGACATTTTAAGCTTATCTGGGCAAGCGTCATCGTATCTTCACGTGTGTTTGTAGAGTGCTTCCCACGTGGGGCTTTGATTCTGGCTGATGTTTCCACATATTTAACCCACGTTGGTAAAATAAATATTGAGTAGGCCACCAGTAAGCCAAAGGGTAATAATGCTGTACTGTCTGATCATGGAGTGAAAGACCTGATCACAGAGTTCAGGGCTGCACTTTGCTTGTATGAGCAGAGCGCCAGCTGATCACCTTTCCACATTGACCCCATGGAAGTCTTTTTGATGGGGTTCCAAATCCACAGGTTGAAAGGAGAAAGGCTGATGGTGGGAGGGCCAGGAGTTTTAACAGGGTGGCTTTCCTCATGAGCTGGAGAGTCTGAGCTCAGTTAGTGCTGATTATAAGATAGGTCCCACCTGAGTGGAATCAGATACTTTCTTTATAAAAGGAGCCATTTTTACATGTGAAAAGGCCCCAGATGAGGAAAGAGCTGGAGGGAGAGTGTGGTAGGAAACTCAGAGCAGGAAGGAAAATTCATGAGGAAGGGAGAAGACCCTGATCAAACAGGGGAGAGACTGGGAGACCCAGAGGGAAAGTAAGAGGTGAGGTAGGGAGCAGACCAGGAAAAGGTACAATACAAGAAAAGGAGCGGACCAATGGGGCAGTACAGAGACCTGGGCTGGAATCCTGAGTAAAAGATTGGACTCATTCCCCTACCAATCCCAAGGAGCTGGTGTATAAGTGCTCCAAAGTGGTTGTGGAGCCTAGCAAGAAGGCAGTGTGGGTTCTTCCTCTAGGCCAGCCCAACCTTTTCCAGGTGGGGACCCATTCTGACAATTTAGGAAGACTTGGTGACCCAAGGCAATTCAAAAATGGGGGAAGGAGGAGAGGCAGAGCCACCTGGGGAGTCACTTGGAGACCCTTTTGAAATGTAATGGCGACCCATATTTGGGTCCGGACCCATAGGTTGGGAAACCCTGCTCTAGGCAGTACAGTCACCTCTGAATGCAAGGAGTTTCCTTTAGAGCCATTGTTTTGGCACTCCCAGTGATACCTGCAGGGAATGTGCCTCTAAAGGACTGCAAGGTGCTGCAGGATAATGAGGGGAGGCAATCTGGAAGTACAAAGCACCATTAGAAGGCTATGGCCCTGAAGCAAGAAGCAATGGACTTAAATTGCAGCAAGAGAGGGTTAGTTTGGACATTAGGAAAAATGTCAGGATAGTAAAGCACTAGCATAAATTGCCTTGAGAGGTTGTGGAATCTCCATCATTGAAGTGTTTTAAGAACAGATTAGACAAATACCTATCAGGAATTATCTAGCTTGGTGATCTGAACCAGGTGTACATTTACCCCTGGGAGTAAACAGAGGTTTTCAGGGGGTAACATCAACTCATCTAGATATTTGCTTAGTTTTTTACAACAGGCTCCATAAAAAGTGATGGCAGTGCAAATTAACATTTCATTCAGACAATAACTTTATACTGTTCTATATGCTATCTTACACTGAAATATAAGTTCAGGTTGACCTTCTCTAGTCTGGCACTCTCTGGTCTGGCAACATCCATGGTTTGGCATGATTTTAGTTAGCCAGATGTCCACTTATCATTGGAATGGCCAAGTTTCCTGTGGTCCTATGAAGTTTGTCTACAGACACCAGTCCTGGCTCTTAGAGTTTCATGCTCTAATTTACCCCTAAATGTTTAAGAGCCCAGTAAGTAATGGAAGTGTTTAGTGGCTAGACAATATTGACCTACCATGGTTTGGCAAATTTTCTGGTTTGGCACTGGTCAGGCCCCAAGGGTGCCAGATTAGAGAGGTTCAACCTGTACAATATTTACACTGAAATCAATTTATTTTATAATTATATGGTAAAAATAAGAAAGTAGCCAATTTTTTTAGTAACAGTCTTTACAGTTAAAACAAAGGACTACAAATCAGAAACTATGGATTACATCCTGAGCTCCGCCCAGGCCCACCGACAGGGAGGAGGCAAAGGGGGCAGCTGCCTTTGGGCCTGGCAATTCAAAAGCTGTGGCAGCTAGAGCCCCAGGCTCTTTAAATTGCTGCCAGAGCCACAGACAGAATGCTCTGGGTGTCGCTGAAGGGCTGGCGAGGGAGGTGAGTCCCCAGCCCTGCCCCTTCTGCCTGAGACTCTGCCCCTTCCAGGAGCACAGAGCCAGGCTCCCCAATCTTGCTCAGTGGGCTGGCAATTCTGTCAGTTCCCTGGGCTTTTCTATAGCGTATGTGACCTTGGGTGTATCCATTATATTCTCTGTTTCTTAATTTTTCCATTTGTTAAATGGGGACAGCTTCTGCTTACTTCACAGAGTTCTTTATAAAGTGCATTGATATTTTCTGTGAAATTGTCAGTGCTATTGAAGAACAAAGTATGATTGCATGGCTTGTGGCCATGTGTGCCCATGTACCACAGTAAGAATTGACCCCATTTTGTTGCCCCATGTTTTATATCTGTAACTACTCAAAAAGCAACTGCATTTGCCTGCTGTATCCCATGTGCAGTGTATTTTGAGGCCAGGTTTTGGCTTCCAACTTTCTCAGATTGGTAACCTGAGAGATGCCATGAAGTAAAGCATTTATCTAGCTCGCTGAGAGGGTTGAATAGTATGCTTCTGCTGAAGGATAGTCATCCAAACTTTAGTCAAACTTTAGTCAACCAAGGTCTGCATTTGTAACTTTCCAGGAACCAAAAGACAGCTCTTAGGTTGCATATAATCAAGCAAGTAGCAGCCATCATCATGGAAAGTCATCTAAAACGGGTACCAAGTCATAGGTGACAATGAGGGTGCTGACATTTCTGTATCCTGAGGTTGCTTCCCTGCCTCATCCCACTGCTCAACCTGAGCTTGTCTACACTAGGAAATTATTTCAAAATGACTTTTTTGAAATAATTACCAAAATAACTATTTCAAAATAGCGTGTTCACACTACAGAGAAGCCTTAAAATTAGTCTGAGGCAGGATCCCTTAACATGGCCGTGCTACCTTGACTTAGAGCCCCAGGATGCACTGGGGAGTAATTACTTTGAATGATTCTGGGGGTAGTTATTTTGAATTAGAAATAGGGGAGCATCCACGCTAACACTACTTTGAAATAAGCATTATTCCTCATGGAAAGCAGGAGTTATTATTTCAAAATAACTAGCCCCTTATTTTGAAATAACGAGCTTGGTAGTGTGGACACTCCACCTGTTATTTCAAAATAAGGGGAGGTATTTTGAAATTACTCCCTAGTGTAGACCAGGGCCCTGAGCAAGGCAGTCCCATGGAACCAAGGGATGTTACAAGCTTCCACTGAGGCCAGAGTGATTGGTGTGGGTTGTAACACACACAAGAAGCGCATGGAAACATGCATCACATTTGCCTTTATTGATGTTTTTTAGTCAGGATGCTCAGTGGTAAGGTGTGTTAAGTGTTATTGGAAAACCTCACAATGAAGTCACAGTTGATTTGACAGGGAATGGAGTATGCTGGAACAAAATATATTACCTGTTTGTGGAAATGAGTGTGTGGACATAGAGGAAGGGTTGCTGAATAAAGAATTTTGCATGCCTAGCCATAGAGGCTGATGGGCATAGAGGGGCATAGAGTGGGCATAGAGGGACAGTCATCGTGAAAAGAATTCTGCATATGAGGCCTTTGATTCTGTTCACTCTGCGTCTTGATAAAGACACTTCATCTCATTTTCATCTTCTATGAGCTTTAGCATGCACTCAGAGGCTTCTCTTCTGACTTGCATCTCCCTAGCTCTTTTTTGCTCCCTTTTCTCTCTTTGCAGTGTTGAATGCTGCAACTCATCCTTAGCCAGATCCTCCCTTGACCTTCGAGGCTGAATGTGCTTGACTTCTCAAAGTTGGGTTTGGACAAGTAACATTAACAATACAGTGACTGTACTGTTACTGATAAACAGGGCTCGCCAGCTGCAGCGAGCTCCACTCGACAGCCTTGCTGTCTGGCGTTCTGCACATGTGCAGATCGTTCTGCGCATGCACAGATCACCCAAACCTGGCTCTTCCGGGATGTAATCTACTCGCCATGGGCAAGTAGATTACATAGATTGTCGAGCCCTGCTGATAAAGATTGTCACATTTCACTAACATGCATATCTCTGAACAAAAGTTGCCATTTTTCTTGCTACTTTGACAAACACAGATCTCTCTAGACCCCTCTGATCAATAGTGAGTTTAAAAGGTGGGAATAAAAGAGGGGAGGCTGGTTGAGCCTGGGTCCCCAAGAAAGTACAGTCTGTGCTTGTGCAGCAGATGTATATGGAAACAATTTTTAATACTTCTACACTTGTCCACAGGATGCCCTTGCTCTGGCTTGAATATGCCTGCAAACCTGGGCCTTATGCAGCCAAACTCTCTGCTGCCTTGGTTCTGGCAGCACAGTATGAAGAATGGTTCGGGAATGTGTCGTACCACAGCGGTGGGGAAATGGCAGCCCTGCCGTGGAATTGCCATGAGAAAATTATAAGTACATCAGGAAGAGCTTCGGCGCCATCTCCCAGCAAGATTTTATCGATATGTGTGCCCCGATGCCCTGTTTGGACATAACGCAGACCCACTCAGGGCTTAACCAGCCCACAGAAATACAGGTTCCGATTGCCCCACGCCCTCCCCCCAAACTGCAAGAGCAACTTCCCATGCTGCCACCCACCCCGCCCCCATCCCACTGAATTCACAATATACTGCCCTGCACCATCATAGCCCCCTTTCCTTGACTGCACTAGAGCAACTTGCCACCCAGCATGTCCTCTGCACCTCTGGCCAACCTGCACTAGAGCAACTTACTGCTCTGCTTGGCCACCACCTGCACCCTTCCCCCACCTGCCCAGCAACTTACTCTGTGTCTGTTCTCTTGCTTCATGATCCTGCATCTCTGCCTTTGCTTTATGATCCATGTACAGTTGCAGATAGGCCTTATAAACCTCGGGACTTGAGAACAACTCCTCACTGCCTGGCACACAGGTTGTCCCTGGATTGAGCCCCACCTCCTCATCCACTTCCACGTTTTCATCAATAACTTCTGTCTCCAGACTAACTCCTGTTTCTGACTCTGCATTTTGGGAAGTATCCACATTCTCATTGGGGTGCGGAGGTGGGGTCCCCACCCAGGATTGCATCCAGTTCTTCATAAAAATGGCATGCTCTGTGGGTGCAGCACCAGATCAACTGTTTGCCTCCTTCTAATATGTCTGTCAGGGTTCCTTTACCTTGGCTCTGCATGGTACAGTGTCTTGATCACGCTCCTTCTCACAAAGGGCTCAAGAAATGTGACCAGATGTGTCCCAGTTCCTTCAGGTAACTTCCAGCTGTGATTGCACCGATTGTTTCCCGCATGTACTCATAAGATCCAAAAGCTCCAGGGTGCTCTAAGCAGGATAGTGTTTTGAGCGATAGCCTCCCCTGAGAAGATGCCAAGAGGACATTACGCAATGAGCCAGAAACCACAAAATAGATTTTAAAGTTTCTGGGGTTTGCAGGTGGAAGGGGCACACCTGTTTACATGTTTTCATGGAGGCAGAGCAGAGGAGTTCAATGTTCTGGCCAGAGTGGCTAATTGGGCATTATGGGAATCATGCTGGAATTCAGTAGAAGTGGGCTGTACCCACAAAAGTTCATGATGCCATCTACATGTTTTGTTAGTTTCTAAAGTGCTACCAGACCATTTGTTTGTTTGTTTTTTTAAACCTATTGTAGTTCATACTGCATAACTGTCAACAATAAATTGATGGAAAGAGTCCCTTACAGGGGTGGACGTTTTTTGTCGCCAGAACTGAGCGCTTGTCACGACTTTTGTCACGTTGCAAAATGCTTTCCGGCTTTTGTTGCCAAAAAGGGCTTTTTGGGGATAAAACTTGCCAGTGTGGACTAGGCCTCAGAGAGAGAGAGAGTGACGGAGAAACACTTTTCTCCTACAGATTAACATGGGGGGAGGGGAGGTGATCATGGGAGCAGCAGCAATATTTACTTGATCAAAGCTGGGCCATAAATGAAAGGAACATTTCTTGCTTGTATATGTTGGCAATTATTTCAATGAGGGCTTTCTTATGAAAGCTAAATTTAATGTAGGGAAAAGCCACATAAAAAGACTGCTGAGATTCATTTATCAAGGCTTTTAATGTGATACCTATTTGGAAAAGCACCTCCTCCTTTCAGAGCAGGGAGAGCCACAAATTGCCAATCAGCAAGAGAACTGCAAAAGCAGTAAAAGCATGGAAGTGCAACAGCTAATCAAGGAGGCGTGATAAGGGAGCTGAAATAAAATATCATTGGGAGAGAAATAACAGGCAAAGAAATGTCCAAAAATGAAGAAATGTGGGTAGTCCATTTTTAACTGAATTTACTGCTGGTGAAAGGCACCAACCTGAAACCTGCTTTTTGGAAAATGGCATTTGTATAGTAAAGGCAGTGGCATCACATACCTTCCCATACCATCCTGCCTCAACCTTGAAACAATTGCTAAGGATGAGATGCTGGTTCATTGCTCAGAACTCATCAAATTTTGAAGTCTGCAGAGGCTGCCAATTAGAGCATCAATCCCTGAGACCACCAATTTGCTCTACATGGACTGTTGGACAGCCATCAGAAGGTAACAACTTCTAGGGCTAGATCTGCCACTTATGTAAGTAGACCTAAGTCTCCTGAGAGCCACAGAGTCATATTGAATTAGCAGCAGTTCAAGCTCTGGCCCTTGGTTTTTCACAGTCTGGGCTGGAGTCAAATTGGCACTCTAGGCCTGAAAGACTTCATCTCCCATTAGCAATCCCCAGTTACTTGAGGCTTTGTGAGCTATTGAGGGATAATTGCCAATAGGTTTGGGCGGTGACACATAGGGTGTTGTGTGTAAAGTTAATACATATCAATGTTTCCCTCATAAATTCAGAGTTAAAGGGAATAGAAACTTTCTGCTAAATACTACTGTTTTTTTGATTGAAAGACTCAGCTATGCCTTTGTTTTTCCTCCTTTTCCAAAACTGAGTTGGAACATCTCCCTATGTTTTCCAGAACAGCTGAGCATGCCCCTTTGTGGGAGTGATCTAACACACATTGAATACAGGATGCTTGACGGAGCTTTCATTTGTCACTGCTTGCTCAATAGAGATCAGCAGAGGCACTGACAGCCTCCACAAGCCCCTAGGCAAGGAGGGGTGGGGCCAGATCCTCACTCCCAGAAGAGGTGGGGCCTTGGACAGAAAGGGTGGAACTGTGGGCAGTCAGCCCTCTGCGCAGCCCGGAGTGTACCGTGCTGGCCCCTGTAGGTCTTAGAGCAGGGGTGGGCAAAAGGACCTCCATGGGCCAGATCTGGCCCACCAAGTGGGTTGATCTGGCCCGCAGAGGCCCTGCTGCCCCTCTTCCACCAGGCCAATCAAGGCCTGAGGGTGCGGGGAGCACGCGAAATTTCCTCCACCCTCCCAGGAGCACGCAGCGTGGTTGGAGACTTTGCGTGCTTCCCCATCCCCAAACTCTGATTGACCTGGGGCCAGAAGGGGGAGCACGCAAAGTCTCCTCCCACCGCCAGGGGCATGGGAGCCTAGGGGGATACTCAGGGCGGGGGGCAAAGGTGCTCCCCCTCCTCCAGACCAATCATGGTCTATGGGTGGGGAAGCAGGGAAGTATCCTGGCCCCGCCCCTTCTGCTTGAGGCCCCGCCCCTTCTGCTTGAGGCCCCACCCATTCTGGTGCAGCCCAGAGCTACTTCAAAAGTTTCTGAAGTGGCCCCTGGCAAAAAATTATTGCCCACCCCTGCCTTAGAGCCTCCCAGAGCATGGCATGCCCTCCCGCCAAGTCCTCAGAGCTGCACAGAGTGCATGGCATGGGGCTTCAGCAATGATTTAAAGGGACTAGGGCTCTTGCTGCTGCAGTAGAAGCAGTGGTGGCTGGGAGCTCTGGGCTCCTTTGAATCACTGGGTCTTGGGACAATTGGCCCCTTTAACAGTAAGCACTAAAGTAATCTCATGGACCTTCAATGACAGGAAGTTGAATAGTCAACAGGAAGAAACCTTAATTAGTTGCTGTTGCATTTACTGCTTGACTGAAGCAGCATTGAGTCCTAGTTCCACAAGTGAGCAATGAAACTCATCTTCAACGTGTGGTAGTCCCATTGAATTGACTGCCCAAAAAGTTCAGTATGAATTTATGTGCTTTGCTGCAGATGGCCTCACACTTGTTTCTAATGCACAATGTACAACAGCCACCAATTAGGTCTTTGTTCTGTTGTATATGGCTGCCATTTGTTTGTTAAGATAAAGACTTTTATTCAGTGAAAGGAAACTGTCTAGAGAGAGTGGCAATCTTTTGCTCTCTCTTTGCTAATTTCACTGCCGTTGTGGTAAAGAGCATTTCATTTTACCTGCCTAACGGAGCATGACGACACAGGAACAATATGACTTATTAAATAGGGCAAACATCAAAACCTGGAAACAATGCAAACCATGTGTCTCACCACAATCTTTATGCCTCTAATGAAATTCAGAAGGTGGTCTGCAACATTTGCTGAGCATCATACCAGCTTTTATCTGATCATTCCTGCTAGCTATGCTTCTACGTGTGAGCTATTTATTTATTTATTTGGTTATTATGCTAATAAAGGGCAAGCGATAACATAAGCTTATAACTTTTAGTTTAAAAAAATCATCATCTCTAAGATAGGCAAGTGGTCCAGAGGACCAGGACAGCTGTCGTTTAGTACTTTCAAGATAAATTTCAAGTTCTGCACAGCTGGAGCTATTCAGTAGCTTGCTAAGAAATCTTGTACCACTGCCAATGCTCTGCAGCTGCCAAATCTTTCTTTATTAGCAGCCACATTTCTTGCTCTGCCATAGTTGAATGCAAAATGAGTCTGACATTAGTTTTCATTCAACTTTCACAAGTGTGCTAAGATAATCATAATAATCGCTCTGTGTGCATGTTTTATACATCACCCTCTGTATAAACTGATATGTAAACACAGTGTGGGGTGCAAAACACTACAAAATCACTGTTTGTGAGCATCCATCCATTCAGACTCCAGACAACTCTATGGTTTGACGATGTTCGTACCTCTTTTTATTCACTATTTATGATCGTTCACATGAACAGGTCTTTGTGTGAGGGACTGCCTAGTCTTTATAGGTGGCATTCACCCTGTGCAGATGGCCAGCACCACATTTAAGTTCCACTGAAGCCCTATTTTGAGAGAGAACTCCACCATAGTTGGTCCCAAGCCCAGTTGGAAGTGGAGGAGTGCTGGCATCAGGATGGCAGCTGGCTGTACTGCTTTGCCAAAGAAAGCTATGCAATGAGTCCTTTATGAACCCTCTATGAACTAGGGTGCTCTCTGTCGACTGAGATGACGAACCAACCCATATAGATGGGACCAAGGCTAGAAGAAGAAAACAGGATTTAGGTGTTGCTTAGGCCAATTTCAAACTTTTTTTCTCATGACTCAGCTGAAGACAATTTTTGATGCCCGCAACCCAACATAATTTGACCAGAGTGTGGGCTCTGGGGTGGGGCTGAGGATGAGCACTTTGGAGCATAGGAGGGGACTCCAGCTTTGGGAGGGGTTTAAGGGCTGGGGCAGGAGGGGCTTACCTTGAGCTGCTCCTGCTTAGCAGTGCAGCAGGGGTGGTAAGGCAACTTCCTGTCTCTCTTGGCATGGCAGTTTCTATGCCCAGAAACAGCCAGCAGCAGGTTCCCAACCAATCGGAGTGCAGAGCTACAGTTCAGGGCAGGGGCCATTTGTAGGGCTCTGTGTGCTGGCCCTTACCCCCACATAGGTGCTGGGCCAGTTGCAGGCTGCTTCTGGGGCACAGTGCAGTCTGTAGTGCCAGTCCAGGCAGGCAGCCTGCCTTAGCACCCCCACTGGTCACCTGATCCCCCTGCAGCAACAAGATTTAGTGGTTGACATTCCACGACCTAATACTGGGTCATGACCCATAGTCTGAAAACCATTGGTTTAGGCTTTGCATTGGCTCTTTCTACAGGTGTGAATTTCACCCTAGGCTAACACTCACAGCCTACATCTACACTACAGCTTTTGCCGGAAGAGGCAATGCAAATGAAGCGCTGATTAGCATTTTGTCACACTTCACTTGCATAATCTATTCTGATCCGTTTTTGCGCAAAATTTTTTTTGCAAAAACATGCAGTGTGGACATTTCCTTTTTGCGCAAAAACCCCTTTTTGCACCAGATCCTTATGCCTCTCCTGGAGCTCTTTCGGAAATAGGCATGTGCAGACAGGGAAGAGGGAGTTCTTTCAAAAGAAGAGGAAAGAGGAAAAAGCACAGGTGCCCTGGTGGCCACTCCATCCATTGTAATCACAGCTTAATGCAAGATAGCGTCTATTCGGTGTGGAAGTTATCTTTCAAAAAAGCAGATCGCTTTTTCGATGCACTTTTGCTGTGTAGATGCTCTCTTTTGGAAGAAGTTTTTTCAGAAGATCTCTTCTCGAAAAGCTTCTTCCAAAAGAAGCCTGCAGTCTAGACATATCCATACTGTACATGTGAGCCAAATATATGCGCATGAACTAGTGGCTCTTTAGTCCCTATTTTCTGCTGATTATTCCTGCTTTATCATTTTATCATTCATTACTGCCCAGTTTACTCACACAAACATCCAAAGTAGGAGCTAAATGAAAAGTGCTGGCCCTCTGCATGGGAGTGAATTTCATCCAAAATGCAAATTTTGCAAACATTCCAAAAGCAGAAAGCCGTTTGTTCATATTGTTTGGACTATACGTACACGTACACTTTCCGAAATTGGGATCAGCTTGCCAACAATTCAGAAACAGAAGAAAATTCTACATTCACCAGCTTTAGTGAGGACTGCTATAAATTGCTAGTAACAACAATAAATAATCATAGACATATAAATGTAGGGCTGGAAAGGCCCTGGAGAGACCATCTGGTCCAATCCCTTGCACTGAGGCGGAACCAAGTAAACCTAGATCATTACTATTATTATTTTATATATATTAATAGTACCCCAAGGATCTCAAAGTATATTGTAAACACTGATAGTAAGCCACCTCAAACCCCTGTGGTTAGAGAAATATGTATATCTCATTTTACAGACTGGTGAAAGGACAGAAAAGTTGTGTCCCCAGTCTGTTTCACAGCTGGGAACAGAGTTTAGAAAGATCCTTTGATTCCTATTAATCATACAAATCTCCCCATAAAAATCAACTCTACTTATTGCACTTGTTGATAACATGCACCTTTAAGGGGCTTTCAGATTTGTTTCCATATCTATAAATATGTGTTTTAAATTGTCCATCTGGGGATGGGTTCATTTCCAATGAGGTCTCTCTGGACATCCTTCAGCTATGTAAAAGGAACTGCATACAGGGGATAGAAGTCAATATAATACATGTATCTATTCTTTCTTATGGCAGTTCTATCCTTATTCACCCTGAATAAAACTGTAATCCTTACAGGAGATCCTCCATTGACTTCATTCAGGGACACTTTGCGCAAATTTAGTATCTGTCTCACTGACTTAATGAGATTTCATAGCTAGTAGAGTGCTAGATTCTGATCACCTCTGTGGCTATGTCTTCACTGCGAGTTCTTCCGGCAGAAAATATGCTAACGAGGGACTCATTAGCATAAGTCACAATCTCATTAGCATATTTTCTGGCATTTCTTTTTGCACAAGGGTTTTTTGCGCAAAAAGAAGCAGTGTGGATGGGTTTTTTGTACAAAAACCCCATTTTGTGCAAGATCCTTATGTCTGTTCTGGAGAGGCGTAAGGATTATGCGCAAAACGTGGATTTTGCACAAAAAAACCCATCCACACTACTTCTTTTTGCGCAAAAACCCCTTGCACAAAAGGAAATTGCAGAAAATATGCTAATGAGATCACAGCTTATGCTAATGAGTTCCTCACTAGCATATTTTCTTCCAAAAGAACTCGCCGTGAAGATGAAGACTGCGTGTATAGGGATTGCCAAACAATTTTTATGGCTTTCTTCTACTGGATTAAGCTTTCACTGTTTTTGGTGAGGCTACAGGCACTATATTATACCAGCCTATACTAAACCAGGCACAAAAACCTGCAATCCTGCTGTTTGTTATGTATACAGTTAACTCTCCCACTTACAGAGGTTTACTTTGGGCAAATGAATGAATACAATTTTGCAAAACTGCATTAGGCCCTCAGCCCTTCTCCTGAACACGAGTGTGCGAAGGACAGAAATAAGACGGACAAAGGTAAAATCATGTTGTTATTGTAGACCACTGAGAGAAATTAGATGTTATTAGGCTTGCATCACTCTAGTCAACAAATATGGCAAAAGGTACCTAGTTTTCAATGTCATTCAAGCAAATAAAACTTTCTGTTATGTTTGTTGGTATGGTCAGGAGAAGCTTGCACAGTACGGACCATATTCAACCATCACTTAGTGCTGGTCTACACAACAGGGTAATGTCGACCTAAGGTACACAACTCCCCAGCTATGTGAATTGCATAGCTGAAGTCAACATTCTTTAGGTCAAGTAGCCATGAGGTCTCTACTGTCGGGGGTCAGTGGGAGAAACTCTCCCATCAACTTCCCTTGCGCTTTTCATTCTGGCAAAGTACTGGAATCAACAAGAGAATAATTAGCAGTCAATTCAGTGGGTCTTCACTAGACCTGCTAAATCAACCCCCAGGGGATCGATTGATTGCTGCACCAATCCTCTAGTAAGTATAGATATGCTCTTCCCATCAGTGTCCATTTAAGTGTGTATATCAGAGAAGAATTTGACCCTGTACCTTTTTTAGCTCATCCATCTGGTAGGGAAAAATTCTGACAACAAATACCTTGATGTCTCCTGTGGTGAATAACATCCTGCAATTGGTGTGTCCAGCTGTTCAAACTCAGTAATGCAGAGAAAAGAAATAAATGCAACAAGCAGAACATTTTAAGGGAACACATTTATCTGAACAAACGCTGGAAAGCTGTTTTCATGGGAAAAAGCAGCTCAGCTCTAGCCATACATGGCTGAACAGCTAGTCATTTTAGAATGAGCACTTGTTCCAGGTATGCCCATCACTATTACATTTTCAGCTGCTTTTTTTTGTCCAACAAAGACACTTGTTCCAATGGACATTCTTTTGAATAGGAGTGAAATTCCATCAGACTTCAAATGAAGCCTTCCAATGATATTCAAAATAGACGGCAGGAATGTTCCTGAATGTAGCACAAAGCTCTGTAACATTGCAAGGAGAGAGATGGTTTCTAATTGCAGCCCATGCCTGGGTTCTTTGTGTGTGTGTTTTATTTTACAGCAATTTCTGTTTTATTTTGTAACAGCGAACACCTCCATGCTACATATGTTTTCCTGCAGTCTATGAAAATTAATGTACTGTAACATTATGGCTGAAATTTAAATGGGGAATTGGCACCAGAATCAGGAAACAGGCAACATTCACTGATTATAGAAACATGCAGATCACCTTTTCTCACTTACGCAACATAAAAAGAGAAGAAACCCTTAATGGATTTTGTGGCTTTATATTGTTGAGGTCATAGCAATATATGGTTATATTATATTTTTCTGATTCTAGACTTAAGGATTCACATCGCTGGCTCCTTCTGGTGATGATCTTTCTCTAATGACTAAATATGGAATTCCTCTAAAAATGCACCTTCTTAAATACTGTTTTATTCAGTAGCTATATTGAGAATCTATCATTCTTATTTTCATTCAGAATTTGTTTCAGGTTATTTCATAGGCCTGGTAATGGGATACAGAGACTTTCATCTCCAAGACCTGATCTATACCTAGTTTTTGTACCAGCCTAACTGTGTCAGCTAGAGATGTGATTTTTTTTTCCACTGACATAGTTACCAGTAGAGCTCCTCATGTGGACAGAGCTATACTCCTTATTCGCATACTGGTAGTACATCGGGTATTTCTACAGTATGGGTGCTATAGCTTCCTACATGGATGGAAAGGATTTTTCCATCAACCCAGGTAATCTGCTTGCCCATGCAGTGTTAGTTTGATCAACAGAAGAATTTTCCCATTGACCTAGCCATGACTACACTGGGGTGTGAATTTTTTACATCTGTGAGTGACAGACCTAGCTTTCTCTAAATTGTAAGCATAGACCAAGGCTTATTCCCCTTGCCATTCTGAAATAAGCTATCCCAGTGTAATAACTTTTATACCATTACAGCTGAACGTACACTAGTGGGGACTGGGTTGCTTTAATTATATCGATACAGGAAAGAGCTATAACCTTCTAGTGTAAATAAGGCCTTAAGGTAAGTCTACACTGCAATTAGGAATATGATTTATAGCTCGTTTAGGGTAGCATTAGAGGAGGTTTTGGAACAAATTGATAAACTTAACAGTAACAAGTCTCCGGGACCAGATAGCATTCACCCAAGAGTTCTGAAAGAACTCAAATGTGAAATTGCGGAACTATTAACTATGGTTTGTAACCTATCCTTTAAATCAGCTTCTGTACCTAATGACTGGAAGATAGCTAACATCATGCCAATATTTAAAAAGGGCTCTACAGGTGATCATGACAATTATAGACCGGTAAGTCTAACGTCAGTACTGGGCAAGTTAGTTGAAACTATAATAAAGAATAAAATTGTCATACACATAGATGAACATAATTTGTTGACGGAAAATCAACATGGTTTCTGTAAAGGGAAATCATGCCTTACTAATCTACTAGACTTCTCTAACGGGGTCAACAAATATGTGGACAATGGGGATCCAGTGGATATAGTAAACTTAGATTTCCAGAAATCCTTTGACCCTCACCAAAGGCTATTATGTAAAGTAAGTTATCATGGGATAAGAGGAAAGGTCCTTTCAGGATTCCCCAAGGGTCTGTCCTGGGACTAATCCTATTCAACTTATTTATAAATGATCTAGAGAAAGGGGTAAACAGTGAGGTGGCAAAATTTGCAGATGGAACCAAACCGCTCAAGATAGTTCAGACCAAAGCAGACTGTGAAGAGCTTCCAAAAGATCTCATCAAACTAAGTGATTGGGCAACAAAATGGCAAATGAAATTTAATATTGATAAATGTAAAGTAATGTACATTGGAAAAAATAATCCCAACTATACATACAACACGATGGGTTACTAAAACTACTCAAGACAGAAATCTTGGAGTCATTGTGGATAGTTCTCTGAAAACATCCACTCAGTGTGCAATGGCAGTCAAAAAAGCAAATAGTATGTTAGGAGTCATTTAAAAAGAGATAGAGAATAAGACAGAGAATATCTTATTGCCTTTATAAAACCATGGTATGCCCACATCTTGAATACTGCATATAGATGTGGTCGCCTCATCTCAAAAAAAAAAAAAAATTGGCATTGGCAAAGGTTCAGAAAAGGGCAACAAAACTGATTAGGGGTTTGGAACAGGTTCCATATCATAGAATCATAGAATACTAGAACTGGAAGGGACCTTGAGATCATTGAGTCCAATCCCCTGCCCTCACAGCAGGACCAAGCACTGTCTAGATCATCCCTGACAGGTGTCTGTCTAACCTGCTCTTAAATATCTCCATTGATGGAGATTCTACAACCGCCCTAGGCAATTTATTCCAGTGTTAACCACCCTGACAGGCAGGAAGTTTTTCCTGATGTCCAGCCTAAACCTCTCTTGCTGTAATTTAAGCCCATTACTTCTTGTCCTATCCTCAGAGAGAATGAAGAGAGATTAAAAAGACTTTTCAGCTTAAAAAAGAGGAGACTAAGGGTACATCTAGACTGTTGCTATTTCGGGATATCGAAAGTATCCTGAAATAGCAACACCGTGTCTTTAAAAGCGCCCACTATTTCCCAAAATAGTGGGTGCACATTCCAGTATTCCTGTAACCCTCGTTCCATGTGGGTTAAGAGATTTGTCAGAATAGTGCCTTATTTTGAAATCTGGCACTGTGTGGACAGCGCCAAATTTCAAAATAATCTCTTTTGACTTAGACTCGGAATAAACTATGCAATTTGCATAGTGCAAATTGTGTAGCTTATTCTGACAGAAGGGTGCTGTCTAGACACACCCTCAGGGGGGATATGACAGAGGTCTATAAAATCATGACTGGTGTGGAAAAGGTGAATAAGGAAAAGTTATTTACTTATTCCCACAATGTAAGAAGTAGGGGGTCACCAAATGAAATTAATAGGTAGCAGGTTTAAAACAAACAAAAGGATTTTTTTTCTTTTACACAGCGCAGTCAACCTGTGGAACTCCTTTCTAGAGGATATTGTAAAGGCTAGGACTTTAACAGGGTTCAAAAAAGAGCTAGTTAGATTCATGGAGGTTAGGTCTATCAATAGCTATTAGCCAGGAAGGGTAGGAATGGTATCCCTCGCTTCTGTTTGTCTGGAAATGGATGACTGGAGAGGGATTACGTGATGATTATGTTCCCGCCCTCTGGGGCATCTAGTATTGGCCACTGTCGGCAGACAGGATACTCGGCTAGATGGACCTTTGGTTTGACCCAGTATGCCCATTCTGATGTTCTTATGATGATTACCAGCATCTAGGTAGCTTGCTCAAAATAATAGTGGCACCACAGGCTTCGCCATGGGCTACACAAGCAAGTATTTACCCAGCAGATACAAGCAGGTTTGTGCAGCACAGTGGGGCTCTGCTCTCTGATCAGAGCTGCTGTCATTCAAACTATGAATAATATGAATAACATATACGCCTCCCACCAGAAGGTCAGAAACACCAGTGGCCTATAACTGCAGTGAAAAGTTATCCTCCCAGTTTAAAAACAAATAGCTCAAAAAGGTGTAGTGGCTATTTTGCAACATATTTCAAAAAATAAGTCATTCTTTACAGTGATTTACATGCAGGTCCTTGGGAGATCCTTTATGACTAGACTTATATAATTACAAGTATAACTGATGTCAATTTCTTGTTTCAATTACTAAGTCAGGCTGCCAGCATCTTCTGTGACAAACTGATTTGAATGCTATTATAGTTTCATTTCTGCTGCTGTGTATTAAATACTTTATTGCCTAAATATGTGAAGTGGCACTAATGTCCCATGCATTGTGATGGGGTGAAAACATTCATGCATTTCCAGGCTGTGGAAACTCAGTATGCACTGTTGTCCCAGGCTATATGACCACCTTCTCTGAGGATGGTACATTTCCAATGACATACTTTTTTGTTTAGATCAATCCAGCTGACTGAAAAAACTTCTAAACCTTCTAAACCTTGGTTACAGCTGACTATGTTGCAGGTTCAGCTGGATCTAGGTTCACCTCCCAGCTCTATCGCACAGACCTCGAGCAAGTCCTTAATCTTTGTGTACCTTATCTTACCTCATTTTCACATGAAAGCAAACACCAAAGCAAGTTATGGCTATGCTTTTTTTCCCCAGAAGGACCTGAAATGAATGGCTAGTGGCTAGCATGTTGGATACCATAGGTCTAGTTGATCTCAAAGATGTTTTCCATCTCTAATTCCTGTTATAGGACTGTGGTGTCCAACACTCTAGCCACATGTGGCTATTTGGCCAGTTGAGTGTGGCTAGTTGCCTATACTATAGTTATAGTTATAACCACTATAGTGCCTACTGCTTCAGAAATGGTTGGACAACACGGATTAGTCAATCTCCTGTTTTGTGCAATTGTTCTTTGAGTGCATTGCCTAATTCTGACTAGTCACATTCAGACTTTGCATTTTGCAGAGTTTGCTTTTCTCCTGATTCATGGTGTTTGTTTTTTGGTCATTTAGGAGTAAAAAATCAGATTTTGTTGGCATTTAAAACATCTTAACTAGAAAAAAGTAATAGTATTGAATCCTCTCCAAAGTCCCTTCTTCCCAGAACAGAGAGTACCAGTGAGTTTACAGAATCATCTGTGACTGCAGGAGGGCGGGTGTGTGTGTGTAGATATCTATATTGTATAATGCAGTGGTGTGTGTGTGTGTGTGTGTGTGTGTGTTACAGGTCCCACTCTGTGCTGCTTCACAGAGGATATGAGTTACAGAAGCCACCTGCAGGGCCTTGGGCTCTTGAACTCATTCTCTTCTGTCACAGCTCATTCTATTAGCTCTGGAGGTCCTGACTCCAATCCCCATGGTGTTGAGCAAGAAGTAACCTGCACAACTAGACATGTTTGCCATCTGCTTTAGTGAGGCTTGGTCCTATATGCTTTATTGAGAGTTGAAGACAGTGAGCAGCTCAGAGTAGGAGGTGCACTACAGGAACCCCAATTTAGGGGAAACATTTGTTTAAATCCCTTTGAAATCATATTAAGCACATGTTTAAATGCTTTCCTGGACACAGATGAATATAAGCACACTCTTAAGAGATTACTGCAGTCAATGTCAGGATCTTTCAAAGGGGAAGGGGATTGGTGATTCAATCAGTTTCAACAGGAAACCAGAAACCTTATTCCTAATTTGTAGGGAGTTATAGATTTGTTTCAAAACTTGCAAGCACTGTAGACTAGTACAACATTTAAAGAAGAAAATGGATGAAATGAGACACCAAATGAAAACAGCAACTCCAATATATAGAAAAGATCAATTACATTTTTCTTCTGCATGTTATTAAGTTCAAGAAAACAATATGGTAACAAAAAATCATTAGGTAATTGAAATAAGCATATATCATCAGTGGAAATATTGGGCTACCCCAATGTCATCACCTGGAAGCCTGTCATTTTTAAATGGCTTTTCAGTACTAAGGGTAGAGTTTTGTTCTGTCTGCATAGTCCCAGCTCCATTTAATTTGGTAGGACACATGCTATCCATCTGTGCGTCTGGGGTACTTCCAACTGAATGCGTCAAAAAGCAACATTTCCTGTACACATTCTTCAGAGCTGTCAAAACCAGCCGTATAATTTATTGATCCAACCTGATAAAGTTAAATGGGTTCATCTATAAATCGAAGCAGATTTCTTAAGAACTGGGTGCAGTATTAGAGTAACTGTGTGGTAAACTCAACAAACAAACAAACAAAGCAGTGCAAAGGAAAACACCCCTAACATTATGAACTGGCTAAAAACAGGAAGACAGTCATTGATAAGCACATTTCTGTCGTGTTTTTTTTTAAATAAATCCCTTATTATTAAACACTATAGTAGAGAGATTTAGAGTAAAATTCACTCTGTGCAGAAGTGGGACTGCTCATATATGAAGACAGAGGAAAAAAAAGCTTTGAGTACTTCAGCTTTTCTGAAGCTTTTCTGAAGTCCAGGGTCTGTATTTTGATGCTCTCCTTTCTTCCTTTCGTCAGGATCCTGAAATCTACCATCTCATAATCACTGCTTACCAGGTTCCCACCCACATCTACTTCCCCTACTAATTCCTCCCTTTTTGTGAGCCTCCGGTCAAGCTGCGCATGGCCCCTAGTTGGTTCTTTCAGTACCTGTACCAGGAAGTTGTCCCCTATAGTCTCCAAAAACTTCCTGGATTGTCTGTGTACTGCTATATTGGTCTCCTAACAGATGTCAGGGTGATTAAAGTCTTCCATGAGAACCAGGGCCTGCGATGTGGAAGCTTGTTAGTTTTCTGAAGAAAGCCTCATCTACCTCATCCACCTGATCTGGTGATCTATAGTAGACACTGATCACGACATCACCCCTGTTGTTCCCACCTCTAAACGTAACCCAAAGACTCTCAACAGGCTTTTCTGCTTTATACTGGAGCTCTGAGCAATCATACTGCTCTCTTTCATACAGTGCAACTTCACCTTTTCTCCTTCGCCTGTCTTTTCTGAACAATTTATGCCCTTCTATGACAGTGCTCCAATCATGTGAGTCATTCCAGCACGTCTCTGTTGTTCCAATCAAAACATAGTTCTTTGACTGTGTCAGGACTTCTAATTCTTCCTGCTTATTTCCCATAGGGAGTGGTCCATGGGAGAATGTCTGTGGAATATGGTAGTCTTATGATGAGTACTACCAAATCCCTGGTGCAAAGCAGCAACAATGCATGTCCTGAACCACATAGGATTATTTTCATTCTCAAGTGTTGAGCTACAGAGAGAGGTAGTATATTTCTGGGTACATAACTGGTTGGATGGCCATTCACAGAGAGTAGTTATCAAGGGTTCACAGTCATTCTGGAAGGACATACCAAGTGGAGTTCTTCAGGGATCAGTTTTGGCACAAGTTCTGTTCAATATTTTAATTGATTTAGATAATGGCACAGAAAGTACAGTTATAAAGTTTGTTAATGATACCAAATTGTGAGGGGTTTCAAGTACTTTGGAGGAGAAAGTCAAAATTCAAAAAGATCTGGACAAGCTAAAGAAATGGTCTAAGGTAAATAAGATGAAATTCAATAAGGACAAATGTAAAGTACTCCACCTAGGAAGGAACAATCCATTGCACACATACCAAATTGGAAGTGACTGTCTATGAAGGTGCCAACTCTGTCCACACATCTACACAAATGACATCATCACAGGACCTAACCATATAAGCCAAACCAGAGGCTCATACAGTTGCACATCCGCTAATGTGATATATGATATCAAATACCAGCAATGCCCCTCTGCCATGTATATTGGCCAAACTGGACAGCCTCTATGACAAATGATTAGTGGACACAAATCAGATATTTGAAATAACACACAGAAACTTGTTGGGGAACATTTTAACTTGTCTGGACACTCACTAATGGATCTAAAAGTGGTTATTCTCTTACAAAGTAATTTCAGGAACCAGCTAGAGAGAGAAAGTCTGTGGAACTAGCCTTCATATGCAACTTTGACACATTGACCCAAGGAATGAACAAAGACATATCTTGGCCATTATATTCAACACCCAAATGACATAAAAAGCGAAGTATTGGGCACATACAGACCACTCTATTAGCCTCATTTAGCATAGACACTTTAACTGACGGGTATTTTCCTTCCCCCTCATCCCTCTTTTTCTGCTGTATATTTGTACCGCTGGACTCCTTGCTCCATATTTGTCATCTGAAGAAGTGGATTGTGCCCATGAAAGCTCATGATACTATCTATATTTTTTAGTTAGTCTCTAAGGTGCTACAGTACTATTCATAATTCTGGGACGTATTAACATGAGTGTTGCAAGTAAGACACAAGAAGCAATTATTCCGCTTTACTCTGTGCTGATTAGCTGTCATGTGCCGGTGGCTCCATGGCTGTAGTATATGTCTAGATTATGTTTTCCATCTGATAGTACTGTCAGGCCTACCTTGGCTGAAGAACTGTGGTTACAGTTGTATGGAACCAAAATTAGGAATCACAGACAGCCTATTAATGTGCCAGTGTGAAAAGAAACAAGTTTGGTCTGGGCTGGCACAAATATCCTGCTGATGATCATTTCTTGCCCACCCACTGGAGTTTACTCTGAATGTATTTTTGGTGGTGCTGATTCAATCAACTGAAAAAAGAACTAATTTAGTACCAGAAAATGCTCACATTATGTTATTTGTGAGAATAAATCTTCCACATTTAGTGTTACATGAGCCATGCTACAAGAAAATAGGGGATGTCGAAATAAATGAGGAGAAAACAATCCCTTTGAGCTACTCTTCATGGCACCAGACTTTTTGTTACATGCACTGAGCAGCACTGGGCATCTTTCAGTGCTGCTGTGTGCTATGACCTGGCAGATATATCCCAGCTATCTCAGCTGTGGCTGGACCTGGTGAAATGTGAACAATCAAATAGGGTTCCATTTGCTTGTTCTGGAACGTGGGCGTGGTAACTTTAGATGCAAAGCAGCTTAGCAGAAGAAAAGTCATGTTATTTTTTTCCTAGGAGTTAAGCTCTCATGACAAATTTGGTCAAGTCACATCTTGTAAGAGCTGGACTCCAAAAGCCAGTTGAAGCACATAACTACTTTATATCAAACCTAGCAACTTAACAAGCAATGCTAAATACTAGTATATTTCCATCAGACAGCAGTATTTTTATTAACTATCTATGTAGACATCCCTTTTTTATGGAACCTCATAGAAACACCTGCATAGAGAGCAGAAGGATAGAAACTCCAGGGCCCTGTGCTTTTAGCACATGCTCCTATCCATCCCTAAGCATTTAAGAGATGGGACTATGCCTATGCTAACAATGTAAGTTTAAGCATCCTTTCCAAACAGGGACGCTTTCCCGAATCGAGGCCTACATCTTCCACAGTGACATTTGGTGTCTGTAGTGTATGTAGTGGAAAGCATGGAATATAGATGCTTTACTGTCTCCAGTTGGCTTTCCCCACACAATTATAAGTGTATAATTAAAACAAACACACACAGACATAGCATTGAAAGTTAGGTCAGAATAGGGCTATTTGGTTTGGGGGATTTGAATATCAAAAGACTGTCCATTCATAATGATCACCACTGAATTGCTTCTGACCTTGCTGTATTTCATTTGCAGTTAGGTCAGAGTTTGTTAATAACATTATTATTGTTTCATGAAGCTCATTACCTACCTACTAGACCATGTTGTTTTCCTCTTTGGCTTCTCTTTACCTGATAAATCTAAACATCTCATCCTTGTGATGACAAGCTGTTTCACTTCCACTCCATCACAGTTGCCTTTAAGGCCATGCCTACTTGTCTGCTGACCAAATCACATACACTATTTTTCAGTGTCTTCCATTTCACTATCTTCACTCTCCCAACTATAACAATCTCTCCATCTTTTCTTTTTCCCTCTTCTCCCATTTTTATGCCTTCTACTCAGCTGCCCCTCGGGGCATGGAATAGCCTTCCAAAGTGTCTAGATCAGGAAGCTTCCTGCTCCTCATTTCAAGACTCAAATGAGTAGAGTTGAACAAATAATTCCTCAAATTTCTTCTCCCTTTCTGTTCACAATATATGTGTGCGCAACAAGCAACAGTCTTGTATTTATCAATGATTTCAGATTATTCAAGAATTATTTTACTTTGCTATATGAATAGCTTGTAAACTGTTCAGTGCACATATTTGATACTCAGTTTTGCACTGTGTTCTTATTGATTAATTATTACCTTTTAATTCTGGCAATGCCAATAGTGTGAAGGACTCTGTACAAAGAGAAAGCAACACCCAGTTCTTGACAGCAAATTACTTGAATCATGGACACAATATGAATTTTCAACATTGCACATTTGCTTTCACTGGCTAGCCACACGTTTGCTTTCAGGAAGAATTCATGCTTGTGTGGCTCAACTACTGAGCATTCACAAGAAGTATGCTCAAATCCAGATTTATGTTTCAGTCTGAATGAATCTGCACAAAGCTTTTCTTCCTTGCTATTTGTTCTGCTCTTAAGGCCTGCCATAAGCAAAGCACTAAAACACATGCCTGCCTCCCACTGACTTTAAGCATGTGCTTAAAGTTAAGCATGTACATAAATGTTTTGCTAAATTAGCATACAAAGCCTGACGATAGCCTTTCCATTGACTTCAGTGGAAAATAGATAATAGGTGATAAAAGAGATCAAGTTCTAAATGGCCCGCAAAAAGTGGGTGGTATGTTTCTTTCTTATCCAGATAAATATTGCACGTAAAAAGTGTTCCTGTTCTGGCCCAGGCTGAATTGAAAGTACATTTGGTCTGTTAAAATACTTGATGGGAAAACACTAAACAGTCATTGTGTAACTCCATTTACCCTTGTGTCCCCCGGGAAAGAATTGTGTAAGCCTCCACTTCCAGAAAGGATTTATTTGTAAGATTGTTGCTTATTCAGAAAGCTTTTTATAGAAATGTACCATTTTATTTACCTGAGTTAATTTCCGGATTCTGTCCAGGTTGTTCTCTTCAGTCTTACTAACAATGACCTTCTGTCCATTCCTATAATCAATCCATCAGTGTTCTGTTAAAAAAAAACAACAAAAACTTTACCATAACAAGTCCTGTGTTTGCAGAAGATCTTACCTTTGGAATTGTGGGTGTATGATTTCTCATGGTCAGTTTCAATGATTAAAAAGCATTAGGACATCTGTTGAAACAAACAACATTGCAGCTGGTGTTTGCTGTTAAAACAACACACTTTTCAAATTCTAGCCAGGAGATCTGATAATAATGGTAACATTTGGGGATATGCAGTATCTTCTATATAAGGAATTCAGACTGTTTTCCAAACTAATTCATTTTCATTATAACCCTTTGAGGTAAGCATAGAATAAGTATCATTATCAATATTTAACAGGTGGAACACAGAGAGGTTATATGACTTGACCAAGGTAAAACAAATAAATCAGAGATAGAGCCAAACATAGGACCCTAGAGATCTGACTACTGCTAGATTGCTGCTCTACCCATTAAACATCACTGCTGTACTTCAAGTAAGTTCTGATTGATTGATTTTATGCAATACCCTGGAGTGGGGGTAGGAGAATCAAAGCCTCATTTTTCTTGATTACATTTACTTTAAGGGGTAACTGTCTTCAGTTAAAATGTGCTTTGACTGATTGTTCAGAACTGTTATGAAATCTGACTGCATGGGGGTATTGAGCTGCTGATTAGCTTTCTATCATGCCTGTGTCAGTAACAACAGCATGCTTCAAGAATAATGCTTTGTCAGCAGATGCTTTGTATGTAACTGTTCTGCACCTGAAAATATTTGTATGTTCTGTAGCAAGGAATGGTAATTAAGGCATTGGCCTAGGGCTTGACTTGCTACTTCTGCCACAGAATTCCTGTATGAAGTTGGGCAAATCACTTAGGGTTACAATGTGTAGCTGCAGTGCTCCAAGTCAGTGATTCTCAGCTATGGATACATGTACCCCTGAGGGTACACAGAGGTCTTCCAGGGAGTACATCAGCTCATCTAAACATTTGCCTGTTTTACTATGGGATGTATAAAAACGCACTCCTTTTTTGAGGCATAAGGCTCTTGTGCAAAAAGGGGGTTTTGCGCAAAAAGGAATTGTCTACACTGCTTGTTTTTGTGCAAAAACCCCTACTGAAAAAACGGATCGACTGAAAATATGCAAATGAGATTGCGACTTATGCTAATGAGTTCCTCATTAGCATATTTTCTGCTGCAAAAACTCGTAGTGTAGACGTAGCCTCACAGCCTACTTTTGCACAGCAGGGAGCACTAGGGGTATGTCTAGACTACATGGACTCGTCGACGGAGCCCATGTAAACTAGTTACCCGGCACAGGCAAAGAAGCGGGGATTTAAATAATCCCAGCTTCATTAAAATAAACATGGCCACCGCCCTGTGCGGATGATCAGCTGATTTGGCACAACGCAGCAGTCTAGACACGGATCTGTCGGCTGGGAAAGCCTTTGCCAACCGATACCTTATGCCTCGTGTAAACTAGTTTACCCTATGCCAGGTAAACTAGTTTACATGGCTCCATCAAAGGAGCCATGTAGTCTAGACATACCCTAGGTGACTAGCTTCCACTCTTTTTCCTGTGGCCAGAGTTGCAAACTGGGCTGGAGAGTAAGGGACTCTCCCTTTGCTCCCTGCACTGCTGAGTATGGACAGTTAAAATCTCGCTGAGTGCTGAGAGAGGATATCAGTGCTTCATCTGCTACCTAATGTGCCTTCTATAATAATGCTAGAAAAAACAGTTCAGATCAAACAAAAATCTGGAGTGAAATTTTGACCTCTTTGAAGTCAATGGGAGTTTTGCCATTGATTTCATTGGGGCCAAGAATTCACCCTGAGTTTTTAATTTTGCTGAGACAGCAACTTCATTGAGGTTCAAAAGAATTTGAGTAATTTCTTCTTCTTTTACATGTTGGAACACCTGTCTGCTGTGCACAGTTTCAGGTAAGATCACACATGGAAATACCAAAACATCACAAGAAAGACTTTTTACATGAGTTTTCTAGTTTTGTTCTGCAAACCTCCAAGGATCAGATAAGAACATAAGAACGGCTACACTGGGAAAGACCAAAGGTCTATCCAGCCCAGTATCCTGTCTTCTGATAGTGGGCAATGCTTAGTGCCCCCAGAGGGAGTGAACAGAACAGGTAATCCTCAAGTGATCCCTCCCATTCCCCACGGCTGACAAACAGGCTAGGAACATCATTCCTACCCATCCTGGCTAATAGTCATTAATAGACCTATCCTACATGCATTTATCTAGCTCTTCTTTGAACCCTGTTAAGTCCTGGCCTTCACAACATCCTTCAGCAAGGACTTTAGATTATTCCTAGTATTATAGTAGAAGGCCAGAAGGGACCATTACATTATCTATTTTGATCTCATGAGAAACCAAGGCCACAGAATATGTCACCCAGTGACTCCTGCATAAATGCATTTACTTTTCTGTATTTCACTAACACATCTTCTGACTATTCAAGGCTCACACATTACATCTCAGAAATTAGTACACTACCAACATTCCATTTTTTCTCCCACTGTTCGAAAGGGAAGTGATCTTGAAACAGAATGGTATTCTTTAGGATAGACTCCCCAGTTCACAGCTGAAAAGCATTGGATTAAAGTTGATTCTACTCACAGAAGAAATTGGAATCAGATCATAGCGGCCTATTTGTTAGAATCTGAATTTGGTAGATCTAACTATTGAGTCCAGCAATTAAATAATATGGTTACATAGCTTAATTCTAAGAAGGAAAGTTGTCCTTCAGGTATCTATGTCCATTAGGCATGCACCTGCACTATGACTGTAATATTTACTTTGACACCCTTCATGGCCTCTCATCAATCACTGCATTTGAGGGACTTATAGAAAATTGAAAGGCTCCTGGGATTTTGTGACTCTTATTTACTTTGAGATTGTAGGAGAGAGGGTACAAGGAGATGAAAAGTATGTGTGGACAAATTTGGCTAGTATTGGAATCCCAGATTGCCTTGCCACTCCGGATGTTTTTTTGCAGCCTGTGGCTGGTGCATTGCTCTGCTTTTCAGTCACAGCACTGTGAAAAGTACATGAGTAAAGTGTACAAAAATAGTTTTCCTTTGGAAATTATCTTGCATTTTTGCCATTTCGTTTATCAAATGTAATTATAGTACACAGGCCTGCCGCCGAGGGTGGGGGTGGAAGGGGCAACTGCCCCAGGACCCAGAAATTCTAAAGGCCTGATTCTCCTGGCCATTGTTGCTGCTGCTGCTGCACCAATGGTGGTGTCCAGAACCGAGGGCCCTTTAAATCACTGCCGGAGCTCCATGTAGCATAGGGGTAGTTCTGAGGGCTTCCTCAGGGAGGCTAGTTCCCAGCCCTGCCCCTTCTGCCCAAGGCCCTGCTCCTTCATGGGGTATGGAGCCAGAACCTCTCCCCACCTTGTCCAGGGGCCTGGCAACTCTATCAGACTTCATGATAGTCCAATAACAATAGGTGAATGTGAACAATTCATTGTCCTCCAATCTGGGCTATTGACAGTTTGTATTTGAGATCTTCCTTTTATAGCTTGAACCTCCCAAATTTGCGAATCTCTAGTCTGGCAACATCTGTGGTCTGGACAGGACTACAGGGATCCAGAGGCTTGCAGCCTGAGCCAACCAGGAGTCCAACAGTTGCTGGGGAGCCCTGGCTGGCAGCAGTTGGGGAGCCTAGCCCTGGGGAACCCCACTCAATGAGCATGGGCCTTGTGGCAGCTGGGGAATCCCCAGCCCCAGTCAGAACCCTCGGGGAGAGTGAGGCTGGTGGCAGCTGGAGAGCCCCAGCCCAGGGAGCCTGATCCTGGGAAACCTCAGTGGCCTGGGGCCAGCATCAGGGCAGGCATCCCATGCTCCAGGGAGCCCCACAGCCTGGAGGGAAGATGAAAAGTGGTGCCTGCAGCCATCAGGGGAGCACTGACCTCCCCCGGTCTGGCAAACTCCCTGGTTTGGGACTGCTCAGGTCCCAAAGGTGCTGGATCAGGGAAGTCCAACCTGTACTACATTACATACCACAGGCACTTTTCAATGACATCCAAAAATAGATTACTCTTGTGTTTAGGGACGTGATCCATCGTCCATCAAAGCCAGTGGAGAAAAAAATCCCATTTACTTCAAGGGTTTTTTTGGCTCAGCACAGGCAACATTTATACAGGCTTGATCCTTCTTTCCGTTGCACATCAGAGCAGTGGAGAGTCGAATCAGACCTGAGGCTATCCTGTATACTCCTGATCAGGTATCAAGATACTCAAAGATCAATCCAAAAGCCAAAGAAGTAGAGAGATTTTTCTGTTTGGTGGAAAACAACTTGTTTTCTTTGGCTTGGCGATCCCAAAATATAAGCACTCTACATTTCAGAGGAAGGTTGGGATTTGGCATTGCAAACTAGAGAGCTCAGCTTAGCCACATTAAAAAAAATTGTGCCGTATGTGCAAACCAGCACTAAGTAAACAACTCTCTAGTTCATGTGCCTGAGCAAAATTATACAGAGCCAGAATTAATTAGAAAAAAAAAAGTATTGACCGTGGAAAATGGCTAAGAAACATATTGAAAGCCTGAGTGGTGAATACTTTATTAGTCTTCTCAGATGTTCTGCACTTCACATTTTGAGTTGAAACACACTGAGACCCAAAGATGGTCACAATATAAGAACAGCTGCATCTTAACTCTTATACTTAGATTTACTTGAATAAATATCACCAAAGCTGAGACCTATCATAAAGGGCTTTAGATAGCTGACAGAGTAACAAAGAAGCCTCACAAAGTAGGTCTCTGACTGAATAGTGGGCTAATATTCTCTAATCCCAAAGGACTTTTCAGACAAACATATCCCCACAGAGGTCTATTTACTCAACAATTGGCATTTAAAATAGGTATCGTACCAAGATTAGGCTTTTCTGAGACTTTGTTTGTGTTCTGAAAATCAATATTGCAGTAAGAGGAAAGGCCCTTTGAATGCTATTATTCTTGTGACTTTATAATTCATTTTCCCATAAGACATCTGTGAATAACCAGAAACCCATAATGTCTTAATTACTCATAAAAAATATACATCACAGCTGATAAATATACATATTCAGGATGAGAAATTTTTGCCAAAGGACATATTAATTTCCTGGGTAACTTGCCCTAGATTTGTCAATGCTTTATATATTAAATCAGATCAGATGATTGATATGAATGAAGAAAACTTTATTTTTACTGCCTACATTAGTTTATCGTTTTAGATTTCATTATCTCTTCCCTCAGTCTTAGTATGGGTGTTAAATGGAAGGGAAAGAGGATCAAAATGGGAAAATAAAGTTAGCTAATTTTACTAAGAGGTTAAAATAATATTTAAAAAAACCCCAAACAACCCCTTAAAGTAAAACTGAGATTTTTGTATGAGAAACTCATAATTACATCAATTGTTCTCTTCTTTTCATGTTCCATCATCCATGCTTTTACTAATGAGCATAGTGCTCTCTAGTTTAGCCAGTGACATTGCTTAAACTGTGATTACTTGCTGTAGTATAGCTAGTGTTTGCAAGGTTTGACCCTGATGCTCCGTGCCTCAGTTTCCTGACCTGTGAAAATGAGGATAATGCTAGCCTCTTTTGTGATGTGCTTATAGATCCATTGATGTAAAGCACCATGCAAGAGTAAAGTGATGGAGGGAAAAGCTTTTCTCAGATGCCAGTAAATGTAAAATTTTGGTACTACAATACTAACTCAGGTAGAAGGATTCTGCAAAGGGTGAGATAATAGGATGTGGGGCTCACATGGCAAGGGATATATTGGAGGATTTGATGGAGCTAGCATACAGGTAAGTGTAGATGTGCATAGCATTAGACCAGGCCAGCTGACAGGAGTGGGCAAAGAGGGCAGTAGCTCTGGGGCCCAGCCGTTCAAAAGGGCCCAGGGCTCCCAGTCATTGCTTCTGCTACTGCAGTAGCAGTTGGAGCCCTGGACCCTTTTCTGCTGCAATGCCTTGTGGTGTAGTGTGGTGCACTCCAGGCAGCACTGAGGACTGGGGAGAGGGCATACCACAGTCTGGGTGGCCCTGAGGGCTGGCTGCCTATCTTTCCACCCAAGGCCCCACCCCTTCTTGGAGCATGGAACTGCTGCCCTCCCTCACCTTGCCCGGGGGCCAAGTGAGGTTATCAGCTCCCCTGCATTAGACTGCGGGTTCTGGGTGATGAATCTGTTTGCCTGCCACTCCCTATTGGTCAGTCATCATCATCAGCAAATAGAATTAAACCAGTTTTAAGCTCAACACTGTCTCCTGCTATTTTTCCCTCTCAGTCTTGTTCTGCCATCCTCACACAGATGATCACAAGCACATAATGTACAAGATGGGTTTCTGTTCATTATAAATTACAGGAAAGGGTCAGATTCCCAGCTAGTGTAAATCAGCATAACACCACTGCACGCAAAGGAGCTGTACTGATTTAGTGGCGCTGAAGGTCTGCCCATTGTGTCTCCATATCACTGCATAACCGCCACTGTGCAGATTTAAACCTGGGACCTCTGAAGCTTAATGTAGGAGCCTCCACATCTTGTGCTAAAAGCCACCTAGCTCTCAGCTTAGGCTGTAGAGCTCCCTTGTTTTTATCTCTGGCTGTAAGTGGTCTAAGTGTCACTACATTGGACATGAACCACAATAGGTGTGTGGGTTACAACTGCTTTGGGAAATTGCCTACTCTCACCACGTTTTCTAGAAAACCTTGGCCCCAGAATGAGTTTAGGGACTAATTAGCCCCTGAACAGCATTCTGTGAGTGAAGAAGCTGGGGTTAGTAGGATAAAGCAACCCCTAAACAGTGTCTTGAGTTTATGCTGGGAGCTGGCCCTTTCTGGAGCCTGGAATGCAGGAGAGAGGAGCATATCAGATGGTAGGGGATGCAGGTCATCCATCTGCCCATGTAAAGGTAAAGACCAGGATCAGTTGAGGGAAGTGGAATACTGAGGAGGAGAAGAGAGAGCTGCCATTAGTTACACCAGAATTTGTTCCAGCATCATTTGGAGTATTTGCATATATGTGAACTCAGGGTAATTCAGGAGTCACAAACCAAACTCATCATTTATAGCTCTGTAATATTGTACTACGTGGGATCTGTAAGTTTCACGTAGGACTAGGGAAGACCATCTGTGTACATAGAGATATCTTGGTCATATCCAAATCCCTGTTGCTCTGTGATTCCATTTTTAAATATACACAGGACCAGTTAGCAGATGACAAACTGTATCCATAGGCAAACCAAAAGAACAGTTCCAGCAGCAAACTGTAGGTAAATGAAGGCATAAAGTGCTATCTATGCTTTCCACATTCAGAGCACTTGCACTTGATGTTTGCTAGCTCACATCTTTATAGGCATTTGTATCCCCCTGTAGCACTGGAAAAGTTTTGACTCCTGGCATGAGAGGATTATGAAATATGTGATCTTACAGGAAGATACTTTCCATTGTGTCTTGCAGTTTTTGAGAGTCTACAGCAAATGTTTTCATCAATCTAAATATAAAGATTAGAGAAGTACACTATAAATAAACAATTCTTTGAACAGAACAGTCCCCTTATTTCACTTTAGACTTCTAACATCTAACAAGCCATTGTATATGGAAAGAGCTTGACTTTCCATCCCATTGTTTTAGATTCCCCTCAAAATGAAATATTGATGGGGTAATATCTTACAGATACAGCCATCTAATACAAACAAAATTAAATTAAGCTTTAAAAAAATAAGCTAATGTTAAGGACCAGAAAGCAGACTGAAAAAACAAAAGGCAGAGTAAACTGCCTTAGCTATGTCGGTATCCTTTATTTAATTCTACTACAACTAAGCAGTAGGGGTATGTCCTAACTAATGGCTCTGTCAACGGAGCCAATGTAGATGAGGCAGGATGACAAAGGGAAATGAAGCGGCGATTTAAATAATCGCTGCGTCATTTAAATAAAAATGGCCGCCACGCTGTGCCGATCAGCTGTTTGTTGGCACA
>JANRFK010001234.1:111655304-111665825 GCA_030068395.1 Apalone spinifera
TTGATTGCTGCTGCACACTGAGTGGATGTTTTCAGAGAACTATCCACAATGACTACAGACAGGATAACACAGCATTCTCTCACTTTGGATATTTTCAGCCTTAGATGATCATACAACTCCATTTTCCCATGCTTCTCCCATACTAGATACAGAAGATTACCTATTGCAGCTGTTCTCTCGGGTCTCAGGTGACTTAGTCCAGTCCAGAAGCCTGGGGCCTTTGCATGGATGACGCTAACCTCCTGCAGATATTGGGGGTCATCATGGACCAACCCTGCTGCCTTCTCTGTGTGGGGAAGAAATTTCTGCATGACCCTCCCATTGAGAAGGGCACTGAAGCATGTGATAGTGTTATTACTTTACGTGAACAAATTAAGCTCTTGGGCTAGGTTAGATCCAGTGTATGCAATGCCAGAGCCACAATAGAACTAAGTGGAAGGCCTTTGGAGGTTGAAATTCAGCCCAAGGCAGCAGAGGTTGGGGTAGTTCATATAAGAGGCCCACAATCTGTTCTTCATTGGCACTGCAGAAAGCACAGGGAGCATCCTCAAACACCAAGAGTACTGACGAGGGGACAAAGATGTGCACACTTAATATCATCTTGTGGTGGCCAGCCCCAGATAGGTGCCAAAATTTGGCTCTCCCTGGAGGTATTCCTAACAACAGCTGTTGGAGGAAATCCTAACTTTCCTCTGCAGGGAGTAAATCACTTATGGTGTCTGAGTGGGACAGGGAAGTACAAGCTCGCAGAGGTGAATCCACCCATACAATTAGAGATAGGCCAAGCCAAGCACCATAATATTCTTCTTTTATGCAATGCTTCAGCCATTCATCCAGAAAGAGGTATATTCACTGCTAGCCCTGCTGGGTGGAATGGCAAAGAAAAAAAGATTTTTTAGAAGAACAGAACAAGAGCAAAGGGCTCCCACAAGCACACAGCTGCCAGGGGCTGAGAAATCCCAACTGCTATAAGCAAGGCCTCAGACCACAGTTTTTTAACTATATGTGACAGCTAAGTATTCAGGCATGTGAGGAATTCTAGGATAAATGAAAAGGGCCTAGGGAGGGATCAGCTGGGATAAAGAGGCTGAGATAAGGAGAAGGACCTACTTAATCTTGTTTTGATCTTTGTTTGTTTATCCTAGACTGTCAGCAGCACTAGCACAATCACATAGGCAGGCATGTAGAATCCAGCAAGTACTAGGTGCCTTACAACATGACAATAACAGTTCTGCCTTATGCATCCCAGGCTCCCAGCCCCTTGGTAAACAGAATCTTCTTGTTTGTCAACACGAAGGAATTTGTGACCCCCTTTACTTTCTAGTTCTCATCAGCTGGTCAAGGCTCTGGACATTGTTGTGTCTCCCTCCTCTTGATAATGAGTGTTGCTTATCTCCAGCACTTCAGGGCTTTACAGCTTCCAAACAGTCTGGGCCAAAGATTAATAGACTGATTCTGTGAGTAATGCAGGGTGTTATCCATTTTACTATAGTGGGTCTATAAGTAATGCTTCCCAAAGAAACACATGCTGCAATTCCCTTCCGAGCAATTTCTAGTCTATGTCTAATATTCTGGTTCAGCTTTTATGGAGTAAAAGAAATGCCTTGCCCTTGTAGGAGCACCTTCCATGGGGGTTCCAAAGCAATGTATAGACAATTAGAGTTGGTGTCCATTAATCCTCTTGGAAACCAAGGGAGATAACTCAGGGCAGAATCTGATCCTAATTCATTAAGTCTCTCAACCTCCCTGTTCTGTTAGGTGTCCACTTATGTTCTGATTTACTGTCCTTTCTAAAGAGGCCATGGGAGTGTAACTCAGCAGAGAGTTTGGCTCTAACACAGCTACCTCTGGGAGTTACAGTTTCGCCACCTTGTTTGTACAAAGCAAATTCACTGTGTATCCTCCTTCCTGATGCTGGTAGGAAAATGTTCATGGAATCGTAGCAAGATGTGCAGGACCATATTCTCATTTACACTGTGTTTCCTGTACACTACTGGGTGCAAAAGGGCCAAGAGGCATCAGTACAGTGACCCAGTTTACACCATCTGAGGTAGGGCTGCTAGACGCTGCAAGTCCCTTCCAAACAATTACTACTCTATGCCTAATTTTCTGATTCAACTTTTATACAATAGAAGAAATATCTTGCACTTACAAAAGCACCTGGAAGCTGCCAGCATGTCAGGCTCTTAGATGCAGAGACGGCTATGGGGTCTAGGGTGCCTACTCTGACTCCAGGCCAATGACCTGGAGGGCTGGCAACCCTGACAGGGTCTCTGTATGGTGTTCCTGCCCCCAGTGCCCACTCTACAGCTCCCAATACTCTAGTACCCTAGCCAATGAGAATTGTGGGGTGGTGCCTGAGGGCATGTGCAGAGCCCCTAACCCCTCCACCTAGGAGCCAGACATGGCAGCCACTTCCAGGAGACACATGAAGCCTGGACAGGAAGGGAGCCTGCCTTTGCCCTGCTGTGCTGCCAATTGGGAGCTGCCTGGCTGGAGTCCATACCCCCTCTTATACACCCAACTCCTTGCCCCAGCCCTGAGCCCCTTCCCATAGCTAAACTCCCTTCTGAAGCCCTCACTCCAACCCCTTGCCCTAGCTTTGAGCCCCCTCTTGCATCCAAACCCCTCATCCCTGGCCCCACACCTAAGCCTGCATCCTTAGTCAGAGCCCTCCTCACTCATTCTGCACCTCAACTTCCTGCCCTAGCCTGGTGAAAGAAAAAGTGGATGGGGAATAGCGAGTAATGGAAGAAGGGGGGAGCCAGGGGAAATGGAGTAAGTGGGGGGCAGATAGAGGTGGGATCTCAGAGAAGAGGTGGGCTGGGGCAAGATGGGTTTTTTTGCTTTGGTTTTTTTGTGAGTGGAAAGTTGGCAACCCTAATCCCCTGGATGGGTTTTCTGAAATATTGTGTACAGTACTGAGACTCCAAGTGAGTGGTTGCTCTACAAAGCCCAGAGTAATGCAGCCTATCCTCAGAATGCTGCCTCTGCTGTTCCTAGAATAAACTGCTTGCTGAATAAACTTAATTCAAGTGAGGCTATTTTAACATATCACCACTTTGATCTTAAGCAGGATTTCTCTGCCAAAAGTGTAAAATTCCCTTTTTTCATCTTTGCAAGCATTTGATCATTTCTATGAATGGTTGCAAGAGGTAAAATGGTTTTTCATTATCCTAAATATCCACAATTCCTACTGCAAGCCAGTGGTCCTTTCAACAGAGAAGAAAATAATAATCATAGTAATTTGCTGCACTTTTAGGCCCTAACTTTCACTGTAGGTCTTCTTAAATTAAGCCTCGTAGAGATTGATAAATTCTAGGCACAGAAGGAACCATCACACTCCTCTAGTCTGACCCCATTCATAACATAGGCCAAATAACACCCCCCAAATAACTGTAATCTTGATTTAAAAATGGGCAGAGATGGAGAATACACCACAACCTCAGTAAGTTGTTCCAAGGGTTAATTACTCTCAATATTAAATTCAGACTTGAAATAGGTTGTACATTTTAAAACTTGCTTCAACTTTCAGCCATTGAATCTTGTTGCCTCTTTGCTAAAGAGCCCATTATTAAATATTTGTTCCCTGTGTAGATGTTTATACACTGTAATCAAGTCACCGCTTAGTCTCTCTTTGTTAAGCTAAATAGATTGAGCTCCTTGAGACTATCACAATAAGACATGCTGTGACATTTGCATCTGAATTCAGATTCAGAACCAAAACTGTGGGTATGTTCTGCTCCGAGTTATATATTTAAATGCTGTTCTTGCTGGCAGAAATCAGAAATGTGGGATGGGTGCATGCCCCACCCACCCCGAAGTGAACACATTGGGAAGTTTTAGGTGAAAGTTTCTGTTGGTCTCATTCCATCCCAACTGTTCTGCATGTTTTCTGGTCTAATCTTGTCATGATCTAACCCAGGCCTGCACAACTCGGAAAGCAGCAAGGGCCATATTACTCCAAAGAAAACAGCTGCAGGCCCCAAGTAGGGATGCTCTCCCAAAAAATACTGAACATGCGGGCTAAAAATCTTTGTCGAGGGAAAAAAAAAACACCCACACCTGTCTCCACTTGGCCCCCTGGCATTGTCTCTCCTGCACCCTGCCTCTTGATGCCTTCCCCTTTCTTCTGATCTGCCTCCCTCCTCTACCCGGCACAAGCCCCTTTCCCTTCCCCTCCCCTACCTGGCTTCTGCCTTCCAGGTTGAGGGGCTGCCAGAGCCCTTTTGAATCCACGGTCACCGGCCTTGACGCCATGTCATGCCAGCATCTTGGCGTCTGCCAGCATCCCACCCTCTGGCTTGCTCCCCGCCTCCTCATGTCAGAGCTGCATGCAGGCAGCCCGGCAGCGAGAATCGCCACACTTCCCCCTCCCCGGCTGCACACCGCTCCTCCGCCCAGCTGGTGGATTGGATGGGGCCGCGCTGCCCATAGTTGTCACAGGCCACACAGTGAGCTCCTGCGGGCCGCATGCGGCCCTCGGGCCGTACGTTGTGCAGGCCTGATCTAACCATAACTCCTGTATTCATAAAGCATCCATCACCCTAGCAGCTAGGTCATTTACATACAAAGTGAGAGTGGAGGAGAGTAAGCAGGAGGGAGGGGGATGGAGTAATTAGTGTGAGGTCTGGGGTGGAACTGAGAGTTTTGGGCTATCGGGGGAGGCTCTGAGTCAGGGCTGGGGCAGGAGGGGCTTGCCTCAAGTGGATCCCGGTCAGTAATGCAGTGGGGGTGCTAAGGCAGGCTTCCTGCATCTCCTGGCACTGCAGATCATGCTGTTCCCCAAAAGCAACCAGGAACAGGTTCCCAGCCAATGGGAATGTGGAGCTAGTACTCAGGGCAGGGGCAGTGTGCAGAGCTCTGTGCATTCTTTCCCACCTCCGAGGAGCTGGGCCTGCTGTTGGCCACTTCTGAGGTGTAGCCCAGTCTGTGGTTCCAGGATGGGCAGGAAGCCTGCCTTAGCATCCCCACTGATCACCCGGCAGCAATGAGACCTAGTGCCTGATATTCCATGACCCAGTGTTGGGTTATGACCCCTAGTCTGAAATCCACTCTCATATCTGGGGGCTTCACTTGGGGTAGCAGCACCAGTGCACAAATCCTTAACCTAAGCTTGAGTTGGGCTGTTTCAGTGTAAGACAGCAATTGCCACTCTATTTAAGTGCTTGCTGATACTTAACTTGTAAGCTGTTTGGGGCAGAGCCTGTCTTTGTTCTGTGTTTGTACAGCACCTAAAAGAATGGGGTCCTGGCCCATGACTAGGGCTCTTAGGCAACACTGCAATACAGATAAATCATATTGTCCACAGACAGAGATAATCACCTACAGGATCTTTACAGAGCACTCCTAAAACTGAAATACCCACCTGGAGAAGTGAAAAAACAAATTGACAGAGCCAAAAAAGTACCCAGACATGAACTACTTCAAGACAGACCGAAAAGAGAAAATAGCAGAACTCCTCTTGTTGTTACCTAAAGTCCAAAACTCAGACCCCTCCAACACATTATACACAACCTACAACCCATCTTGGAAAATGATCCCTCACTCTCAGAGGCCTTGGGAGAAAAACCTATTCTTGCTTACAGACAACCCTCTAACCTGAAACGTGTTCTTTCTGATAACCATATCACACAACCACATCATAAGCCACAAAATCAAAAGTTCATTTGACCTCACATCCATTAATTTGATCTATGCCATCAAATGCCAACAGTGCCCCACTGCTATATATATTGGACAAACTAGACTGTCTCTGTGGGAAGGAATTAATGGACACAAATCAGATATACGTAAAGGAAACATACAGAAACCTTTTGGTGAACATTTTAACTTTCCAAATCATACTATGACAGATCTCTAAGTAGCTGTCTTGTCACAAACCAGCTCTACAAGCCAGATCTACAGGGAAGCCTTGGAATTACAGTTCATCCGCAAATTCAATTCATATGCTAATGAACTCAATCGTGATGAAGGTTGGTTAGGACATTACCAATTTAACAACCATTGAAGGTGCTAATGGCTCTCTGAGTAGTATTCTTCCTGATATGGGAATCTATCTATTGACTTTGATTTTTATCTGCTTAAGTTTAAGTACCCATTCTCCAGATACTTACTCCCACCTCCCTCTCTTATTGTCTCCCCCCCCCTTTCCTATTTATTTCAAGTGTTCACATCCCAAACTCATAACTCCAGTCATCTGAAGAAGTGGGCTGTGCCCCATGAAAGCTTATGATACCATCTCCATGTTTTGTTAGTCTATAAAGTGCTACCAGACCATTTGTTGTTTTTTTCTGTAACAGACTAACTCGGCTATCCCCTGAAGTTCATGATCATTTTGTTTGCTTAAAACAAGAACCCACTCTGCTTCTGCGTGACTCAGCCCAATGAAGCATCTTACCTTTCCCACCATCTGTAGAACAATATCACAGTATTAAATAGAATAATTTGAAAACATTACAGAGGCCAGATTCCCAACTGGACTAAGCCAGCATACCTTCATTCAACATCAGTGGAGCCAGAATTATTTATATCATCTAAGGAACTGGCCCACTAAGCTTAAAGAATTTAACAGATATGGAAAGGACTGTCTGTGAATTTCAAACACTAACAGCAGTAAAAATGGGACTGCTCTATGTAAAGGCTTGGGAAATACCTTAGAAACCTCTATGAATGTCAGACTCCTGATGATGATCGTGGGGATGGTCCCTTTGTTCTTAGTGATGCATGATCATTAGACGTTATGAGCAGCATGTCAGTAAATCAACCTACATACTTTGCTATAATAAGCCTCAGTACAAAATGCTGATAGATTGACCATGCTCCATTTCAGTTCATGAGCAAAGCTCCCTGCTCCCACTGGCAGGATGATTAATGTAAGGTTCACATACTTAACATTGGGGACCAGTATTTATGGCCTTAAAAACATCAAGAAAAAAGTGAAATGTGTACAGTGACAGCTTGTATAGCATGAGTGTCAAATCTTATCAGGGATTTTGCCATCCATTATGGCTTCAAGAGACACTATCATTTACCACGCTGCCCTGATAGACCGCAAACCTCACTGTAACATTCTTTGTACGATAATCTAGTTGAGAAGCCAAACACTAACTAAGGAAAAGTAGTTTAACACTTTCACGTACTTGATAAAACTGTTCTTGGGAACAGCAAGGCCAGTAAGTGTGTCACATAATTTGTTTTCTCTAATTTTGGCCCAAGCTTCTCTAATTTTGGCTCAAGCTTCTTGTCTATAAAGGTTTTTATATCACACTAAGCTTTCTAGTTGCAGAGTGCCTTCAAAGAGCGTATTAAGCAACATGACAACCACCTTTCATAACTTGCTAGGTTAGAGTCCCAGTGATATTTGTAAATGGGGCAAAATATAGATTTGTGTGACCTGTATCTGCATCAATGAAGCCACCCTTTAACCAAGTGGGTGAAAGAGGTGAACATTTGCACAAGTCAAGAGGCCACAGTCAGTACTTTAGCTAGATTTAGGCAGAGCCACTTGGTCTCTCATGCTCCTTTCCTGGGCTCCCACAACCCACCTAAGAGGCAGACAAAGGAGAAACCAGAACTTCCCTCTGCTTCCTTTTCACCCTGTGCAGTGCAGCAGGTTGCCCATGGGGGGTGGCTGTTGAACAATGCTAGCTCAGAATTCAAATCTTTCCATTTAAAAGTCGGGAGCACAGTTTCAATTCCTAATTAAACAAACTTTTTCTTTGGACTACAGTAGCACAGGAGGTCCCCAATTTAGCAGCTGATGGGCCAGTACATCCGTATGAAATGCTATCATCCTGAGTAGCAGATCTGCTCTGTGAGTTTATAGATCAGGAACATTTTGAAAGTATAATTCAAGGAGCAATCGAGAGCTGGCTGAGTAATTATATATCTTCCTCCCAATAGTTTCAAAATAAAAATAATGAAGTATGAGTCAACAGTGTGACACTATTGCAAAAAAAGCAAACATGATTCTAGGCTGGATTAACAAGTGTGTTGTGAGCAAGACACGAGAAGTCATTCTTCCGCTCTACTCTGTGCTTATTAGACTTCAGTTGAAGTATTGTGTTCAGTACTGGGCACCACATTTCAAGAAAGATATGGAGAAATTGGAGAAGGTCCAGAGAAGAGCAACAAGAATGATTAAAGGTCTAGAAAACATGACCTATAAAGGAAGACTGAAAGAATTGGGCTTGTTTAGTTTGGAAAAGAGAAGATTGAGAGGGGATATGACAGCGGTTTTCAGATATCTAAAAGGGTGTTACAAGGAGGAGGGAGAAAAAATTGTTCTTCCTGGCCTCTGAGGATAGAACAAGAAGCAATGGGTTTAAACTGCAGCAAGGAAGGTTTAGGTTGGACATTAGGAAAAAGTTCCTAACCGTCAGGGTGGTTAAACACTGGAATAAATTGCCTACGGAGGTTGTGGAATCTCCATCTCTGGAGATATTTAAGAGTAGGTTAGATATATGTCTACCAGGGATAGTCTAGACAGTACTGGGTCCTGCCATGAGGGCAGGAGACTGGACTTGATGACCTCTTGAGGTCCCTTCCAGTCCTAATATTTTATAATTCTATGATTCTATGATTAAACGGGTCTCATACATGATCCAATATACTTAACCTATTGTGCACAGGAAAGGCAATAAGAGCATATACATGTTTGTAAGGGATTAAGTCAGGAATTGAGGTTTAGTAGCATGTCCCTAGATCTTTAAGTATTAGCCATAGTTTGAATTGTGTTTTGCACAGGTTCCTCTCTGTAAATATCTCTTTATAGCTTGGATATCAATATATATACCTACTTGGACTTTAGATACCACAAACTGTAGAATAAACAAGCAACAGTACATTACTTACTGACTTATATTACAGGTTGGACCTCCCTGGTCCGTCACCATTAGGACCTACATGGTCTCGAAGGAGGAATTTTGCAGAACCAGAGGAGGTCATTTCTGGCTCCCCTGTGACCAGCTCCCCTCCAGCCTGGCTCCACTCCTGGCTTGGCCTCCTGGCTGGCTCCCCATCTGCCACCAGCCCTACTACCCTGCCACGGCAGCCCATGATACCACTGGAGGGGCTCCCAGCTCTGCCACAGCAAACCACTACCCTGCTGCCAGTGCTCCTGGCCTCGCCAGCCCCGCCAGCCTGTAGTCCCACCACTGGGACTCCCACCCTTGTCCATCTCCCACACTTCCGTGGCAGATCACTGTCAAGCCACCAGGATTCCCACCAGGAAACCCCACTGCCAGGACTTCCAGCCCCACCATAGCAGACTGCTGCCCCGCCAGAGACTGCTGGCATTCTGGCTTCCCTGCCACTGGCCCAGCTGGACTCCTGAGGCAGGGCTCCCAGCTGCTTGCCTCCCTGCAGCCAGCCTGGCTGTATTCCTGACCCTGCAGGGCTCCTGCCTCTAGCCCTCCATTAAGTATCTCTGGTCCAGCAACATCTGTGGTCCTGTCAGGAAGTCCCGGTTGAGAGAGGTTCAACCTGTAGTTCCATTAAGGAAAGCAGTTAAATATGTGCTTTATTATCTCGGTCCTGGAAAACTCTTAAGTGCATACTTAATTTTAAGCAAGTTCTTCAGGACTATTGACTTCAGTGAGACTTAGGCACATATTGGAAATTAAGCTCATATAACTGTAGGAATGTAGAGCTGGATGAGTCCTCAAGCAGTCATCGAGCCCTTCCCTTCTTGCTGAAGCAAGAGGAATTATATCCAGACCATCCATGACAAATAGATACTAAAAATATGGTATCCACCATTTGCAATTTGTTATGCACATGCTGAAACAGTTCAACTAGCCATCAGAGTGCAAAGAGAATACAGTGTGATTTAAGTGATTAATTACATACCAGGAATAGGATTTGAGCCCATCAAAGTAAACCAGTTTTTCCACTGACAACAGTGCATGTTGCTCCAGTCTCATAGCATATAATTAAACTGCACAGTTCATGAATAATTGATGGGCTGAAAATTTCTTCCCCAAACTCTTTGGAAACATCTGCAAACAACAAAGACATTTTGAGAAACCAGATTTGGGAACATTCACAAATAGAAAAAAGGCATATTATTTGTGAAGGAGAATTCAGTCATCTGTAGTCACAATCAAAGTCAAACAAAGACAGGCACCTTGACAAAATGCTCAGATATGTTAATCTGATGTTTTAAGGCCCTAAATACTTGTTTTACCTATTTTAGAGATGATTTGGTACTGGATTTGGTTGTCTTATTAAGATGCCTATATTCAAATCTTAGACTCTCTGGCTGCGTCTAGACTGGCTAGTTTTTCCAGAACATAAGAACATAAGAACGGCCGTACCAGGTCAGACCAAAGGTCCATCTAGCCCAGTATCCTGTCTGCCGACAGTGGCCAGCACCAGGTGCCCCAGAGGGGGTGGACCGAAGACAATGATCAAGCGATTTGTCTCCTACCATCTATCTCTAGCCTCTGACAAACAGAGGCCAAAGATACCATTTTATCCCTTGGCTAATAGCCTTTTATGGACCTAACCTCCATGAAA
>JANRFK010001234.1:111672178-111683910 GCA_030068395.1 Apalone spinifera
AGAGTCAGCAATCCTGGCTAATTAGGGGCAGCTGAGACAGGGCGGCTGCAAAATGAGTTCCCTCTGTCCTCATGCATGCACACACACACACACGCATACACACACCAGGGCCCCATTGCCCCACGGCCCCCCTCTACCAGCAGGCCTGTGCAAGGGAGGGACGGCCCAAACCCCTGGGTGACCCAGTCTGGGGTCTTGGCTGCCCCTGGGCATGGAGTGCAGCACTCTCCCCCCAACTTCTCACTTCCCCACTCCCCACTTCCCCTGGGACTTACCTCTATGACGATCACACCGACGGTGGATCTTCCCACACTGAATTGGTGTGCCACCGATTGGTAGCTGTCCGGGGTGGCCAGCTTCCATAGTGCGATGGCGACCCTCTTGTGCATGGGGATGGGTTCACGCAGCTGGGTGGTGGCTATCTGGAGCGCAGGGGTGAACCAGGTACACAGCTCCAGGAACGTCCACTTTCACATGCGGAAATTCCAGAGCCATTGCAGGTTGTCCCATTGCCCAAGGACCAGCCGGTCCCACCAGTCTGTACTGGTGTCCAGTCTCCAGAGTCGCCTCTCCACCCTGGGGTGGGGATGCCACAGGGAATCCATGGCCTTCATGGTGAGGGAGTCCAAGGCGCTCTGCGCCTCCTGGTCCTGGAACACGAGGGCACCAGCCTGGAGCTCCAGCTGCAGTTACTCGAAAATGGCCCACAGGGGCCAGAGCAGGCACATGGCCACCCATGGCTCCATGGCAGACAAAGCGAGGCACAAGAAACCAAAACCAGGAAAAAGCACTAGGGGGCAAAAGGCAGAGGGCCACCACCAAACCTGCTATGGCTATCAGTCCCTGCAAGAGGTCCTAAAGCACGGAGCAGGAGACAAATGGTTGTCCGGCGAGACCTCTTTAAGCACGTGTCTGAACGGAGCTCCAGCCCCACCCCCAGAAAGGGCTGGTGCCCTTTTGCCCTCTTCAAAATGGTTCCAGGCTTCTGCTTTTGCGCAAAAGCGTGCCACCAATCTAGACGCGCTTTTGCGCAAAAGTGCATCGTTCTAACGATAACTCCGGGACCAATCTAGACGCTCTTTTGCGGAAATACTTTTAATGGAAAACCTTTTCTGTTAAAAGTATTTCCGGAAAATCATGCCAGTCTAGACACAGCCACTGGAAATACATACATTTTCATTAAACTTTCATGCCTCATTTCACAGTAACAGTACTGTGAATACTAGTATGAAATACTGCAGAAAAGCACAGGCTTGTGTCTGAAGTGGTAGCTCTCCTAAGGGGGATTTAACTTCATATACTACTATTTCTAATCAATAGTAGATTTCAGTCCAATAAATTGCAATCCATGCCATGTCCCACTGATCTGGTAAAACAAAGACATTGTTTGTCAACAGCTGGATGTGGCAAATTTTAGTGCTTTTATCCCATGCTTTGCTTTAAAAGAATCTCTTTTTCATTATAAAGTCACAGTTCTCAACCCCCCTGTGAGTTGTACTTAAACCACTCCTTTTAAATGCCTATTGACTTAGCTACAGCTCCCCTGAAGAGCGCAGAGACTATTGTTTTTGAAATGCTTCCATCTGAGCTATGATGCTGGGTCTGCAGACAAGCATCACATTTCCCAAGAGGTTTCCAAGAGGAGTTCCATTTGGGAGTTGGGCTAGACTTGAAAGGGAGCAGGCTGGAGAGTCTTCTGCAAGGTAAATTAAATTTTCCTGTTTATTTATCTAACATAGAAAAAAAATGGTGCTGCCTAGCAGAGCATATGTTGGGCATAATGAAAGACAAACGTTGGCTTTGGAGGGAAAACAGACATTCATCAAAGTATGTGGAAGAACAAACAACTTTTTCATTAAAACACAATCGAAAGGTAGCTTCTCATATCCGTTCCACCTGCTTTCCCATGTCATGTGATGGATGGGAATCTGTTATTCTCTTCAACTTTCAGTCAGTTTCTTTCTACTGGAGTTGATGCAGGCCCACCCACACATGGCAGGCAATCCAGGGCTTACCACCCATAGGCATGGGGTAAGGAGCAATGCATGTGGTACCTTAAAAGATAAAATAAAGCTCTGCTTTGTCCCAAGCCCTGAGTAGAAACTCAGCCCAAGACCCATGCAGCACTTTAAACCTATTATGAGTGGTACTGACCTTCTGCACAGGGGTTGAATTTCCTCCTCCCCCAGGGCCCAATCCTGCAAGGTGTCAAATGCCTCAACTCTCATTACTTTCAACAGGAACTGAAGGCCAACATGTCCTATCATTGAGTCCTCAGTGCCTAAGAGGAAGCGTACAGACCACTGTCATAAGATAGTAAAGCCAATGTGCAGCACAATGAGGCACTTGTTCAAAGGAAAAGCAGATTTGTACAGAGTGTGCAAAGTTCTGTTTTCATTGCACTTTCCTGAAAAAAATATTATGTCCTCTTCCCTCACTTTAATGAATGGATCTTTCCCCTTCTTCCCCCCCTCCTTTCCCACCTGGCAGTGTCTTTTATTCCAGTGTGTTAACCCCATATCCTTTTATCTGTTAGAGATAGCATCACACCATGTAGCAACCTGCCACTGGATCAGGAATGACAATTGGATTCAGGGCATCAGGCCTCACACATACTGTGTAACCCAGTGTTAGGGGACATGGAGTAGTGTCATACCCACCTCTGGTAGATACCCAAGACGTCTATATTTTCTTATAGGTTGGCAACACTTGTATAGTTCAGCATGCCAAAAAAAAGCTTACTGAATTGAATTGTTAGCCTTAAATCAAACATCCCCCAAACCCTTTGTTCTGGGGGAAAAATCCCCAGCCAAGCGAGGACCTGGCTGTCTTCTGGTGTGGGCAGCATCAGGCAAATCAAAGCCATGGCACTTGGCTCTCTGAAGCAGGGTGCAGGTGGGAGTTTTCCCATCCCCACCCTCTGTTGAACCCTGCTGACACATAGACGCTAACTGCCTCCTCTCCACACCTATCCCAAAATGCTCTGCAACTTCCATCCTTTGCTGACGCCATATTAGAGAAAGGAGGGGTATGGGGCAAAGGCTGGGCAGAATTCGTAATGAAAGTGGTGGTGGGGATAAAGCAATTAAGGCCAGGACCCAAACAATTACTTTACTTTCATAGCTGATTCAAGAAGCCAAGGGGTGCTGGGGCTATGAACTGCCCAGTCTTGAGGTGCTGGGGCAAACATTAAGCACTGGGCAGAGGACAATTGTTTTACTTTTGTAAAAAGGCACTTTCAAAGTCTTCTTGTAAGCAGCTCCTGACTGTCACCACAGCCAGGGAGGCTTGCTGGGCCCTCTGCAAGGTGTGTAGGCCCTTCATGCTCTGGGAAGGGGCGGTGCCTCTGGCAGAAGGAACGGGGCTATCAGTAAACAGCCCTTAGCATCACCCAGATTGTACCACTCTGGCCCTTCTGACTCCCAGCCAGCCCTGAGAACTGCCCAAAGCATGTGGCACGGAGCTCCAATGGTGATTTAAAGGGCTTGGGATTGAGGCTGGGAGCCCTGGGCAATTGCTCCATTTTGATACTAACAAATAGGGAGGAACTGGTTGAGAATTTGAAAGTGGAAAGGCAGCTTGGGTGAAAGTGATCATGAAATCATAGCGGTCACAATTCTAAGGAAGGGAGAACAGCAAAACAGAGACAATGGATTTCAGGAAGGCGGATTTTGGTAAGCTCAGAGAGCTGATAGGTAAGATCCCATGGGAATTAAGACTGAAGAGAAAAACAACTGAGGAGAAAAACAATTGAGGAGAGTTGGCAGTTTTTCAAAGGGACATTATTAAGGGATCAAAAGTAAGCTATTCCGCTGAGTAGGAAAGATAGAAAATATGGCAAAAGACCACCTTGGCTTAACCACAAGATCTTGCATGATCTAAAAATAAAAAAGGAGTCGTATAAAAAATGGAAAGTAGGACAAATTACAAAGGATGAATATAGGCAAACAACACAGGAATGCAGGGGCAAGATTAGAAGTGGTCATCTAGATCCTTCCTTCCTTCAATATGGCCTTAAAATTAACTGTTAAACTGGGAATAAAGTTCTACACCAGACTGGGGGGTTATTTCAAGAAGGAGTGTAAAGACTCACAAAGCTGTGCTGGGAAAGGAGTAGAGGTGGGTTTATTAAACTTATTTGCTGGAAAACTGATTTTTTCATTTGGAAATTTAAGCAAGTTACGGTAAAAAAAATCCTTTAAAAATAAGCTCAAAATTGAAATGGAACACTTAGAAGTCTTCACAATGAAATGTTCTGAGTGATCTCAATCTAGGTTTGTGGGTTAATTGGGGTGATGAGGTGATTGTCAGTGTGTGAAAATTTTCAATTGACTCTTTGTTCTGATGTGGGGGAAATAGTGAACTCTCAAATGTATTCCTGAGATGCAAAAGCTATTTCCCAACTAGTTCTTGGAATGAGAACACCTTTAAAGGTCTAGAGAAAGCAATTATTCTCCTTTGATGAGTCTATCAACAAGCAGAGGCTAGGTCATCTAAGATGAATAAATACCTTTGTAACATATGCTATCGACCTGTAATCTTATTAGCAGTTTTGGTCTGGTTATCCCTTCCCCTGTGAGCTAGATTGGGACTTGGACTCCATACCTACCTATGGGTGTAAGCCCTCCTTTTATGCCCTGTGTAGGAGACACAGACATTAAAACCAGATCCAAAGAAGTAAGTGGGTGCTGTCAGCCTGTGTAATTCCTCTCTCCTCTTCCTACAGCAGGTGGTTAGAGAGAAACAGGGAATGGCTGGATCCAAGGCCACACTCCACCGATCTGAAAAAGCACAAGGGACTTGCACTGTGACTGGTATAGAACAGCAGCAAGTTAGGATCCTTACCTCAAGCAAGGGGGAAGCATTCAGAGGGGTGTCTCTGAGGCTATGTCTACACTACAAGTTTTTTCGGCAAAATATATACAAATGAGGGACACACTTGCATGAGTTGTGATCTCATTTGCATATTTTCTGTTGATCCGTTTTTGTGCTGGGGTTTTTGTGCAAAACCAAGCAGTGTGGACATTTTGTTTTTGTGCAAAAACCCCTTTTTCTGCAAGATCGGTATACCCTATACCGATCTTGCAGAAAAAGGGGTTTGCACAAAAAGAAAACGTCCGCACTGTTTGGTTTTGCACAAAAACAGATTGGCAGAAAATATGCAAATGAGATTGCAACTCATGCAAATGAGTCCCTCATTTGCATATTTTTTGCCGAAAATACTCATAATATAGACGTAGCCTGAGACAAAGGCTTTGTCTACGGTGCTTTAAACTGAAAGAATGGTCACAGCAGGAGTGCTGGGAGAAAGCCTCCCAGTGCTCCATATAAACCACCTCCGCAAAGGGAGTAGCTAACAGCTTTTGGAGCCTGTAAAGAGCTGTAACTTGCTGCACTCGGTGGGAGGGATGTTTTAGTACACCCCTAAGCCCAAAAGCTATAGTGCAGCAAAGCACAAGCGTAGCCTGAGCCATAATGTCTTATGAGATTACAGAGATGATGAAGCTGTCATATCACTCCTTGCTTAGAGCTGTGCCTGTGTGTGTCTGGACAAGGTGTGTGGGAGGGTGGCTCTGTGCTCCCAGAAGGGGCGGGGCTAGGAGCAGTCAGTCCTCAATTCCATGCCCTGCCCTACCCTACCCCACCAGCCTTTAGCATTGCAGTAGCAGCAGCGGTGGCAGGGAGCCCAGGGCCTTTTGAATTGCTGGTCCCTAGGGCAACAATCCCCTTTATTCCTCCTCCACTCCCCTGAGTTGGCGAGTCTGGCTGTGCCTAAAGGAGCTGAATATGACAAAGTTGTTTACTTTTCCTGTTTTCCTGGGGGCTGATTTTCCTCTCATTTGCACCAGTATAAATCCAAAGTAGTTTCACTGAAGCCCATTGAGTTAGTCAGTTAATGTAAGTGTAATCTGCCAAGCTAATGTAAGTGAGAATCAGACCCCTCAGTATGCCCCAGATTATAAACTCCTCTAGGAAGGGAATCTATTCTTTGTTTGTTCTGTGATGGGCCATGAACATCTATGGAACTATAAAGAACAATAACTAAATGAGAAATGTTTTCAGTAAAAGCACACAAAGCTTTTTGGAATGCACTCATCTGCTCTCAATATAATTGGTTTATGTTTTTACGCTTCTGAGTACTCATCACTGCATGACTCTCTGGTCAATCATGAGCCAAATATTGATCATGTATTTAATAATAATTACCATATTTATCTTCCGAGAGAGCAGGGAGTCTTTGTTCATTAGTGTTAGTGAAGACTTGAAAGGTGACAGAAGAGTAGAAGCATTATCATGTGGTGACGGACATCTGTTTTGTGCTGTGTTATAAGGTTTGCCTTAGAGTTCCCAAATTACTGGATGTCTGATTGGTTATAGAATATCTCTGTTGTTGACTCTGAGTTCAGTTCAAAGTTTAAGAAAAGGGTTATTCAAAGGACACCGACCATAGTCCTCTACTTGTCGGTCATGTTTTTGCTGCTTGAAGTCATACAAACAAACGAGACATTGAGAATGCTCTTGAAGTTGTGATTTGGCTGGGAAAGAACTCAAGAGGGGAGAGTGGAGTAGAGATATTCTGATCTGTGCTTACATCTACAATCCAAATTTCAGGAAGAACAATAGTGCCCCGATCTTGGATCATCTTGTAATTATGAATCTGATGGCTCTTGGGCTGGACACATTGAATATTCGTGTAAATGGCTTTCACTGAGGCCAGCATGGCCAGTGAGCAAGCCACAACTCAGCAGGCTCCAAAAGTCTTGGGATGTATTTGCTGGGCATTCTCAGGGCCTGGAGGCCGAGTTACAGTCCGCCATCCCACAGCACTGGGTTCTGCCAATCATCCAGAGGAGGGAGTGGAAGGGAAAGGGCAGAGGTGTGTGCCTCAATCTCCTGATGCTAGTACAAGAGACCCACGTGCCCTGGACCACTTCCTACCTCTCCTGTTCTCCAGTTTGGAGCTTGGTCCCATCACTGAACTTCCTTTTCAGAAGAAGTTGCTCATAGTCTCAATAATTGAGACAATAGTTAGTTGGGGGCTTCTCAGATCACTTTTCAGGGTCCATTCCCCTCCCCCATCAGGGAGAAAATGAGATCAGGATGGCCTTGGCCTCCCAGTCAGGTCATAGATCCCTGTGTCCTGGACGTTACAGCGTGGCTGCTTTCCTGAAGACATGTCTCTTTATAAACAATGCCCTGGTTTGACTGGCAGATCCCCTTTTTAAGCAGGTCCTCTGTTTGGAGCATGCTCTGCAGCTTCTTAGCCCAGTACTGCTCCACAACTACCTTAGCCTTAGTGAGGGGTCTGTAAGCCCCAGCACAGTCCATAACATTACTCACCAGCTTTGTCACTAAAGTTTTGGCGGTTCCTAGGATGTAACTGGAAACTATTAATTATGGTTCTTTTTAGTTGGGCTTTTTCTTGACCTATAAAGTTTAAGTAGCTTTTTTTTCTCCCCAAACCACCCTCCCTCTGAGTCTAACTCTGTGGGCTGTGGACTAAATAGGACACTTGTGTGGGAAACATATTGGAGCCATGTGGAATACAGGCTTTATTTTCAGAATGTTTGCAAACAGACACCAGCCTTTGACTTGCCCCCATTCATGAGTCTACCTGGGACAGAGGGAGGCCACAGGCATTTCAAGTTGTACCTTCATTTGCTTAAATAGCATATTTATTTGTACCCAAAGACAGGGCAAAATCGAGGCCTTATGGAAGGCCAGACAGAAGGGCAGTGTGAAGCTGAACAAGCCTTCAGAATGAAGTGTCACTTTAAAAGTCATGGTCCCGTCCCTGGTTCGCCTCTTGAACCAGGAGGAAAATAATTTGCTACTGGATTGTACTAGTAACAAATTCATTCGTGATAGTGCTGTTTTAGATCAATTTGCTGGTGTATGGATGGGATGGAGCCAAGGCCCTGCCACTCCACACTTTGCTCTGCCCATTCCCAACCCACTTTTACTAGCAGGATGTAGCAGCCCTACAAAACCTGTTGTTCTTCTTCGGGTAGTGTCCTCATGGGTGCTCCACTGTGAGTGTCGGGCTTGTCCTGGTACCGCAGATTGGAGATTTCTTAGCTGTTGCTGGTAGTGTATGCGCGGCAGCCATCTTGTGGCTTTTCGCACCGTTTCTAGTTGTGCAGTCCAGCTCCCACCAGTTCCTCCTAACCATCTTCGGGCGCAGATGGAGAAACAGCTCCCTCTCCTGTCGTTTCTCAAACCTGAGAGGAGAACGTCAATTTAGTTGTAAATAGTTATTCTATCGTTATCTAGTTAGTGTTAATACGTTTTAAAAAATCTTTTTTTTTTCATAGTACTTTCTCTTAGGTAGTTATATTGTAATGCCTGGCTCCCCAGGCCTCAAGAAGTGTGCAGTATGCAAAGACTCCATGCCCGCTTCAGGCGGGCATTCATCCTGCATAAAATTCATCCTGTGTCTCGGTGAGGGGCACATTCCACAGAAATGCCCCCACTGTTCAAAGCCAGGGCACGTAGAGACCGCGAAATGCGACTCAAAATGTTATTTTTCAACAAGGCACTCAGGCCACAGTCAGACCCTTCCGCGGAGGTGCCTTGCCACTTTTCAGCCAAGATGGCTCACAAGAAGAAGCCTCCTTCCTCGTCTCTCTCTTTACCGCCGAGAGTAAGTACGGGTGATGAGCCGGGAACCTCAGGACTGATGGTGACCCGTAGGCCGGAGAAAGAGAAGCACGCGCGCAGCGCGTTGGCATGTAGCCTGGCAGAACGTACGCCACATCGCCCTAAATTGGCTTCAGCACCCTCAGCACTGTCTCTCTCATTGCCGACTCGATTAGCAACTGTAACCATATCACCAGACTTTCTGGCACCGAAAGCCTCAGAACCAAGAGCCTCAGCATTCACCACTGCAGCATCGACTATGCTGTCAACACCGACTCCATCGCCAGTACTGACTTTGCCTCCGGTGCCGGACACCTTGCCACAGGGACTGATTCAGACCACGACACCGAGTGCCTAGACCACTGTTCAGGCGGCACCGATGCACATGAAACAGACCTCTTCTTGGATAGTACCATCTCCTAAATCGACTCTATCTGCATCACCAGCACCACAGGATACAGAACTGAGTAGAGTGAGGAAGAGTGCACATAGGCTGTCTACTCTATCTCCTAGTCCTGAGCCAGAAGCTTTCTCTCCTGAACCACCGTCTCCACCGGTGCATTCACCTCGTGCAGTCCGTTGTTCCTCTCCCTCAAGATATCGTGCACCCAGCATCTCACCTCCTCAGGGACGTTACTACTACTACCGCAATTATTCTCCATCGCCTTCATATCCTAGACGATGCTCCAGGTCTCCTAGATCTTCATATCAGAGGACCTCTCACTACAGGCACCATTACTCGTGTGACCATGATTACTCACCTTACCATGACGACCGCTGGCATAGACACTACCCTTAGAGGGACCGCTTATTGCGCTCGCCTGCCCACTCAAGAGCCATATCACTGTCACAGGCTCCTTTGTCTACTGCACCAGCTAAGAGTAGACCTGTCTCTCCATGGATAGACAGACCACCCACACCTTCTGGCGACCACCCAGTGGTGATCAAGAGTATTCCTCCAGACACCGCCTACCCCTCGGATACGGAGGACTCTCAGCACCAGTTCCCTGCAGATGTGGCTTCATCTTCCCCAGACAATGCCGTATTCCAGGGGGATACCTCACCAACGGATGACCTAAAGGACTTCCAAGAGCTTTTTAAAAGGGTCACTGAGAGCCAAAAGGTCCAGTTGGGAGAGGTTCAGCAGAAGCAACACCACCTGCTGAGGAACCTGCACCCATCCCATTCCTCAAAAATTGCACTCCCACTAGATGAGGTGGATATTGGAGATAGCTAATGGTATTTGGCAAACTCCAGCCTCAGCTCCACCCACCAATAAGAAGGCGGACAAAAAATATTTTGTTCCGGCCAGTGGTATGGAGTTCCTGTTTAACCACCCACAATCAAATTCCCTCGTGCTGGACATTGACCAGCAAAGAGCTAAGGCACCTCAATATAAGAACTCCGGGGACAAGGATGTTAAGAGGCTCAACTTGTTCAGCAGAAAAGTTTATTTGTCTGCCACATTGTCACTCCATATGGTGAACTATTCAGCCTTGCTGGCCAACCATAGTTTCAATAATTATGTCAAACTTGTCCCTCTCCTCGAATACCTCCCGGAGGCCAAACGCCAAATACTAAAGGCGTTCACATATTCCCGCTCAGCGCTCCACATTGAATTAGACGCAGCCGATACAGCAGCCCAGATCACAGCAACATCCGTGGTCATGTGGAGGACATCATGGCTCCATATGGCGGCAGCTCCCTAGGAGCTTCAAAACAAAGTTGAGGATTTGCCATTCAATAGGCAAAACTTATTTGCAGACAAGACAGACCACGTTCTGCATTCTGGAAAGGACACCCGTACCATACTAAGGACATTAGGGATGTATACGCCACCTTTCGGGCGGAAACGTTACACACCCTACCAAAGGCAGAGGCCACTCCCCTATGCGCCACCCTAAGGGAGACAATATGACCCTCAAAGAGGAAGACAACATCCCCAGAGGCATAGTCCACAACCACCTAGACCAGCTCATCAACAATCAAGCAAGCAGCGGGTTTGACGGGAACATCGAGGGATTGCAAACCATTCAGTTGCTACCCACCTGCAATGTCACCAAAGCACTTTTCCATCATCGCTTATGGCCCTTTCAAGAACGTTGGGTGGCAATAACATTCGACCGATGGGTCATGCAGCTCATAAAATCTGGCTATATAATCCCATTTCTATCCCTCCCCCCCTCCATCTGTCCCCCTCCCTCCCTCTTCAGGGACCCATCTCACAAATCTCTTCTCGCTCAAGAGGTATCCCACCTACTCAACATAGGAGCGATATAAAGAGTTCCGGAGGCATTTCAGGGCAGGGGTTTTTACTCCCATTATTTTCTGACAGAGAAAAAGTCAGGGGGATGGAAGCCCATACTCGACCTTCCACAACTCAATCATTACCTCCGCAAGCAGCACTTCAAGATGGTGACATTAGCAACAATCATTCCGGCATTGGAACAGGATGACTGGTTTGCATCCCTCGATTTACAGGATGCCTACTTCCATATTGCCATTCATCCGGCCCACAGGAGATTCCTCCACTTCTAGTAGGCAAGGCCCATTACAATACAAAGTTCTTCCATTTGGACTATCCTCAGCCCCAAGAGTTTTCTCCAAAACGCTCGCAGTAGTGGAGGCCTTTCTTTGTTGCCTAGGAATCATCATTTTTCCGTATCTAGATGATTGCCTCCTCGGAGCACGTTCATTCAAGAAAGCCTCACAAGCCGTCACCACCACGAGGCATTTGTTCGACGTATTGGGGCTCATAGTCAACATTCAAAAATCCTCTCTTATGCCATAGCAGTCCAAAGAGTTCACAGGCGCGCGCCTACCTACCTGCTGCCAGGTTCCGTACCATTCAAGTTCTGGTACAAGTCGTTACCACAAGCCCTACCGTAGCCGTCCTCACATGTTTCCAACTTTTAGGACACATGGCGGTGACGACATATGTTGTGCCCAACGCAAGACTCAACCTCCACTGCCTTCAGCACTGGGTGTCCAAAATATATGCCCCTGGCAGACACGACGTTCACAGGATGGTAGTAGTTCCCATCACGGTCAAGCGATCCCTTACCTGGTGGACTGCGCCTCACAATATGATG
>JANRFK010001234.1:111687808-111702022 GCA_030068395.1 Apalone spinifera
CATGGTACGTACATTCCAGAACCCAATTCTGGTCTTAATCTTGGTGCTCAGGACCTCCATCTTCAGGTCAATAGCTTCATTTCTGCTTTCACCTCTGGCAGTCATACACAACACTGAAAGTGACTCTGCAAGGCCATCACACACAGTTGATATGGAATTCTTTGTTGCTGTTTCCATAACAAAAGCTTTTTCTAGGTCAAGATTGTTAGCCCTGAGCCAAACCCCCAATCCTGGAGGACTGGTGTGCATGCTTAGTCTGGCTCCTCTCCCCTTGACCTTTCCAGCTTGGTTGAACCTACCAGAAGCACTAAGCTCCCACCAGCATAGCTCCTGGAATCATAAGAACACGCAAGCTGCCCCACCCCGACAAGGAGCATGCACAGTGAGCAGATGCACAAAAACATGCACTCATTGAAAAGAAGAACAATGCAGTAATAACAGCCTGGCAATTAGAATTGGACAAGAAATTTTTGACAAAACATATTTTGTTGACAAAAAAATGCTGATTCATCGAAACAGAAACAGCGAATTTTGCAAAAATGTAGAAAAAAGTATCATAATTGTTTTGTTTCAACATTTCTGAAATGAAACATTCCAAGTTTCCAATTCAAAACAATTTTTTGTTTCAGCATAAGAACTAATCAGACTTTATAAAGTTAAAGAATAAAGTTGGAAATCAAAATTAAATGTTTCTAAATTGTCAAAATAAAACATTTTGATTGACCTAAACTGAAAAAAAATGTTTTTTCTGTTTAAAAAAAAATCTGATTTTGACTTTTAACTGGATTTCAAATGGGAAAAAATGTCAAACTCTCAAAAATATTCAGGGAAGAGAAATCTGCTTCCCATATGGCTCTACTGGCTATCTCCACAGTTGTCATCATGCCATATGCCATTGATGATTCACATTTTCATGGCAATTTTGGGGAAAGAGATGAATTCCTCTGCTCAAAATGCATGAGTCTGCTACATGAGCCAAGGAAGAGTTTCCATTAGCCACTTCTAGGATAAGGTTTAATATGCAAACTGGCTTGATTTCATAAACTCCAAAAATGTATGGCAAGAAACTAGAGCTATTCTATAAACATTACAAAGATAAATTCAATAATAAATGGATAAGTGTGATTTATTTGTACAGTAGCATTGAACAAGAACATGTGATGGGAAAGGCTGCTGTTAGGTTTGTCTTGCCAATCAAGATGAACCTAACTACAATATTTGGGTCTAAAAATGAACTTTCCCAGAGTTTGGGATGGTTTCAGTCCAGGGCATGGGAAAAGAAAGGAGGACATTTGGTTTTAAATGAACATGAACATCAGCTGTGTAAAAAAAGTCTAGCATGTGGGAAGTTAATAGTCTTGGTTCTCCTCTTATGTCTGCTGCTGATCCATGAAGGGAGAGGTGCTACAGAGGTGAGATAAGGATCCAGTTCACCAGATACTGAATGAATTTATAGTTTTGCTACCCTTTGCTATCAATGTGTGACAGGACTCTCTTAGTAAAGTCCACTGCAGCCAAGCCACTTGCATCATGGAGGGGATAGTACTTTATTGCTAGAGACTGTGAACCTGACCTTTCATTGCCCTACACTTTTTGTAATTTCTTACACCAGGACAAGGCACTTTGGGTCTCATTTGGAAGCATATCACACTGATAGTGCTCACTTTGTCCCCATGTAACTGACTTCCCAAGCTGCAAGGCAATGGAGTATCAGACCTTGTCCCTTCTATAGCAGCCAGCAGGTATTCATGGGGCACCTTAAAAACGAACGATTTTATGCGGTCATGAGCTTTCATGGGCTGGAACCCACTTCATCAGATGCATGAAATGGAAACTTCAACTTGGCAGCGATATGTTCCCATGCAAAGAGGGGAGTATTACATAACTATGTGGAAGATCAGTGCTAACGAGGTCAGTTCAATCAGGGTAGATGTGGCCCATTCCCAATAGTTGATGAAAAGGTGAGAATACTAAAAGGCGGGGGGGATTACTTTTTGCAGTGAACCAGCTACACTCAGTCTCTATTCAGACCCAATCTGATAATGTCAAGTTTGCATATGAGTTCCGGTTCTGCAGTTTCATTCTGTAGTCTTTTTTTTTTTCCTAACATAAGGGATAATGTAACACTCCTCATTGTTTTTGCTGAAACACAGCTACACCTCAGAAACAGGTATCCATGGCAATTCTTCAGACTGTCTCTTGAGTGGGCACATTTATTTCTTTTGACATAGGATCAAGGCACCACCAGTTTGGTACATTTAAAAATGACTGTCTTGTTTAAGGTGATTTCCCTATCTTTACCTAACCGTGTTCGAGTGTGCAGCTTATTAATTTAAAAGATACATACCGATGGTGAACACCACAGCTGCTTACCCAAGATATCCTCATTTGCAGCTCAGGGACATTTCATCTAGCATGCCAGCACCAGATAGCTATGCTGAAAAATTATTCATGAGGTATCGTTTGTTTTGGCCAAGCATATATTTGTTTAAATGTTAATATCTCGGCTTGTGCTTTAGTACAGCCTGTTTTGTCATCTCACTGAAATGATCTCCACTGTGTTTCATATCAGGATCTCTTAGGCTCGAGGGAAAAACTAGCTCATTTTGTCTAATTCTTAACCCACTGGAATGGCTTTCCAACCAAAATGTTTTTTTTTTTTCTGAACAATTTCATTTTGATAGCCATTGTCCCATTTTTCAACAGAAAAAAGGAAATCAGATCGTGGCCTCCCTTCCTACCCATGCTGCCAGAGGAGGGGGGTTACTGCCAGCTCTTCTTGTGGCCAGACAGGTGCCAGACCACAAGGCTTGCCCCAGGATCAGGGACAGGGATAGGACACTGTGGTCAGATAGGGGCCAGCCCCTGACTGGGGCCTTGTTGGCCAGGCTGCCACAGCTGGTGCCCAAGCCGGGCCACTGCAGCTGGGCTGTTGCAGCAGTTGTGGGATCGCCATGGTTGGGCCACAGGGTCTGCCCCAGAATCACGGTGGCTGGGGAGAGACCGTGACTGTCAGATGGGGGCAGTATCTGCCGCCACCAGCCCCTCTTACTATTCCAGTTTGGAGTTGAGCACACATCCCCTAGAGCATGCCCTCAGCTGGCCCTTTAAATGAGCAGAGTCCCACAGCTGGCTTTTGCCAAAGTGCAGCTGGTTCTCCTTCAAGAGACATCCCTGGGGATGCTCCACATCAGGTGTAGAGCATCCGAGCACCTCTGGACGGAGTTTTGCTAGTAGTGCCTCAGCAGGGGTCATGCATGCGCGGCGCGCAACGTGTGCAAACTCCCTGACTAGCTATGCGCATGCGTGGCACCCCACATCCCTTAAGTTCCTTTCTACCTTGCCTGACTGTGGACGGAACGCGGCAGTGCTCTCTCTCACTTAGCTTAGTTAGTTAGTTAGTTCTCAGTTAGTTTCTAGTTTAGTGTTTAGTCTTTCTTGTTCAACATTGGCTTTCTTGTTCAACATTGTTACTGGTACTTAAAAAAAAAAAATAAGAGTGGCGCGGGGTTTGAACCGCCACTTCAGCGCTCAAGCCAGTATGAGTTCTCCCAGCTTCAAATGCTGTGCGCTCTGCAGCGGTGCGATGTCCACATCCAACAAGCATGTGTCCTGCCTCTAATGCTTGGGGAGCTCTCATTCACTCAGAGATTGCCCCCACTATGCTAAAATGAGACCTAGGTCTCACAGAGATAAGGAGCTTAAAGTGAAATTGCTCCATATTGACAGCAACAAAAGACATGCCTCTGACCCAGGATCTGGGCGGGGCTCATCATCTAATAAGGAAATCTCTAAGCCTTCTAAAAGAAGGGCAAGTTCTTTACCTCAGGACAAGAGCCGCCTCAGCACATTCGACCTCCCAGGTACCTCGGGCGAACAGCGTATTAAGCCTGAAAGCGCTTCAAATGCTGCAGCGATAGAGGCAAAGCGCCACTCTGTGCCAGCCTCAGTAAACCCGGTAATGTGGACCCCAATGACAGCTACACCGGTATCTCAGCCGCTCACGATGGCACCCAGTGAGGGGATAGAGCACTCTCTGAATGCTGCCCCCTTTTCTCAACAGTTAGGGGCTACAGCTCTTCCTCTCATCTCTGAGAGGAAGCTCCTCTCAGTTAGCGCAGCCCTCCATGTCGCAAACTCTCCTGGTCACTTACAGGAAGAGTAAAGACTTGTACATTGATTCAACCCTTCACTCTCCTATATTGAGTGAAGATAGATATATTCAGTCGCTACTCTCTGACGACTCAGATCCACAATCCCCCCTCTCACAAGAAGAGGAGGAGGAATGTGAAGTGTTCTCACCGGAGCCCTCCCCCCACTTAACCTCAAGGGGCACTGGGGACACATAGGTACATGCCACCAGACCTCCTCACAGCACAGATGGCCCTGTGAGATCCATATCTTTGGATGGCCCCTCCGGCGGCATACCCCCCTCAGTGGCAAATGTGAAACCATCATCCACATCAGCACAAAAAGAGATTGTGTAAAAGAAACACATAGAGAAGCCGCTCTCATGCTTCACTGAATCTCCTCACAGAGACATGAGGAGTGATAATGACAGCCAGTACTCCCCCAGATTAGCCACAGGGTCTCTGACTCACAGGTCATCATTAGCAGATATGGGAGAAGCGATGCTACCTCCCACTGCAAATACTTCAGAGGACATAACCTTTTTCCAAGACTTATTTAAACGTGTAGTGCAAGACCTGAACATCCCAGTGGAGGAGGTACAAGACGCTCCTCACAACCTCACTAACATCCTACAGCCCAGCTCATTTTCAAAAATTGCTCTCCCTATCAATCCAGCTATTCTCTAACCTGCAAAAACTATGGCAAACACCTGCCTTGATTCCCTCTACTAGCAGAAAGGCGGATTGAAAATACTTTGTGCCACCCAAAGACTCTGAGTTTCTCTTCACACATCCCACCCCTGACTCTCTGGTGGTGGATGTACAACAGAGAAACAAGCAACAAAATCGCTCAACCCCATCCAATAAGGAGAACAAAAGACTAGATGACTTTGGCAAGAGAGTGTATGCGTCTGCTACACTTCAGCTGAGGGTGGCAAACTATTCAGCCCTTCTCAGTAAATATGACTACAACAATTATATAAAAATGAACTTATTTATTGATGATTTGCCAGACAGTAAAAAAGGGCACTTTAAGGCCATTGTCTCTGAGGGCCAGGCAATTTCACGGACAGCGCTCCAGGTGGCGCTTGATGCAGCAGACACAGCCACTAGAGCATTGGCTACAGAGGATACTATGCACAAGGCCACTTGGTACAACTCCTCGGCCTTCCCGAGGCAACTTCAGACAGCTGTAGAAGATCTGCCCTTTGAGGGTAACAGTCTCTTCTCCTCGAAGACCAATGAGCTTCTTCAGTCCATGGCCATCCTTCAATCCTTGGGTATTCAGGCCCCTACAACGAGATCCAGACAATATAGATATCAGTTGTACCACAGGCCAAGATACCAGCAGCCCCCCTTCTAGTACCACAGCCAGGAACAACCCCCTTACCAGCAGCAGGGTCGGAACAGGCAGCAGAGGCAGCGTTCTCAAACCAACACCCCCAACTGCCAGGGGCAATCCAATAAGCAAATTTGAGAATATAGTCAAGAGATCGAAAATCAGATCGCCATTTCCAGCAAATCAAAACCCTTACAATCTCTTCCAGTTTTGTTTACTCCCCTTCCTCCACCAATGGGAATTTATTACCTCAGATAAATGGATACTTCAAACTATCTCCCAGGGATACACCATCCTCTTTCTTTCCCTTCTCCCCTCCCACCCTCCAAACCTGTCCCTCTTTAAGAACCCATCTCACGAGATCATCTTACGACAAGAGATAGATCGCCTGCTGCATATAGGATCCATAGAACCTGTCCCATCTTAATTCCACAGAACAGGGTTCTATTCTCACTATTTTCTAATCCAAAAGAAGTCTGGTGGGTGGAGACCTATCCTGGACCTCAGATACCTAAATAGCTTCATAAAGAAACAAAGGTTTAAAATGGTTACTCTAAATACAATCATACCAGCTCTGGAGCCGGGTGATTGGTTTTCCTGTCTCGACTTGCAAGATGCCTATTTTCATGTTTCTATCAGACCTTCTCATTGGTTTTCTCCATTTTACTTTAGGTGCACACCATTTTCAGTACACAGTCCTGTCCTTCGGACTTTCTACAGCTCTGAGAGTTTTTTCCAAGATCCTAGTGGCAGTCACTGCTCACCTAAGGAGACAAGGGATCACTATATATCCCTACCTGGATGACTGTCTAGTAAAAGCAAGGTCCAGACAGGAGTGCCACCGGCATACTCACATAGTGCTAGACTGCCTCCACTCTTTACAGCTCCTAGTGAACCACCCCAAATCAATGCTTTCTCTCTCGCAGACCATCCAATTTATTGGGGCACACCTCAATTCTGTCACAGCCAAAGTCTCCCTTCCTACCGACAGAGCTACTCACATCGAGCACCTGGCATTATCCCTCCAGGACATGCCTACAGTCACCGCTCTCGACTGCCTCCGACTGTTAGGCCATATGGCTTCCTGAAACCCTGTGGTTCCCAATGCGAGACTATTTATGAGGTGTCTCCAAAGCTGGCTCCTAATGCAGTACAGACCAAACATTCATTCACTAACAAAAGGCTAACTATGCCTCCATCAGTCAAAGCATCACTGAAATGGTGGACAGAGGTGTCTAATCTAACTACAGGCACACCCTTCCAATCCATAGAGCCCTCAGTGATCATCACCACAGATGCCTCGCTCACAGGCTGGGGCACTCACATAAAAGGGAGAACAGTTCAAGGACTGTGGTCTCCCACAGAACGTGCCCTGCACATAAATATCTTAGAACTCAGGGCCATTCGCCTAGCGTGTCAAAAGCTGCTCCTTCAGGTGACAGGAATACATGTCCGTGTCTTCATGGACAACACGGCATGATGTTTGATGTAAACTGACAAGGCGGAGCATGGTCACAGCCCCTGTGCAGAGAAGCCATAGCCCTTTGGAACTGGGCAATAGCACGGGATATCCAGTTATTCGCATGCCATATACCTGGGACTCTCAACACAACAGCAGACGTGCTAAGCAGGGCCCTTCCCCAGGAGTACGAATGGGAGATGGACCATACAATCTTGCGAGAAATATTCAACCAATGGGGCCAGCCTTGCATAGATCTGTTTGCCACCAGATCCAACAGAAAATGCAAGATGTATTGCTCTAGAGCGGGCAAACACTCCCTAGGAGAAGCTCTGACTCTCTCATGGAATGCACCCCTACTATACACATTCCCTCCATTTCCCCTCCTGAACAGGGTCATCATAAAACTAAGGAGGGACAAAGCGAAAATCATCCTCATAGCCCCATGCTGGCCACGACAGCCTTGGTTCCCTCTGTTACTCGGGGATGACACAATACCATCCAATCACATTACCACAAGTTCCTTACCTCCTCTGTCATCTGCAAATCAGCATGGCTCACCCTCAACTCACGATGCTCCAGCTAAAAGCGTGGCACCTCAATAGTTCACTGGCATAGAGTTCCAGTGCTCCCAACAAGTCCAGGAAGCTCTTCTGCACAGCAGAGCTCCTGCGACAAGAAAAACATAGATCAGCAAATGGACATGATTTACACACTGGGCCTGCGAGCTCAATATATCACCGCAAACAGCCCCACTCATGACAATACTGGAATACTTACTACACCTGAAGCAGTCTCATCTCTCATTAGCCTCAGTCAGAGTGCACTTAGCAGCTATAACAACATTCCATGTACCACTGGATGACACCACTTTGTTTGCATACCCCACGATGAAAAGGTTTCTGAAGGGCCTGCAAGCTCTTTACCCTGACGTGTCACCCCCACAAGAACCATGGGACCTCAACCTGGTTCTGGCAACCTTAACAAAACCGCCCTTTGAACCTATGGCTACATGCTCTTTATTCCACTTAATGCTTAAAACAGCGTTCATAGTGGTTATCACATCGGCGCACAGAGTAAGTGAACTGGCCGCTTTCATGTCAGGGCCACCATTTACTATTTTTCTCAAAGATATTGTGTCCATGCGGCCACACCCAAAATTTTTAGCTAAGGTCCGCATGGCCTTTCACATAAATCAAACAATACACCTACCTGTGTTTTCCCCAAAGCCCCATTCTAACACCTTTGAAGCACAGATGCAATGCTCAACGTCAAAAGAGCTCTTTCTTTCTACATTGACAGAAAGAAGTCATTCAGGTTCTCTCCTCACCTATTTGTTTCCATCGCTAACCATAACATGGGAGAGAAAATATCATCTCAAAGACTATCCCATTGGATATCAGAGTGTATTAATACCTGCTACTCACTTAATGACTTAACTCTGCCTGCTCCAATCCAAGCACACTCTACCAGGGCAGTTGCAACCTCGATCGCATACCTCAGGAAAGTTCCACTGGAGGACATCTGTGCAGGAGCAACATGGTCCACGGATCACACTTTTGCAAAACACTACTCGTTCGCCTCGGGTCTTTTATGCCACACTAAGTTAGCTAAGGCTGTCCTGCAGACCGCATACTTACTGTATCCAAAGTTCCTACCTCTATAAGATAGACTGCTTGTAGTCACCTGAAGTGGAGCACCCCCAGGGACGTCTCTCGCAGGAGAAGAGGAGGTTCTTCGAGATGAGCCTCCCTGGGGGTGCTCCACTACCCTCCCTTCCTCCCCTTTACTTCGGAAACCTTAAAAAAAAAAGTAAATAAACAAAACAAAATATAACAGCAATCATGTTAATCACGCTCCTCCACTGGGTTCCGGATAGAGAAGGAACTGAAGGGAGGTGGGGGGCCACGCATGCGCATAGCTAGTCAGGGAGTTTGTGTGCATCGCGTGCCATGCATGCGCGGCCCCCGCTGAAGCACTGCTAGCAAAACTCCATCCAGAGGTGCTGGGATGATCTACACCTGATGTGGAGTATCCCTAGGGACGCTCATCTCGAAGAACGTCAGTTACAGGAGGTGAGTAACCTCCTCTTTTTACCTGGGCGCACCGCCTCACTGTCACCTCTAGTTAAAGGTGAAATAGACAAAAAAAGACCATCCAGACATGAGTAATTATGCATTTTTAAAATTTTGAATTAATTTTTCATTTTAATTTAAAAGTTGGGTGTATTTGGGGAATCACAAAAAGATCCATATTTGGCTCTAGAGCCGTAGGTTGCTGACCCTTGCCCTTGCCCATCCCTACTTGGTAACATGTGAAGCAGCTACTCCATCTCTATGGGTGAGGAGACCCTGATGCTAGTATTAACCCCAGCAGGAGGAGAGAGGGATAGAACAATGCAGTGGAAAGGCCATAGAATCTGGCCAGTAATGTCAAATGAAATGACAGTTTCAAATAGATCAGGCCCTGAGTATGAAAACCTCCAAATATTTTCCACTCATATGCCTACCCCTCAAGAATTTAGGAATTCAGTCTGTAGGAGTGACTGATTGCTGTGTGACAACCCCCTTACAGAACCTTTCTTGGCATTTCTCTTTTGATAGCTGGCCTTTTAAATCAGGTATAAGGGGCTTATTTTACACCTGACTGCTTCAGGATGCCTCTTTTGGTCTTGTTTTTGGCATGTATTTTAACTCCCATTATTTATGCTTCTGATTGTCCCTGTCTTTCATCCCCTGGGTAGCACAGCCTTGGAGAGGTGCTGAAAAGGAAACACAGGAAGGAGGTGCTGAGGATCCTCCTGATTCTCCTCTAGCTCCATGGAAAGCTACAGTAGCACAAACCAACGTGTGCTCAGAAGCAAGCCTTGTGGAGTTATTCTGGTATAGTGCTGCTGTCAATGGAAGAAGAACAGGACTCTCATCCCCAGCTGGTGTAAACTGGCATAACTCCACTCACTTGGAGTCAGCTAACAGATGGCCCTATATTTGCAGTGGCTGGGTTTATGTTCAATTTGAATAATAAATTTCCTAGTGTGATATTTACAAATAAATGAGGACTGATAAACTAGGGTAACCTTAATTAAGTTACCCCTTACCTATTGCAAGCGGAAGATTTTGAGGGTTTTTTTTTAACTCTTATGATCTTTTGCAGCTGTTCTGTAAGTGTGACATAACCTTTTGGTGCCCAGTATAAGATGATGGTTTTGTAGTCTGATGGAGGAGAAGGTTGAATCTCTTCCTCCCCTTCCAGAAATATCTAAGAGTGGGGTTGGGTTTTGGACTGATAACTAGGGTACAGTTAGCTCTGTGGAGGAGAAAAGGGTCTGGCAAAACCCCAGATCCTAGCACCCCCTTGAATTTTGGACCTAGAGTTAGACATGACTGTCATGGATGGAATAGTTGATTGGAGCCCTGTAATTATGGATCCTTCAGGCAGGTATCTGTCACTTTCCCAACCCACACTCAAACTTCTTTAAAACTCCCCCACTCCCTTATTTTGGAGGCATGAGTAGCCTCTACAAAGTTGTGATCTATGTTATGGAGGACTTGCTGCAATGCTTGCATAGACCCCCTTTCATCCTGCTTAGCCTTATCCTGATGTTGTGGAAATTCATTGTATATGGGATCCTTCCATACTAAGGGTACGTCTAGACTACATTGCTCATTCAAAAGAGGAATGCAAATGAGGGAAATCGAAAATGCAAATGAAGTGCTGATTTACAAATCTCACTCTTCCCTGAATAATCTCATCCGATCACTTTTTTGGAAGAGATTTAAAAAAAAAAAAAAAAAAAAACCCCCAAACCCATCTAGATGGGGTTCTTTTGAAAAAAACACCCTTTTACGAAAGAACCCTTATTCCTGAAAAAATGAGGTTTACAGGGTTCTTTTGAAAAAGGGTGGGTTTTTTCAAAAGAACCCCGTCTAGACTGCTTTTTTTTTTTCAAAAAAATCTCTTCCAAAAAAGAGATCGGATGAGATTATGCAAATGAAGCACTGGATTTGTAAATCAGCGCTTCATTTGCATTTTTTATTTCCTTCATTTACATTCCTTTTTCAGACGAGGAAAGTAGTCTAGATGCACCCAAAGGGTGGGAGGAAGATGTTTTTGTGATCAATGGCTATTTCTGTGGGATGGAAATGAATCTCGTTTGATTGATCCATAAATCCTCTGTACTGAATTCTGCCCCTTCATGCAGACTAGTTGTTTCTATTTACTTTTTAATAGGAAACCCTTTTGTACATCTAAAATCAGAATTTGCAGATGCAGCTAACTAAAGGCAAAAGCAAAACAAACTTTATTTAAAATAATTATAATTCAAGTTGATTTCTAAGTAAAAGTTACCTAGTACCATAACTTCAAGCCTAAACAAGTCTGAACCAAAGAGTATTTTGTCCCAAGTTAAATATGAGAAGCTCATGCTTATTTTCCATGGGAAATTAATTTTTCCGGAGAACAGCTTCAGCTTGGCTACTTTGTATAGTGCTTCTAAGACAAGCTGCTCTTTTAGCAGCATTGATAGATCTCCAGAAATATTTACTTTTTCAGCTAAATCCTGATCTGGTGACAGGTACATAATGGAATGAAAGCAGAATGGAGGGAAGCATGCAAGAAAGTACAGAAGGGAAGAGAAGACACCTGTTAGGATCCTAACCACAAGAGGCACTGTTTGCTGTGAGATTTGAGTTTCCTCTCACTCACGGTGCACTCAGTTTTAGCTTAGGTCTTAACTGCAAGACACACTTTTTGAAAACTTTGTTATCACCCTTTAAAAATGAGGAGCAAACAAAGAAGGAAATACAAATGTTAAATGACCATTTATTGTCCATTCCCTTAACCCACAGCACCCTTATTTTTGGAATATGTGAATACATAAACTTACAGACTCCTCAAGGCCTAATTTTTCAAGATGTGTGAAGGAAATTAGATAACTAACAATGAAGAGTATGATGGGCAGTCAGTTGTGTGCAGTGCCTAACACAGCTGGGCTCTTCTCTGGTTTGGGACTTTAATGTACTGTAATGAGATCCCTCTCCTTCACCCTGTATACAGGCAGTGTGTAACCCGATATCCACTGAAGTCAGAGTCTTGCTTTCTATTGATTGTAGTGAATGTTGGATCAAATGGTTTTGGTTGAAATCTAGGCCACACTGAAAACAACCAGGCTGTGTCTAGACTGGCATGATTTTCCACAAATGCTTTTAACGGAAAAGTTTTTCCGTTAAAAGTATTTGCGGAAAAGAGCGTCTAGATTGGCACGGATGCTTTTGCGCAAAAGCACTTTTTGCGGAAAAGCGTCTGTGCCAGTCTAGACGCGCTTTTGCGCAAGAAAGCCCCGATCGCCGTTTTAGCCATTGGGGCTTTTTTGCGCAAAACAAATCTCAGCTTTCTACACTGGTCCTTTTGCGCAAAAGTTTTGCGCAAAAGCACTTTTGCCCGAACAGGAACAGCATAGTATTTCCGCAAAAAGCATTGATTTCATACAGTAGGAAGTCAGTGCTTTTGCAGAAATTCAAGCGGCCAGTGTAGACAGATGGCAAGTTTTTGCGCAAAAACTTGCCAGTCTAGACACAGCCCCAGAGTTCAACCATTGACTTAACATTACAGATTACAGATTGTTATAATAAGCCATAAACTCAGGCTGTGTCTACACTACAAAGAAAAGTCGGAAAAAGATACGCATTTGCGAACTGCAATTTACATATATTTTTCCTCTTTTCTTTCAGAAGAGGCTTTTCTGAAATTTGGCGCATCTACACAGCACCAAATTTCAGAAAAACGTTCTCTTTCAGCACATCTCTTCTTCCTTGTACAATGAGGTTTACAGGAATGACGAAAGAGCACATCCACTTTTCCAAAACGTTTTTGGAAATGTGTAGCTGCAGTGTAGATGTAGCCTCAATGACTTTATGAAGACCATGATTTTAGTGTCCAGCAAAATTGTGAATTTTAGCTCCCAGGCTTGTCTTTTGAAGGTAATGTACAGGGTCCTTTTGAGGATGAGGACTAAGAGATCAACTATGAAGTGATCATTTTGTGAAAAGTATTCACTCATAAGTCTCTTGTATCAGTTTTCAGTGAGTTCATTTGAGAGCACAGTGGCTGTCTGGTTTTATACAGACCTTATACTGACAAGAATGCAGAAGCAACTGCAAAGAAGGTTCCAAGACCTTTTCATCAGAAATCGTATATGTAGGCAAATCATCTCGGTTCAAATTTCTAAGGGAACTAAACCTGATGTCTGAGTGTCTGAACTTCCAACTTACATATTATTGTCAAGTAGCTACTGTATTTCATACTGATACTCTTACTTATTCAGCTCTGGAGCCTTAAAATTACATGTCCTGAAGAGTGAATTCCATTTAATATCTCTGAGCTTCTAGAGGATGATCTAGATGGTACTTGGTCCTGCCATGAGGCAGGGAACTGGACCTGATGACTTCTCAAGACCCCTTTTCTGTTCTAGGATTCTATGATACTGTAATGGGGATAAGTGGAATAATAAGAACATGACTGTATCTGATTATTTTTATTATAAATGTATCTCTTAACTCCTGTGACTGTTCAGGCAAGTAAGACATGCCCTGAAGAGCTTCCTAGATCCCAAAGCCAGAAGGAACCATTGTGACCATCTAATTTGAACCCCTGTATAATACAGGACTGCCTCAAAATAATTTCTAGAGCATATATTTTAGAAAAACATCGAAGCTTGATTTGGAAAATGTCAGTGATTACGAATACAACATGACTCTTCGTAAATTTTACCAAAGGTTAATCACTCTCACTGTTAAAAATTTACACCTTATGTCCAGTCTGAACATGTCTAGCTTTAGTGTCCAGACATTGGATCCTTGACATATCTTTCTCTTCTAGACTGAAGAATCCATTATCAAATATATGTTCTGTAAGTAGGTGCTCATAGACTGTGGTCAGGTCACTGCTGATGTTGTCTCTGTTAAGCTAAATAGATAAAGTTATGAATGCAAACTCCAGGGATGTTCTAGAGCTGGAATGCCCACAGAGAAAAAATTAGCGGGTACTCAGTATACACTGGCAGACAACCTTCTCCCTATGCCCAGCATTTCCTGCCTGCCACCCGATCAGCTCCTCCCCCCTCCCAGTGCCCCCTGCCCACTGAGAACAACTGTTTTGCAATGTGCAAGTCACTCTGGGAGGGAAGGGAAGAAGCGGGGATGGGGCACACTGAGGGAGCAAAAAGAGGTGGAGAAGAGGCAAGGTGTGGGCAGAATGGGAACAGAACATAAGAACATAAGAACATAAGA
>JANRFK010001234.1:111702122-111716757 GCA_030068395.1 Apalone spinifera
CTATTCTAAACAGTTTGGTATCATCTGCAAACTTGACCACCTCACTGCTTACAGGAAGAGGCATGGTGGGGATGGCGGGGGAGGGGGGAAGGAATGGCAGAGCGGTGACAGAGCCAGGGTGGGAAGAGGCTGGGCAGGTGCTTGGGAAAAAGGGCTGTGTGGGGTGGGGTTTGGTGTGGAGTGGGAGGATCAAGCACTTGGCTAGAAGGGAAATCGGTGGCTATGGATTGAGCTCCTTGAAGCTATCAAATAAGGCACATTTCAAGCTACAGGACATAGAATTGGTCCTGTTGTGCTAGGCGTGTTACCAACAAAGACCATCCCTGTTCCAAAGAGCTGACAGTCTCAATATAAGCCAAGAGACAACAGATGAATGCAGACAGACAAGAGCACCAGAAACAGTTGCCTCACCTGATAAGCATTGGTCTCAGCACACAAGCTGGGCATGTCTTCACTACCCGCTGGATCGTATGCTAGATGCGATAAATCGACTGCTGAGCACTCTCCTGTTGACTCCAGTACTCCACCAGAGTGAGAAGCATAGGTGGAGTCCATGGGAGAGCATCAGCTGTTGACATATCATAGTGAAAACACCTCAGTGAGTAAATATATAAGTATGTCGACTTCAGCTATGTTATGCATGTAGTTAAAATTGTGTAACTTACACCAATTGCTCGTGGTAGTACAGACTAATTCTTGATTTTTTTTTTGTAGGCATCACATCAAAGGAGAGTTAAAGGAAGGATTTGAAGGAGGCTAGTGAGGTGGATTTACAACTTCGCAAGTATGTTGTAGAACTCTTTCATTTTTTGTGCTCGATTTTCCCAAATGAACAAACCATGCCACAATCCTTTACTACTCTAAAGAGTGGTTTGTCTTCTGAAAGGTGACTATGTAAATGTAATTGTGGAGGCTCCATGATTGCCTTGCAAATGTGTTCAGTTTACAAGCTTTCTTTTTTCTAACTGGCAGCCCGCCCTCCACAAACTCATCATTGCATTCCTTCCCCAATCAATGACTTCTAAACATAAATAAGGGGAATACCTCTCTCCTCAGCATTTCGGAACATTGACTTACACATGAGAACTGTGCAAAATAGTTACTGACCTCTCTTGTCTTTCCTGATCATTTCCAACTCTGTCAATAGCCAATGATGTCCCAGATCAAAATGACAGGCAATGGGCAGTTATTGTATGATTACATTAGTAAGAAAATGAAGGTTTATTAATATCCACAAACTTAGGGATGTCTTTTTCTGATTGTCATAGGGAGAAATATGTGGCTTTAAAAGCTAATAAATATAAGCCTTTGTATTTGTCCATAATAAGGTTTCATAATAACTTCACCCATGCAACAATTTAATGGTCAGAAGAAAAACACATTGGAAACAATTCATTGATTAATATAAATTGTACCTTGGATTCCCTGATTAAAAACAAATTTTATCATTTTTACAAGTCTTTATATTTTACTTTCACTCCTTGAGAACTTTTGTATAAGAAGCCTTTACTGTGGAATAAATCCAGATTGACTTGTCTCTGAATCTAAGCCAGGTTGCAGAATTCCTACACCTGGCTTACCTCCAAGCCTCACAAAAGACCAATAAATCTGTGACTATTTCCTTTCTGATGCTTCAGAGGATATAGAAGTTACTTCACAACCCCTCAAGCCTGAAGCACTGCTGAAGCTAAGCTCCGAATGGAGTTGCTGAAATTGGGATGCAAAAAAGATAGTGTAATGAAAAATCAAATCCCTTTACGAATTTGCAGCAGGATGATTTATCATACATGATAGTGATGTGTGAAAAACAATTCTCTCCGTCTTTTTAGGCTGTAAAAACTGTAGCAACTGTCATAAGGTTCCATTCATGTCAAGTTGTTAACAAAAGCACTTGACACAAAGTCATGGGAAAAGACAATTTAGTCTCATCATTGTATAGTCAGTAGTTCCCTCCTTTTCCTGAAAAGGAATAAATTATGCAGCAGCCTAAATTTTATATAGTGTTATTGAAAAAAGAGAGAAAATAATATTCACTGAATTGCTATTTTACAGGAAGATGCATATCACAGTAAGTTGCATCTTTGGCATATGTTTTATTGAGTATTCCATTTCTGCAGGCTTTTAAGTGGAATTTCACATGAGCATACTAACTCAGGCTAAGAAAAGCAGCAAACTGTATTAGCTGCTGCCCATTTTTAAGTACCTACATCTATGAGGGCTAGTAAACTGTGAAAGAAAAGCACGGTATGGCTTGAAGAACATCATTTGAACTTACTTTTAAGCAGGAAAAAAGAAAACCGATGTCTTCAATGATTATTGCATTTGTAATCTCAGAAGAAATGGCCATTTGGGTATCAGAGTGGTTTGTGTATCAATTAAATAAAAGCAATGCAAGGTAAAATGTGAATGACCTTGCCCTGCTGTCTGATGCGAATTAAGATTTATTAGGGCCCTGGGTACAAAGAACATTTGGGCCTCTCCCATTCCTCTTTACCACAAGGCCCAATCCTCTGCTACTCCTCTTTCCCCCTGGAATTCCCGCCCCCTGGTCAGGCCAGAAGCCAGGCATTGATAAGAACTGCCTTAGGAGCAGAGTCTATTTTGCAGAACCCCGAACCATCTTGAGCATCCTGGACTCTTGCCCAGGGTAGGTGGAGGGTCCAGGACTCCCCAGAATGGTCTGGGCTCCCTGGGAGACCTTACAACAGCCTAGGAGTATCATATGTCCCATTTTGGTTGGGACAGGCCACTTTTTAAGCCCTGACCTGGAAGTCCTGAATTTTTCTAGCAAAATTGGCTACTTGTACCAAGTTGCTCTTGCCTGGTGGGGATGAGCAGAGTCCTTGATGTCAGGGCTTCAGCCAGCCCCGTGTGTGTGTGTGTGGGAGAATGGGCGGGGGCGGGGGCTCGGGCAAATGGCTTGGGCAAGCCCCACTGGTGTGAGAGAGAAGGTAGGCCAGCTTTGGATGTGGGTGGTTGGGAGGGGACTTGGATCAGGGTCAGGCAGGGAGGAGAAGGCAAGCAGCTCAGGCTAGCTCCATGTCAGGGAAAGGAGGGAGGCTTGGTGAGTGGCTAGAGCCAGGTCTTCACAGGGCAGAGGATGAGTGGCTCAGATCAGCTCTTGAGTGGGGAAGGAGAGGGAGACAAGCATTTCCGGTCAGCTTCATGTGTGGGGGGAGAGGAAAGAGTGAGCAGTTTGGGTCAGTTCCATATTGTGGGGGAGGAGGGAATATGGCCACCCTACCACAGCCTGGCTCTTGCTTCTGGCTTTGCCATGGGGCAGGACTGTATTCCAGTGTCAATGACCTCCCCTCTTCCTCAGAGGTTCTGATGCGCCTCCAGGAGCCCCTGACTGGCCAGAGGCTCTGGATACGCAGTCCATGGACCCATGCACTAATCCAATGCTGCCTGCACTTCTCCTCTACATGGAACTGGTGCGTGCAGTGGCTGTGTGTTTAATGCTTTTCATGCACTAACCAAAAAAAAAAAAAAAAAAAAGATGGACTAATGGTCCCCATTGAAGTCAATGGCAAAACTTCCTGTGATTTCAGTGGGGCAGGGATTTTCACCGAAACTTAGCATCAGTCCTGTTTCTGCATGTTATATGCCCCGGATCTCCCACCTGTACATGCTGCGGTAGATTAACGTTTGCGTACAGAACATTTTCTGCTTTCAAGTGGTATGCTAGTAGAGTTTGCGTATTTTGAGTCGGGCCATAATAGCAAGAGGCAGTTAAAGATGATAGTCAGGATTTTCAAAAGCAAGCAGAGATTTTGGACATCTTGTAAGTTGGGACTGAGCAGCTACTTTTTCGAGACCAAGTATCTCAAATTGGAGACCCAAAAATTGAGGCACTAAAAATCACTGCTCATTTTGGAATATCTTAGCCTCTTGGGGTTAGTTCTCTTAGAGCAGGAATTCAAGTGAGTGGGTCTGTTAATAATAGAATACTTTGCACTCCCCAGGCACCCTCCACTGGAAGGACTTCAACATCCGTATTATTCCCCGTTTATATTGTGGTAGGGCTGAGAGCCCTCAGCTGGATTAAGTTTGTGCAGATGTCCCTACCTTCCAGGGAAGTGACCCCATAGTTTCTTTTGGTGGGGAGTGAGCTCCACATAACCTTCAAGAGAACAAAATATGTGTGTGAGGGGGGAAATCTCTAAGGCTTTGTCTACACTTGCAATGGATCCACAAAACTTTTGTATTTCACGGATGTTTAACACCTCTCATCCTGAAGGACAAAAGTTTTGTCACAACAAGTGCAAGTGTGAATGCTACTTTGTTGGCAGGAGCTACTACCTGCCCCACCCCGCTGCAACACACACCAACTTACCACCCTGTGCTGCTATGCCCTTCCCTGCACTCAACTGCAGTAGAACAACTCACTACCACACACTGCCCCCCAGCTCACTGTAATAGAGTAACTTACTGCCCCACACCGTCGCCTGCCCCACCCTCACCCCACTGCAATAGAGCAATTTACCCTGTGTCTCTTCCCTTGTTTCATGCTCAACTTTCAGTGACTTGCCCATGAGCCTCGGCACTTGAGAACAATTCCTGGCTGCCTGCTGCATCAGTTGACCCCACAGTGAGCCCCTCTTTCTTGTCCTCTTCTACCTCTTCATCAAGAACTTCTGCCTGCGGGTTAAGTCCTTTTTCTGCTGACTCTGGGCTTTGGGAAGTATCCAGTGGATCCTTGCTTGAGGAGGTAGAGTCCTCACCCAGGACTGCATCATGCAACATTAGACTGGTTGTTTGCTTCCTTCACCTTCTGGTATGACTGCAGGATTCTTTTATCTTGGCTCAGTCATACCCCTTCTTACAGCACTTGAGAAATGTGACCGTATGTGTCCCAGTTCACTCTCAGATGTGATTGCACCGATTCTTCACTCCACTCACTGATAAGATCCAAAAGCTCTGGGGGGGTGGAGGGGTGAGAGGGTGTTCCAAGCAGGAGAGCATATGGAGTGATAGCCACCCCTGTTTTCCTGAGCATATGCCATCAAGAGCATTCCACACTGAGACAATCAGCAGGAAATGAATTTTAAATTCCCCGCGCTTGTAGGGCTGAGGGGCACATTTCTGTTTACCTGTTTACATGGCTACAGACATGGAGTTCAAAGCACTGGCCAGAATGGCTAATTGGACACTGTGGGAAACATCCTGGAGTTCAATTAACTCAAAAAACTCCCAACCCTACCATAGTACACACTGCATGATTGTTGACAGAAAAGGCAGGGAGAGACACAAAAGTCCGTCATAGAGGTGGAAGTTTTTGGTACTGAAACTGGGTATTTTTCATGATTTTTGTTGTGTTGCAATGTGAACTCGCTCCAGGTTTTGTCACCAAAAAGGGTTTTTTGGTGACAAAACTTGCCAGTGTAGACAAAGTCCATATCTTAAAAGAGAGGATCCTTGCTGAAATTTTACCCTTGTTCCCTGTGTTTAGAATAGGATTTACAGGCATACGACTGTAGCTTCCAGATCCCCCTCCCTGCTTGTGAATGTTTCTAGCATCACCAAAGTTAAACAATTAGAAGATGTGTTTTTCTCACAGCATGGACACCTTGTTCCAAATATTTCTTCAAGGGCATGGGTAAACACAGGAAAAGATGTCCCAGCAGGAGAAAAGTGTTTGTCAGGATAGTATGGACCAATTGCAATTCAGAGTTATCAGTGGTCTAGAGAGCAAGATGATGTAGATAAACATTTTCTTTATTTAAAGAACCAGAACATCTCCTTTCAGAGAACAATGCAGTCATGGCTTGCAGCACATGTTGCACTCTTCTTTATTTGTTCATAACAATGAAGACAAGAAGAATTCAAATAACATTGTTGATGCACTGAGGGGGCAGTGTTTTTTGGGTCTGATTCTTCTCTTACCGTGGAATAAGTCACTGGAATTAAAAGGTGTGACCAGGTCAGTCCCCCTCATGGGACCCTGACCCCTGTTGCGTCCACTATCTCACCCTTTGAGGGCTGCACCAGGGCTCTCACTCGCCGAGTTTTTTAGCCCTGGGCCAGTCACAGCTGAGTAGCGAGCCCTCTCTTAGCCCTGCCGGGATAGGGAGCCATTCAACACTCCTTGGTCGAGCCTTTAGCAGCCTTTAGCAGGGCTGGAGGTTCCTCCTGTTCTGCTTCTCTAACTCTCCTTATCCCTGGGTTGTTTACTCCTCCTCCACTCACTCTCTCCCTCCTTCTGCCTTAGGGAAGGCTTTTAAGAGGCCCTGTGGCAGCCTAATTCAGCTCACCTGGCCCTTAATTAGTTTGCAGCTGGCCTGTCTCAACTGCCTCTTTTCCCTTTTAACAGGCTTTTTACCCTTCCCTGTCACAAAGGGCAACAAGAAAAGAGTTGTGGAAATGAGAGCGGAGGTAGACCTAGTCTTTTCCATCTTATAGATGACTTCTAGTTCTCATTTTACACTTTTAGGAGACTCTCAGACATCCCAGTGCCGGGCGTGAGGGCATATAAATAGATAGATATTTGGCTACTTTCTCAACCCAAGTAGAGGAATCACTTCCACTTTTTATTTTCTGGAATTGATCAGATCATCTTGTGGAATTTGAAAACATTTTAAATGTGGAAAAATACTATGACTGCCTCCATATTACAGATACGTTAAATGGCTGCACAAGCAGGTGAAGTGACTCGCAAGTCATTGGAAGAGCCTGTGAGAGAACTGAGACTTCCTGCAACATGAATGCAGTTAATACATACACTTGAAGATAGGGGGTCATTATCTAACTATTGCAAGTGTGTGTGTGTGTATGTATGTATATAGACACAGACACACACACACACACACCAATAACATCTATAGTCTACGAAGATACTTCATAGGCAAGAAAATATAGTGTTCCATTCTTAAGTATTTTTATTCTGACGTAGTTACTTTAAGCTGATCTCTAGGGGAATATCTACACTACAGAAAAGATTGAAGCTGCCACTGTTGATCTTCTAGGGTTCAAAATAGCAGTCTAGTTAATTAAGACAGCTAATTCGAAGTGAGAGGGGCACTCCAGTCAATGCCGGTAACCTTGCTTTCACAAGGAGTAAGGGAATTCAAAGAAAGAGTGTTCTTCCTTCAACTTTCTGTAGCGTAGACAGAGCCAAAAGCCGAACTAAGCTACTTCAACTTCAGCTAATGTACCTGAAGTTGGGTTTCTTAATTCAACTTTGTCCTGTAGTGTAGACATACCCTAAGTGAAGCAAAACCACTGCCACCTGCTAAATATCTTCAAATAGGTGGTTACCTTTGTTTCCCATTTGACCAGGAAAGTTTTGTATCTACAGCCGCATGGTAGCCTCTGAAATGTATGGATGGAGTTCAGTACATTTTGACTAACATTTTCAGAGCTGCCTATGGGATTTAGAAATGAGTACTCCTGTGGCACCTTAGAGACTAACAAAAATATATATAGTATCATTAGCTTTCATCGGCAAAACCCACTTTTAAGTCTGTTGAGACTACCAGTTAGTATGACATTCTAGGATACGGACACATTACCACCAAGAATTTGGGCATAAATGCACCAGTTTATTTCATACATGCCACCAAATAACCATCATATGGGAACAACTTTAATTCAATACTGATCTGGTTTGGATTTGAACCAGTGAACACAAGATGAAAGGTTCAATATTTCAATACCAGTTCCAAGATCTATGCACTCCAATGAACGAAACAGAAATACGTTGGAAGCACATGCAATAATATTATTTTGGCTAAATTACCAGCACAGCAAATTATAGGGTCTCTATTGGGAAAATATCTCCTCCAGATCTTGCCTTGTTTTTTTCCAATATTGTTTATATTCCTGGCATTTTCCCTTTCTGACAAAACCTCAAAGCTTTTTGGGATGACAGTCTCTCACTCCACAAAATACCATTTAGTGGTGGACTCAAGACTGTAATTATACAGCAACTGGCTCAGATTTCTATATAGCATGATGGTATCTAACTTGTGGTGTAATTTAGAATGAAGTATGCAGTTCTGGGCCCTGCAAATGCAAAGTGAGGCACAAAAATGGGCGTGAATGTATAGAAGAGTGATAAATGTGATTAAGGCCCAAATTTTTAAAAGCAGCTTCTAATTATGAGGTGCCTAACTTGACACGTTGAAGTTACACTGGTCAGCAGTGAATCTGCCACAAAGTTCAGTTGCATGGGATTGATTCTCTGACAAAGTTTGTAGCTGCAGAATTGGAGAACACACTGTGAGATTTCCCAAAGCACTCAGAATTACAATAGGTTCTGGAACTCTGGGTCCTAGGGGTGTGGAAACACTCTCTTAGTTGAAGTGGTTTCCATTATATATAGGTTTATAGTTTGGTTCCATGGCTCTCAATACTCCCACATACAAATTATTCCAGCACTCCTGAACTAGTTTATCACAGCTCCCACTGAAGCCAGTGGGAAAATTCCCATGTCTTTGGTGGGACCAGAGGCAGGCCAGCACTATCTACCTACATGCTTGTGTGCCTCTTATGTCTGTAGTATCTGAGCTCCTCACAATGATTAATGGATATTACCCTCATAACACCCTGGTCAGGCAGGGAAATATCTTGATTCACCCGCAGGCCCATGGTGATTTAGTCACTTGCCACAGAAAGTCTCTTTCTGAGCTGGGAATTGAACCCAAGTGATAGATCAGTGCTCTGTTCACTAGGTATTCCTACCCTGAGGTTAAGACATAGTATTCTTGGAAACATGACCCATAGACTCAACCAATGCTAAGGAGGGATTTTTCTAGGAAAATATAATTGGTGAGATTCTGGGATGCAGAATTCTCAGCCCAGATAGATGGAGCTATAATGCCTTTAATCAACCTTTGCGCCTTCCCAATCCTTGTGGCCTCTCTAGCCCTTAGCATCCTCTTTCCATCATCTTTGTGTCCACCAAAATATCCACAGGACATTTGGCATTGGAGGTCGGGTCACTACCGAGGACAGCAACCAGCTCCTTATAGGAATGGCAGGTCTTAGGAGCGGCACCAGAATAATGGTTTACCTCCCTTGTCTTATGGCATGTTTGCCTCAGCTCCTTTAGCTTCACTCTGTCCTGCAATTGCTCTTCCTTTTCGCACAAGCCTCAAGAAATGTGCCTATAGGTTTCCTAATTCTGTGTGTCAAGCACAGCTAGGACTGCACAGATTCTTCTTCCCATATACTGATCTGATCCAAGAGGTGGTCCAAGTGGGAGAACTTTGGGTGAGAGAGCCAGCCATAGTGACCTGGGAAGATGCAGTGGGACCTCTCCACACCAAGACACCAAGAAGGAAATGGAATTTGAAATTCTTGGGCCTTGAAAGGGGGAGGGGTGGATTGTTATTTACCTGGCTGCAAGGCAGCGGAGTTCAAACTGCTGACCAGAGTGGTCAGCATGGACATCGTGGGACACTTCCAGGAGGCCAATTAAAGCAGGTGTGCTGTCTATATTGGCTCTTTGTCAATAGTAAAGGGAAGGGAAAAGAAAAAAGTCTCTCATAGGGATGGAAGTATTTTGCCCCTGAAACTGGGCATTTTTTCCTGACAAAAGTCGCATTGCAAGGTGTTTGCTCTCACTGTTTAGTCATCAAAAGGCAATTTTTACTGGCTACACTTGGTGTTGTAGACAAGACCTAAGCGACTTGGGCCACATCTATACTTACACAAGATTTGAATTAAGATACACAATTCCAGCTATGTTAATTGCGTATTGATTCAATATACCTTAATTTGAACTTTGACGCCTTCACTTCCCCTTACTCCTCACAATTTGAGGAGTAACGGTAGTTACTGCAATGAGGAGTTACTACTGCAATGAGGAGTAACGGTAGTTCGAATAAGGAGCTTTAATTCAACTACCTAGTTCGTGCCGCATGTAGCCGCAGGCAAGTAGTTCGAACTACGGGGCATTTAAAAATGGCGGCGCCTGGGAACATGCAAATAAAGCCCGTGATATTTAAATCCCGGGCTTCATTTGCAAGTTCGAATGCCTACATTAGCCACCCTAGTTTGAACTACGGTGGCAGTGTAGACATACCCTCAATGTTTGATGTAGCAGGTCTTTACTAGATCCACTAAATCTAACTCCAGAAATCTACTGCTGCAGTGTCAATCTTCCAGGAAGTAAAGATGTGGCCTTGCCTAAGGCCACAAAGCCTGTGACAACGCAGGGCTTTGGTCTTCCAAATTTCTCTCTAAAAGGACAGCGCTCTTACTGGCCGCTCTGGATATGTCTCTCCTGCAATTGGACACCTGTGGCTGGCCCATGCCAAATGACACAGGTTTGCAGGGCTTGGGCTAAGGGGCTATTTTAACTGACATGAAGATGTCTGGCTGAGGCCATAGCCTGGGTACTGGGGTCTTTGGGAAAAATGAGGTAGGGCTCTAGCCTGAGCCTGAACGTCTACCTCATAGTTAAGCAGCCCATTAGCCTGAGCCCCACAAGCCCAAGTCTGTTGGCATGGGCCAACCACGACTAATTGCTGTGTAGATGCAGCTTATAAGGCCTCCTTTGAATTTGAACTCAGGACTATCCACATAAGCTAGGGGGGCATGAAGGAGGAGGGAAAGAGTCACAACTGTGAATTATTTCCCAACCCACTGGACAGGTTAATCAGACTAATACTGAAATTTCTATTTAATGCAACTAGAGTTTCTCTGGAGGACCAGTTGCCAGAGTATCTATCCTGAGTAGCATTATTTATATGGTACAATTGATTTAGATTTGATTTGTAGTTTGCCATGTAGCGTTTGAATGGGTTTGGCCTCCTTTTTGGCTACAGCATCAGAATTGTGATCAGAATGAGAGACTGAGTGATGGGCAGACAAGAAACAATAGAAACAACTCAAACTAATCACATGATCCTCTATCAGTGATCCTATTAGCCAGCAAAACAACCAGGCATTCACTATATTATAATGAAGGACATGGAACCAATACACACTGTCCTCACCATCATTACTCATTTGTTCTTTGTGGGAACCCTGGACCAAGTAAGATGATTAGCGGGTAGTCATCATTCTGGTGTGTCCCAGTGTATCCCACAGCATACAAGCTGGGTGACACCTTTTGTAATGAGTTATGCTGGTGCCCAATAGGGTGCATATGCATGTATAAGGTTCTCAACTCGTTTCCTTATCCATACTTCCATACCCTGCTAATGGTGGGGCACACTTCTCACAAGCTAACCTATTGGTTCCTTTTATAACAATTAATTGACATAAATGCTGTGTAGATTTCTGTTTACACACATTTCTTAAGGATTTTCCAAATTTTAGTAACCTCCACCAATGGGCATCTTGCAATATAAACTGTTATATTGTGGTATTACTTTCCCTAAACATCAGCAAATCGTAAACTTGTTCACTATAGCACTTTGGTTTTTGACAGAGGGTTACTTATCAGTTGCTGATTTCAATTTATCCATAGGCCTAAGGCCTTGATATGTTTGGCTAAGCTAAATATCTCTTAGTCATGAATCCCTTAGGCCTTCTGTTACTGTCTTAATCAATACTTATATCTTATTGTTAACTACATCCTGTAACATATGGATATTGAAAGGGAATTGAGAAAATTGATGCAAAAGCAGAAAGAGAGACTTGAACGCAGATGGAGAGGACACAGGTGCCTTCATTTTCTCATGTTACATACCAGTGACACCCCATTGATTGAGAGACTGCTCCTTTTGTTTCTTTTCTCAGCACCAGTGACTCTGAATGCTGTTTGCACAGTTATTTAATATTTTGAAATGTATATTCACTGATAATGATCATAACTGCATTTCGCAACAGGTGACAATAAAAACAATTATCCTTTGACCAAGAGAATATGCAATGAAAGACATTAAGAAATCAATCTAATGTGCTGCACATGTTTTGTGTTATTAAAATGGTTACACATCTGATAAAGGGTATATTGTCCTATCAATAGATTTATTTTGGGGCACGCTGAAGTGACAAGTAAATCTATCAGAAAAGATTAAAGACAGTCAGTTCAGCTTTAAAATATAGAGGGAAAGAAATACATTTCTCTTATCCCAGAGAATTTGTGGTATTAACTTCATACCAATGACAGGGATTTTTGCATTAATCTTCAGGTGAGACCAGTATTGCACAATCATCACTATTTAATTAACAAAATTAATGCTTTGAAACCTTAAATATTTACAAACTCATCCAGTATAATATCTTCCATTGATTACTTTTATATAGGGGAAGATTTTCAAAACCAAAACCATCGTACACCAGCTCCTATTTTCCCCAGCTCCATCAAACAAACTGGTCATTTCATTCAGATGCTTAAATGGGAGTGGAGTTTTTCCAATACTCTGGCTCCAACTATAGAGCTTTTGAAAATCTGTCACTAGTGTGCATAACTAGTTAGATGCTTCACCGATAAGTAGAAAAATATTGGGCTTGATTCTGAACTCAGCTATATAAGGACAGTAGGAGTCAGAGCTGTGTAACGGAGACCTTGTCTACATTAGGAACATTTTGCCAGTATAGTTATACTATATAGTTATACAGTATGGGGCTGTGTCTAGACCGGCCCCCTTTGCTGCCAAAGGCATGCAAAGGAGGCCAGTCGCAATTGCAAATGAAGCGGGGATTTACATTTTAGAAAAGGGAAAATTTACATTAAAAAAGGGAATAAGAGATTTTGCGGAAAAGGCTTTATTTTCCGCAAGAGCCCTGTCTAGACTGGCGTTCTTTTCTACAAATGCTTTTAAAGGAAAACTTTTCCGTTAAAAGCATTTGCGGAAAATCATGCCAGTCTAGACGTAGCTGACAGTATACAGTTTACCAGTATAATTACATCTACACTAAGTAGGGACTTTTGCTGACATAGCTATGTCAGACAGAGTTCACACCTCCCCCTGACCAATACAGCTATGCTGGTAGAAGTATAGCCCTGGCCTGAGAGAATAGTTAGCCTAAAGTCCCAGCATCAAATAATTTACCATTGAAATAGATTAGATTTGTAGGTTGTGCATCTGCGGCAGGGGTGATCAATAATTTTTGCAGGGAGGCCACTTCATTAATTTTGGAGGGGATGGACCTCAGGTGGAACAGGTGGGGCTTTGGGCAGAAGGGATGGTTCCCTTTAGGCGGCATGTGTCCCTGGCACGGTGTGATGGATAGGAGGAGTGTTGGCCTCTTAAAGGGTTAAACTCGGGCAGCTAGGGGTGTAGCTGGCAGGGAGCCAGAAGAACTAATGAGATACAATGCTGAAATTTAAACTGTAAATATATACCTGTGACCGTTTGCTCTGTGGGAGAGTTAAGCCAGGAATTGAGAGAATTGGGGACATGGGAGTGAACTGAACCAGGAAGGGATCGTGAGTAAATAAAGGAGAAAACATTTGTCCTTTGAAAATCCTGAGGTCTGTGTTCCTGGTTCAAAATGATCCCACCCCTGCCACCATGTCAGGGCTGTTCCTTCCTCTGGCACTCCGAGTGCAGAAGGTGTGGGCCTGCAAAGATCTTAAATACCTTTGCCTCTAGGCTCTGCTTGTAAAAACTCCCAGTCACAGATGTCCCGGCTCTGAGAAAAAAAACAAAAGCTGCCACCATCAAGTGATTTACCCTAAAACACAGGGGGGGACATTTGAATTCCTCCCCCAGGGATACCTCAAGCTCTTTTGTCCCAAAGAGCTTGAAGAAAAGAAAAGAGAAAAACAAGCTGCCTCTCTGGTAGCTAACCGCCCAGTCTCAGGCAGGCAAATACACACACAGACCACTGTTACTTTCCCAGGACACAAGAATCAAATCATCAAGATTAAAAAATTATTTTTATTAACAAAACAAAAGATATACTTGATAAAGAATGCTTGGTTGCTAGATGTTACCGAGCAACTAGGAAAGAGCAAATCAAAACACAAAGAACCATAGTCCTTTGGGCAGTAAACCGAGGCAGGACTACTATGCCTGGGTTTAAATCATGACGGCTGCGTCTAGACTGGCAAGATTTTGCGCAAAAGCGGATGCTTTTGTGCAAAAACTTGCCAGCTGTTTACACTGGCCGCGAGAATTTGCACAAGAGCACTGACGTTTTACTGTGCGAAATCAGTGCTTCTTGCGCAATACTCTGATGCTCCCGCTCAGGAAAAAGCCCTCTTGCGCAAATGGTTTTGCGCAAAAGGGCCAATATAGACAGGCAACTAAGACGTTTTGCACAAAAGCAGGCTAAATGGAAAAAAGCCCTAGTGGACGCTTGGAGGCTCCGTAGCCGCAATCAGCTCCCCAATTTCCTGGTAACCCAAGCCTCCTTAAAGCAGATGCAGGCTGCTGAGGTCACAAGGCAGGAGCCCTTCTCCGACCTCTAGCCAGAGGTCTGCCACATGGCCCCTGCCATCCAGCAGACACCCCCCAAGCACGATGGCAGCTCCAGGTGGGGATCAGCCACTTGCACCCCCAGCACAGGAGGCCCCCAGGGCCAGAAAAAGAAGAGCCCCATCCTTGTCCTTGGGGGAGCTGGCGGTACTGCTGGACCTGTGGCAGGAGGAGGAGGCCCTCCATGACACCCGCTCCCGGCGCCAGACCACGGAGATCTTTGCCCGCATGGCCAAGGCGCTCGCCCAGCAGGGCCATCCAGCCCGGACCCTGGAGCCAGTCCGGGCTAAAGTAAAGGAGCTAGGCCTGGGCTA
>JANRFK010001234.1:111726157-111740159 GCA_030068395.1 Apalone spinifera
GTCCTAGGACTGACCCTTGGGGGACACCACTAGTTACCCCTCTCCATTCTGAACTTTATCTATTCTGAACTCCAATTAATTATGTAGATGAGACAATGCTGACATTTTCTGCTTGCATCTTACTATGCTGCAAGCGCTTGCCTTTTACGTGGCGTGTTAATCGCTACACCTCTTTTTACTGTAACTGTTACATGGGCACAAAGAACATAATTTGAATCATGCTGTGAAACACCTATGTCCATAACAAAAGTTCCTCAGGCAATTCAGAGTGATAACTTGATTTGAGTGTGAGGGGAATAGTAGAAAGGCTCTGAATAACCAAGACTATGTCCCTTATAAAGAATGCTGGAATACCTGAAAAGAAAGAATGGCACTGCAAAATAAAATATACCTCATTTCCAGGGTGTACAAGGAGCCTAACAACTAGTCCTTTCAGAAGTTAGCCATGAAAAAAAAAATCTCAGCAATATGCTGGCAGCAAGCATGATATTTTCCAGGTATTTGTGATAATAGCTACATGTGAGGCTAGCTCTCTGCACATCTGATAGAAGGAACATTGGGCCCTTTTTATTTTCATTGTAGCTGCTGACAGCTTAGTTGGCTGTTATCACTTTTGCGAGATCCGGAGCTAAAGGGTGCAGTGCACAAAAAAAAAAAAAAAAAAATATCCAGCCTCAAACATCTTCAGGCCTCCACTTCTCTTGCTTTTAACTCAAATGGATATATTTTCAGGAATTAGTGAGAACAAGGCAAAGGGACAGAGAGATTATTAAATCTCCTGGAGGAAGCTAACAATTTCCCAGATTACAAGCTCTCATAGTTTTTAACTGTGGCAATCATATAAAAATGGAGGAGTTGTCTTATGGACCTCTCCACTCCAATCTGCCATCTAACAAAGCATTTTCCACTTCAATAGTGGTGTAAGTATAGCATTTCCCTCCCTTTTGCACTGATGAGATATCCCCAGGGAAATACAATTGCTACAAGTGAAAGTACTTTTAGCAATAACAGGACTATGTAGCACTTTAAAGACTAACAAGACGGCTACATTTCTATCACTACTTTTAGCAATGTATTTTAAGCCAAAATACTTCCTGTGCTATCCGAGCAGTCAGCAATCAACTGAGTGAGATCAAATGTAGAGTGAGAGTCCAATTCAACTAAGCATTTTTGCACATGCTTAACTCTCAGCACATCCGTAAGCCCCATTGAAGTTAAATGCTTTGCTGTAACAGGGCCCATATGTGGTGTGTCAGGAACTCAGCTGCCTATGAGCTTGGTTGCCTAGCAACCCAATGAGCTTGGCTGGGCCCAATAAACTCTCATCATTCAGGCATTATGCTCCCTGGTTGGTCAGGAGAGCCAACAGATCACCATTTAAAACCTGTAGCAATGGCAGTGCAATGGCTATTCACTGTATTCTAGGCTTACAGCTGTGTCAGACTTGCTTCTTGTCTGGTCCATTCCAGTCCTAGTCCCTACTTACTGCTGAACTCCTGTGTCTGAATCAGGCTTTTTTTCCCTTCAGCTCTGCCCTTTGCTTCTGTGGTTGATCCTAGCTCTGACTATTGCCTTGTCTCCTCACTGGTTCAGCCCTCTGAGTTTGCTCTGGCTAGTAGGTTGCACTTCCTCAGAGCATGAGACTGAGTTAACATCTAGTGCTGTCTATACAGTGACAATGTAGCTGTGAAAAAACCTCTTTGGAAGATAAGTTAGTCTCCAAAGAAAAGGCAATGTCTTAATAAGCCCATGTTTGCATCATCTTCAACTAGAGAAGGACCTGAGCAATGCCAGGTAAATCAACTGAAATATTTGTTTTGTATTTCTTCATTTAAATCCATTGCTCTGGGGTGGGGCTAGAGATGAGGGATTTAATATGCAGGATGTGACAGGGAGAGAAGATCACCCCAGCCCTCTTGCTGTAGCAGCTTGGGGCCAGGTGAGAAGCCATGGCTACTACAGTTGCAGTGAGCATAGCTGGGGGACAGAGATGCAGACAAACTCTCTGAAATATATAGTAGATAGTTGTCCCTTTCTCCACCTCTGCCCCCATAGAGATAGCTATCCTGGCTCCCATCTCTGGCCCCTTGCTGCCCCCCTGTGGTCATTATACAGTATAGTTGTCCCTGATAGAAGAACCCTCCATTTCCATGTTAGGAGAAACAATAACATTCCAGCCACAACCTTTTGTCCAGGCACAACCAAACTCTGGCCTTGCTTTAAGTTATCATAAGAGGAAGCTGCATACTGTATTTGGTGGACAAACACACAACCGCTCCCAAATATATAGTAGACAAAAGTACAGGCCTGATCTAGTGACTTCTATAGAGCTGGACTGAAGTGTGTGTGTGTGTGTGTATGAGAGAGAGAAAGATTGTCTAGTGATGAACTCCAATCTATTATCCAGGGAAATCTCATTAAACAAAGTATAAAATTATGGAATTTGGGCATATAAAGTTCATATCTCTGAAAACAGGTTATTTTCTCAGTTCAAATAACAGATCAAGTGTTGTTTTTGAAACTCACTTTTTGTCTAATATTCCTTTTTTATTTTATTCCATCAGCAGAGAGGCTGTTTGTATTTGTCTAGTGATATTTTCCCAATCAGCATATGATGGAGTGGCAGTAGCATAGGCCTGGCTCAACATTCTGGGCTCTTTGGTAGCATTTCTGCCTAGGCCAAATTGGGAGATAATTGATTAGCACTGGCTAATTAACCAGTTAACAAGGGATCCAGCCTATTGTCTAGGAACTATTAAATGGGAGACAGGACAGGAGAAAAAGGAGGCTGGGCAAAGAAGTTCAGGATCTTCAGCCTAGCCTATGTTAGAAAATTGGGTTGGTATAACTATTTAATTGAGGTGTATGAAAAATACAGTCTCCCCCAAGTGGTGCAGTTAAGTCAACTTAAGTTTCTGCATAGACAGCATTAGGGTGACGAAATAATTCTCCCATAGACTTAGCTGCTGCCTCTCAGGGTGTGTCTAGACTACAGGGTCTTTTTGAAAAAAATAGCCTTAAAAAAAAACAAACAAAAACTTCACCTGCATCTAGACAGCAGCCGCATGCTTGTTTCAATCACGATAAACCTCATCTTACGAGGAATAATGCCTGTTTTCAAAAGTACTCTTTCGGAAAAAGTCGCTATTGAATGCAATCTATGCTTTTTTGAAAGAGCGTCTAGACTCTTTCGAAAAAGCAGCTTGCTTTTTCGAAAAAATCTGCTTGTAGTCTAGATGCTATCTTTCAAAAGAGGCTTTTTTGAAAGATTCTTTCGAAAGAGGCTTGTAGTCTAGACATAGCCTCAGAGAAGAGATTACCTATACCAATCCCCTTTGTTGATATAGGTTGTCTAAACCACACAGTGGTGGGGCTGTGCCACCATACTATTTTAAGTATAGATGAGCCCTTAAAAAGATGAGATCTTTTTCCTCCACCAGTACCTAAGGGGTACCTGTAGCTTGAGAGAATCCTTATGGTGATAAGACATATAGCTTTATAAGACGTATGTAAAATACACTATGGTGAACTTACATAAGAATGTTTGAGGCCTGCTTGCAAGAGGAAAACCAGGATGAAGTAGCCAATCCTGTGACAGGAGAATAAGGACCCATAGGAGGAAATGTTGTCACTTGTGAGTTGAGGGGACATGCTTCTGGTCTAGAAGAACCTACAGAGGGAGATGATGATGTTGGATTTTAGAGGGCAGTTTAACTTGTCAGACAAAGGCATAATGAGATCCAGTGGCTGGAAGATAGTTAGATAGGGATACCATATTTGAACATTCTGACACTCCTGAGTGGGAGTGTATCTGTATCAGTATCTACCAACTCAGGTTGTATTAATGTTATATATTAGACTATATACAACAAGTAACAGTGGGTCTACAACATGAGAATATAAAAAGTGTACAGCACACCCTCAAAAAGACACTGAATCACTGAGTGACCTTGTTAACCCTTCTGTTCTTACCCTGTTGCCACATTGCGCCAACAGATACACCAGCTCCCCAGGCTCACTGGCTGAGCCCTCCTCCCCCACCTTCTGCGCAGCAGCTGGGCTGTGCCTTACCCAGGGTGCTGTTGCTGCAGGGGCAGGTGGGCTCACTTCACTGGGGAACCTCAGCTGCTGCTCTTGCTGTCCGCTGTGGTGACCCGAGCATGGGAGCCGGCTCCCATGGACACCATTGGACACCAGCTGCTGCTGCTGCTGGACTTCCCGCCGCTGCTTCTCTGGTACCTGCCAGTGCTGCTGCAGCAGTGGCTGCTCCACTCACACAGGAGGCCGGGCTTGGGAGCCAACAAGCTCATCCCCGTGCATGCCTTGCTGCTGCCGCTACCTCTGCTGGCTCTCATGGTACAAGGGGATGCCGTGTGCCAGGCTCCTGCTTCCCCGCCGCACTGCCCCAAGATGTGCAGCAGCACAGGCTCCAGCAGCACTGCCAACCAACTGGCAGCCCAGGCTGCTGTAGGGCAAATGCAACCGTCACTCTCCCAGAGCCAGGCACCCCCAGCCTGCGTGCTCTAACCCACCCCTCCACCAGAGCCAGCCAGCTTCCCTGCTCTAACCCAATGCCTTTCCCTCCCCACAGAGCTGGGGACATAACCTAGTGGGGCAGAGGGTAATGTGGTGACTCTGTGGGAGGAGCCAAACCTGCCCCCCCACATCGGATCTGCTCTGGGTCTCGCCGAAGCCACTATGCACTGGAGCATGTGCAAAAAGCAGCTGTTAACAGTCTGGGCGCATGGCTTCCAATGTTCCATTTGACAGGCATGTGCCCCCACCTCTCCCTGCTCCCCCTCTGCAGGGCAAAATCATGGACATTTTTAGCTATTTAAAAAACCCAGCTGGCTGGAGATTTAAGGAGTGAAAAGGAGGACATATCTCGGGAAAAACTGATGTATAGTAACCCTAAAGTTAAAATAATTCATATTGGAAATAAAATAAACCCTTTTAAACTGTGGGTTGTTAACCAATGGAACAGATCACCAAGCTTGATAAATTCCACATCCCTTGTACTCTTATGGCCTCAGGTTAGCCAGGTGCTGATTATAATGTGTCTAATATTAAAGTTAGGCACATGCTTCAGCACTTTGCTGAATCAGGGCATCTGCCAAGTGTTTGTTTTTTTAGAAAATCCTCTGGTTTGACTGCAAGTGACATTGGGCTTGTTAGTGCTTGGTTATATAGCAGGGAAAGGTAATTCCCTCCAAAGTAATAATCACCCAATTAACATAGGCCAGAGAATTTAAACAACTTCAGACTACAAGATCCAAGCCTTAACAACTATATATCTATAAAAAGCTACGAGACCAAATTTTTTTAACCTGACATCCATGGTAATCTACAGCTCAGTACCCTAACTTTCAAAATCAGTAGCCACTTTTGAAAATATTGATGTCATATGTAACTTCTGCAATCAGATACTTCTGCAATAAGATATAATCAGGCTGGAAGAATTTCACAATAATCATGACATTCAGGTTTCACAGTATGTTAATTTATTTCACTATTGTGATTGACAGCAGTGCCTTTGAGATATTGGAAAAATATTAGCAAATCATTACTCACAGAGAAAGGTATAGGCTAATGGTGTGAGCATGGGGCTAGATGCCAGAAATTTCTGGTTTTAATCCTGTGATCTTGGGCAAATTGTTTAAGCTCTCAGGTTTCCCATATGCTTCATGAGAGCCTATATTGAGGCTTGATTAATATTTGTAAAGTGTTTAAAAGGTGAAATGGGTTAAGTCTTATTCCTATGAGATATTTATAAAAATGCAGTGGAGGAAAACTCTGTTCTTAAGTAAAACCATTTAAATCAGTGCTACTACTTTTAAACTTATATCAGTGGAACAAATCAGAAGTGGGCTGCAAATGTTTTGTTATCTATATACACAGTGACAATTATGAATTTCTAGCATGTATGAGCCATAGAAAAATGGAAAAGTCTGCTACCTCTAGTGAGCTGTAGGCAAAGGAGTATTTCAGTAAAACAAAATATTTGCACATATATATGTTGAGTATTAAATGGAAGTACCAGTTAAATCAAGGCGAATCATTTCTTTATTTAAATAGACTTGCTGTGACAAACATTGAACAAAAGTATGGGGTGGCTACAGAGAAAAGCTGCCGAGAACAGGTTTGACTGAAGTGCTAATTTTGACATCACCCCACCAAGAGAGATTCTTCCCAGCCTTTCAAGTTTCAGGCCTCCTCTGAAGGCTTGACCTTTGTCCTAGACTTACCCACTGAGAGCGGAGGTCAGTTAAATTCTCATTAGATCAGAGCTGCATTATATTTCCTGAGTCTTAGTGCTGTAAATAGGAAGGAGCATAGGGTGGAAAAAGCTTTTTCTAAACCTCATCTCTAAAGAACTCCACAGCTTTCAGTGATGATCCATCAGTTTGAACAACTCATCACTTTCAGAATTTTGAAAAAGAGGGGGAATGTGTGGGTACATGAAGTTGCCTAAATGAGTAGAGAAATAGTGAAGCTTCAGAGGCCCCACTGAATTAAAGGTTCTATTTATATTTCAGGCTGAGCTGCGGTTTAGTAATTTATAGTTTCAAGTTTTAAAAATCGTGAATTGTATAGCCTGTGTTTTATGACTAATGCTGTTTTATATACATTTTCTACACTTTAAATCTTCCTCTCCCTAACAAACAACACTAGTAAGTAGGTCTAGGATTGTGCAATTAAAAATCTTGGCCTTTAGCAGTTTCTTGAATAGAAATTCACCCTCTAATTGCTTACAGTTGCCTATTCATAACTGTTACTACAAGTGTAGTTATTTTAGTTTAGACTAAACCTTCCTATTTAAAAAAAGCCCTTATTAAGGCATTTGGAAGCCCACACAATCTTTTCTTTACTCTTGCTGTTTTTGAATTCTGTCTACTGCATAAGGCTGAATCTTGCCTTGAATTACGTCACCCTCCTTTCATTTGATGTAAATCAGAACAGAATTTGGCCCATAGCCTCAGTTTTTAAACACTTGAGGGGGTGAAAATATTTTTTCCCTTTCAGATCTGGGCTGGTGTTACTATATTATTTGCATATTACTAATTGCAGATACTTTTTGCAAAGAAACTTGATGATCAAGAGACCTTCTGGGCAAATTCTTTTGGTAATTACACCCCAACTGGATAGGACACGTCATTGGGGCCACATAAGTGTGAGAGAGCAGGTTTTGGCCCACCATCACTTTGCCACTGCCATTGTGGGAAACAATGCTGAGTGGAAAATATTCCAGATCTAGATTCTACTATTGTTAAAAAGTCAGATCAATATACTCTCTTTATAGAAAAAAGAGAAGTTTATTGCAGATCAAGTGGTATTCATACATTACATAACTACAGTGTATTCATATAGTCAGTCTCTCTCTCTTGTTCTTTTTAGTGACAGATTTACCATACAATGGATCTGAATTGTCTTTTTTAAAATTAAGAGCCATATCAGAGCCACAGAATAAGTAGGTTAAGGGACCCAGGATAAACCCACAGAGATAGGACAAAGAGCCCAGGATACTAAATGAAGATTTCTTTACATTCACACCTCAGATGGGAAGAATTGAGTGGGCCACAGAGGCAGTGGCCTAGGAAATCCAAAGTGATTGGGGATTAGTGAAGTAATTTTCCTCCATCATACATGTTCCAGAAGCTCAAAAGGCAGGAAGGCTTGAGGGACTGGTAACGAATCCTTTTTTACAGCTACAGCTTTGAATTTGAGTTCAAGTTCTCAATTGCTAATAATCACACATGCTTAGTGGTGAAATAAGTTGGCTGTCAGGCCAGTTCTCATAACTCAATCTATTAGGGTTGCCATATGATTTCAACAAAAATACTGGACACATTTGACATTACATCACAATCTACATTACATCTTATTTAGAAAATACCGGACATTTATATTTTCTCAATTTGTTTCCTGAACAGAAAGCTCAAATACTGGACTGTCTGGTTCAGAACAGGACACCTGGCAACCCTAACTCTGTTAACTAACACCAACTGGAAATGTTTCTGGTAGTCCTGGAAGAGAGGCTATGGAAATGAATAGGCATAGAAGCTGAACTACTCTCCCCTCTTGATCTTTCCAGCTATGGGTTGAGGTGCATTTGTGTGAAGTAGTGTGGGAAGTTATTGATGGAGAACTATTGTATCTACAGAGTTGTCAGTGTGGCCCCCTTAATGTAACTTAAAAATGTAGGCCTTAGTCTTGCAGAAATGTAAGTATATGGATAACTTCACATAGCTGAATAGTCCCAATGATGTTTGTAGATGCTTAAGTCCTTGCTGTATTGGGAGCTAAAACTGTAACCTTTCCATTCAGTAGATTTATTTGAATGTGCAGCCCTGATACTCAGGTCAGACATTTAAATAAATATGGCAGTGCATATTTCTTCTTCGAGCTGTAACAACTCGAATAAGAAATCAGTAAAATATGTATTTCCCTTGTTTTTAAGAAGGAAATTGAAATTAAAATATTTAATGCAAAGTTAAGGTAATAGTTTAATAGCAAAATATCACAAAATTCAAAGTGATGGTACGGATTGACAGATTTTAAGGTCAGAAGGAACTGGTATGCCTTACTGCTAGGCTGAATTTATCTAACATGTCTACAGCAATCATAATATGTTGCATGTAGATATACTGAAGTTTCAATATTAGTCTGCCATACAAGAGTACAATATATCCAGAACCACAAGAAAAATACATTTAGTGTTTAGGGTGTGTGTGTGGTGGGCTTTTTTTTTATATATAACCTGTGCCTTGGCTAGGCTAGGTTCTCCTTTATATTTTTTAAAGTCTAACTAAGAATGGAAAAGTCTAAAACCAGTAGCACAGTTCAGGAATGTGATTTAGGCCAACCTAAGATGCAATACTGAATCCTGTTTAAACCATAGTGAGGGACTAGTGTTTTGTAACCAGCTCTGTCAGCAATGGTGATCAATATAGTTTTGCTTGGGATATTTTTCTTCTCTTGTAATTGCAGTAGTTTCTTGATGCAAGCTATTGGATTTTTTTAGTCGTGCTAAAATTTGCATTTGAATAGAGAATTTCAGCATGAGGCGCAAAAGTAGATTCTGTGGTAGCAATGATCTTTTTATTTAAAAAATACTACTACTTTCTTTGCAAATCACTAGCATAAATTCTGTTCTATGCAGGAAAAAATATTTAAAATCTGTAAGAAACTGAAATGACTGCAGTATAGGTCAGTCTGACCATATATAGAATGTTCAGCCAGAGGGAATAAAGAGTAGCATTATTAATTCCTCTGCTTTGCCATATCTGACATGGCTACCCAAAAACTGTCTCTGTGTAATCTGTACTTTGGGGTATTTACATTCCTGACAACATGGCTGGTTTGAGATGTGTTTGCAGCAATTTGTTGGAATCTAATAAAAGGAAAATCTTCTAGGGGATCTGCTAAGGTAATTTCTATTTATTTTATCTTCCATTTTCTTTTTTCAGAATTATAAATGTTGATGTTGAGATGGCAACATGAGTTTATTGCAACTCTGAATGAGTCAAAGATGAAAATGCCACACAAGGCTATTTATTATTAACTTCTACTCATGTTTTGTCCTTTTATAATCATAACTTCAGTATAACCACCATCCTGACTAAAGATACAGGACTGAATTCTGATCTCATGATTATATAAATAGAGTATGCCAGTGGGCTCATGCTAGATTAATAGAAGTAGGGTTGAATCAGAATTCTACCCCATGTGGCAAGATCATAGTGCTGAAGTTTGGCATGGGTGAGGGAAATAATTGGCTAAGAATTGCATAATCCTATTTCAGTCCCCCTCATCCTCCTTTCTAGTCCTTTTGTTTGTCTCTACAATCTATTATATCTTACCTTTTAGAGCATAAGCTTTTTTGCCGGGGACTGCCCCTTTCTGTATCTTTGTGCAGTGCCTAATATAATGTTGATAGAACTGAACCTTGGATCTCTGGAGCATAGTGCATGAGTCTCTACAGCTTAAACTAAAAGTCACTCATTCTTGCTCTCTGTAATTGGTCAAAGTGACAGTACATGGGACAGTGAACCACACCCAAAGGCTGTGTGGGTTATGTGCTTCCCCTAGCTGAGGAAGCATGTCCCGAAGTTCAGAGACCCAGTTGAAATCCTGGACAAGCTCCCCTTGTAATGCCAACAGTACCTGGGATCTCTGGAGCTTAATGCATGAGACTCTACAGCTTGAGCTAAAAGCCAGCTGGCTCTCAGCTAAGACTGTAGAGCTAGGGTTGCCAGGTGTCCGGTATTTGCACCCTCTGCCCGGTAAAAAATATCAGACAATACTGGACATGTACAGTGTCCGGTGTTCTCTTATTTTTCCAGCTGGGCACTGGACAGAAGCCTGACGTGGGCGGGAGAAGTGGCTGGGAGGCGGGGACGATCGTCGCTAGGAGACTCTGGTCATGTCAGAAGCCTGGCGGGGTCGGAGGGAGTACCTGGGAGGTGGGGCATGATCGGGGGCTGGGAGCCTGTGATTGAGCAGAAGTCTGGTGGGGGTGGGTGGAGTAGCTAGGAGGCGGGGCGCAATCAGGGGCTGGGAGCCTTCAGCTAGTTGCTTCTGGCTTTGGAGTGATGCCTTGGGGAGGAGAAGGAGAAGCCCTGTCCCTGAGTGCTGTTCAAGCAGGGTGTGGAGCCGTAGTCCAGGACAGAAGCCCACAGGTGATTTGTGGTTCTTTAGGTGCTTTCCATGGCCTCTCAGCCAAAATTGAGTAGGGTGGAATTCCCGTTTCTTTCCACTGAGACACCCAAAGACTTGGCTATGGGGAAGTCAGCTTCCTACCCATGGTCGTCCCACCCTCCGCCCTGCCTCTCTGCTTTGGGTAGCAGGCAGCTGCTTTGCAGAGCAGGCTCTCCTGCTAGGGTTGCTAGTTGTCTGGTATTTTCAGCTCCTGTCTGGTTTAAAAAAAAAAAATCAGAGAATATTGGACACCTAAAATGTCTGGTATTTTCTGAATTTCACCTTCTGGCCGGGGAAAAAATGCTGGGCACCTGGCAACCCTACAAACACTCAGTGCCCAGCCTCGCCCCGGCTCCCAACACCCACAACCCCCCGACCCCAACCCTCATGCTTACCTGGTTCCCCAAGGCTGCTGGCACAAAATAGCTGCAGGCCAAAAGACCTAGGGGAAGCAATGCTTTCCCCTGGGTCTTAGTGCTTAACCGCGTCCCTGTTCCTATCCCTGCACTCAATCTTAAAGGGGACATGCTGTTTTATTTTAATTTTTTTTTTTTGGCTTAATAAGTCCTTGGAGTCCTTTTCTTGTTTGTTTGTAAGGAAGTAAGGGAAGCTGACCTGAGTGTTTGCTCCTGTTGGCTCCCTGCTGTGTGGACAGCAGAGAAACACAATTTAAGATACGTCCAGCTCCATAATTTACATATGGATTTGTGTATATTTATTCAACCTTTCACTGCAATGTACACCAGGCCCCAATGCCGCCAACATAGCTCTCCCTACTCATTGGAGGTGGCATGTTGTCAGGAGAGCTCTTTCCCAGCAGCTACCTGAGAGATCTTACAGTTGAGCAGCTGCATCAGTACAGCTCTACTACCATAAACCCCAGTGTAGGCATGACCGTAGTGCACTTCAGATCGAGCCCTGACCTAGTGATTGGGAAAAGCCAATGGTATTTTCTTTAAATACCTGTAATTAGCCATACAATTTGTCAAGGAAAACACATCATTAAAATAAGTATTTGGGATACCTGACATGGGTGTACATATCATGGTTTACACAAGACCTCTGTAGAATTGTATATACTATTTCATGTTTCAATATCTGATTGTCTGGACTTGTTTAAAGCAGCCACCAGAGAGAGACTATGATCTTTTGTTCCACGCTTATCTTTGTGTGTGCATGTGTGTGTCTTGCTTCAGATAACTTACTAGCTAATCATCCAAGATGTCAGATAAACTCACTGCAAATTGCAGTTCTACATGGCTGAAAGGAGCATTGTTGTTCCTTTCTCAAACAGATATTGTATTTATACAGTCAAGCAAACAGTTGATGTGAAAAAGATAATTCCCTCAAAATTTGGCACATATACTTTTCGGGGAAAGATAAATGATATTTAATTTGTTTTTCACTTGATGTAGAGCCAACAGATTTCCCGTGTTGCAAAGCAGCTATTATGATTCCAGAGCTTTATGTATTTCTCAGTTTTCACTTTTCAGTAGGCTGTCAAACATCATGGCTGCTCAGCCAACAATGGGTCTGACTAGCTGCCGAAATAGATGTTTTGATGAATGAAGAAAGCTGACTTGCTTTACCTTGGAAAATACAGACATTCTCCTCCTTTCCAGCTCCAGATAATTTGGAATGTGATAATGAAACGCCTGTGCTAGCTTTTATTATTTATGTTAAGATAACTGGGAATTGAACATTGAAATCAACCAAATTCATCCTGGCGTTTTGGGAGCAAAATCTGTCTGAATGTTATTTTATAGTAATTCTCTGTGATCAGTGCTCCTTCATTGCATGGTGGGCACAAAAGTCAAAATGGTATTAGTATAAGGCTGGCCTGTCTAGCTAATTACTGCATCAGCAAATATTTATGACTGATCCTACTCTCGCTGTAGTTCTCCCACTACAAAGAGACCTTTGGACTAAGTACCACACTCAGCTGCCCCAGGAACTCCCACTGGTGTCTGAATGGAGGATTGAGTGTATCAATAGGATCACAGTACAAACAGGTGATTGGCCTGCTAAACCCAGGGTTGTGAGTTCAGTCCTTGAGGGGGGCCATTTAGGGATCTGGGGCAAATCTGTCAGGGATGATACATGGTCCTGCTGTGAGGGCAGGGGACTGGACTCGATGACCTCTCAAGGTCCCTTCCAGTTCTATGAGATAGGTATATCTCCATATAGATAGGTGAGACAGACTGATTAGATCAAGGGCCAGTTATGGGATATATCAGATAGGACCATAGTACTGTAGCATCATATACTATGTCTGCATTGTGCTAATTCATGGGTTGTTAATGCAATTTCATCCTGGGAAGTTCATGTGCAGGGAATGAGAAGGGGGTTCTTCTTTCATTGTAGCATGTGTGACTATCCTTAGGCAGCAGTTTATATAAACCATAAGCAATAACCATCGTTTAGAGGCATCATAGCATTACATCATCCAACTTTATATAGGACTTGTCACATGTCTAAGCAACAGAACTGACTATAAACTGTGACATCTATTTTCAATTCAACTGGAAAATCCCTTGTTGGTTAACAGGCTGCTTTTCCTTGCTGATACGCTGTGGCAGGCTGAGGCAGCTGCTTTCAGGGTAAATGTTTCAGTCTGAGATTGGAAGAAGGCCAATTAGTAATTACCTGAAGGGCCAGATCCTGCAAGATGCTGAGCATCTGCCTCTCCCACAAATGTCACGGGAGTGGCAGGTTCTCAGCATCCCATGGGTTTGGAACTATGGGAAAGTGCCTCAGCTGGTGTAAATTGTTGTAGCTCCATGGATTTATACCAACTGAGACTCTGCCCCTAGAACTGCAACACAGAGAAATTTCCATTGAAACAGGAGTCATTAAAACGTCTTCTCTTTCTGACCGCACTGGAGGCCTAAAGTAACGCACAGAGGGAGATCCTATTTATAAGCTATTGTGTCATGCGCCTAATTTGAAAATGGTATTTGTCAGCGAAAGCAATAATTTTTTCAAGATGCTTCACACAGTGCGCCTAAACAAATAGGCCTGAAAATTACAGGCCTCTAAACCTGGCTTTGACTAAAGTAACTTGATGATGTTCACTGCTGAACTATTTGGGGATTGCTATTTAAACACATCCCGCAGTTCATTATTATTTGTGTTTCTCTGCTAAGCTTCTACTCTTTTGTAAATCCACTTCAGCCTGGGATTGAGACATTCACAAACCTGCCAGGTCATTCCTGCTTATCTTTCCCATGACACTCTGTCTCCCAATCAGCCCAGGGCCATGTCAGTGCATTTCCACATAAAGCAATTCTTCTAGCTGAATGGA
>JANRFK010001234.1:111740169-111750295 GCA_030068395.1 Apalone spinifera
CCCCCCCCCCCCCCGCTCCTCCCCATACATCCCCATTCGGGCCTAGTAGCACAGTTTAAACACAGACAGTATGACAGATGCATAGTGGTTTTCTCAAGCAGAATGGAGATAGGGACCATGGAGTGAATGCTAAATGTACCATACACTAAACATAAAAACAGCCCAAACATGCTTACTAGATTTATACCAAAGCTTACTTTCTCTGGCTGGTCAAAGGTTCAGGCACTTATTATAGTTTCCCAAGGCCTGTTGACTGTGACAGATTTTAAAGAAGAGGCTCCTGAAGGAGTTCAAGGCATAAATTGAATTACAGTATGCTTGGCCTGTGGTTGCTAGGGAGACCCAGGAGCCTAAGAGAAAGTTCCTGGTGATTTTTCACTGTTGTTTGAAGGCTGTGAAATTAAGGCTTTGTGGAATACTCACTGAGACAAGGCTGAGTTTGGCGTTAACCATTGACATCAAGCAGGAGTGGCCCAGAGGGGGCAAATTTGTATGAAACAGATATGACAAAGCAACATTTTGATCAAGACATTCTTCTGTTTCAGAAGGGCCACTTTACCCTTTATTTGAAACAAGACACAGACAGTCCATGTTAAGACTGATAAATATTTTCAGCTGGAAGCAGACCTGACTGAAAGCCCTGGAGCCCAGACCCTCTTGAACTTTGGGAAAGTCCAGACTGGAATCAGGGGTCTCCCTAGTTTAGTAGTGGATTGAACCAAATTCCCAGAGCTGAATCCATCACTCCTAAATGTTGGGACAGCGCAGGTCATCCAAGACTGAGCTATACAGCTTGAGTTCATCTGACTTCAGTGCATCCTATGTATTTGGACACTTCTCGCTACAGGGAGATGGGTTTTGTCTCTTGTATCTGGTGGTGCACTGATGATGGAGCTGTCGGGCGTGAGCCATGGTAGCCAGGAGCATTGTGCCTGTGTAGTGTGGGCCCAAGGGATGGTGGCGGGGAACCTTGGAGAACAGCACTTTGTTGCTATACCTGTAAAATTGTATAATGTGCATTTCCATGAACACCATGCTGCTCAGGGTAGGTGCAGCCCTCGCCCTGCTTCCTGTCTACCCAGCCAGAGGCAAATCCTCCCTGAAGAGTGCAGCATTTCTGGCAACACTAGCTTCCGCACCTGGCACTCAGGGTTCACCAGCCGATGCATGATTGCCTCCTGCTTCGGCACACCAAACAAGAAAGACTTATCCTATTCCCTTCCCGGCATAGCACATCTAGTCAGGGAATGCCAAAGGTGTGGCCCTTAGATTAGAAAACTCAATCAGGAAGGGACCTGCCTTATATTTTCCATAAAACGTCTAAGGTGCTGCATAAATAAACACACAATATGTAATAATATAACATGATAGTGGTGAAGCAGAGTCGAGAAGTGCCATGCCCATAGCAGCAGGTGCCATTCACTGGTGAGAAACAAGGGGCTTCATAGCCAATGTCATCTTTTTCTCAGGAGGTTCCCTGAGCCACTTTCCTGCCTGTGGAACTGAATGCTGGGGGTCCTTAAGCTAATAAAATTCTGTGTTGCGTTGCAAATAGACGCTGACAGACTTGCTGGGCCCCTGGGCAAGGTGGAAGGGTCTGGCTCCATTCTCCCAGAAGGGGCGGGCCTTTGGGTGGAAGGAATGGGACTGGGGCAGCCAGCCCTCAGTGCCGCCCTGAGTGTGCCTCCCTCCCCACACACACACACCCAGGCAACCCTCAGATTGCCCAGAGTGCACAGCATGGTGCTGTAACAGTGATTTAAAGGGCATGGGGCTCTGGCAGACATTGATCCTGCATTAGCAATGGTGGCAACCAGGAGCCCTGGGTCCTTTTGAATCACTGCACCCATGGGCAACTGCCCCCTTTCCTCCCCTCCCCTTCTTCCCTGTTGAAAGGATGGGTGCAAACAAGCCTATGATTATTCAAGTGAAACCACTTGGCAGGAGCTTTTATCCATGAAAGGAGGTTTGTGTCAGGATGGGCCAGTGGTTTTGGTGCTAGCCCAGGCCTCAGGAAACCTGGGCCCAATTACTAGCTCTGCTACAGGTTTCTCATGTGGCATGTGCCTCAGTTCTTCTGCGAGTGGTGTCTCTGTAGGTGGTCCATTCAGGTGTGGGTGCGTCCTCGTGCCGGGGATTGGAGAATTTTGCTGAGCAGTGCCCCTCATGCGATGCCTGTGCACCTGGCATCTCGCGCCCCCGCCGTTTGTGGAACGTGCACATGGTGCGAGTCCCATCTGTTCCTTTTCTACCTGAAGCCCATGAAGACTCCAAGCAGAGGGGAGGACAGGAGGGTAGTGGAGCATGCACAGAGACACACATCTTGAAGAACCATTATTGCACCTGGGGATTAACTACTTCTTCGGTGTCCTTGTGGATGCTCCATTCAGGTGACTCAGTAGCAGTACCTGCCAGATGGTGGTGGGCATTGGAGTCATTTATGTCGAATGAAGGAAGGACCGCATCTGCTAGAGATGTGGAGGGTATTGGCCCCTTCTTTTGGGCGTAGTGCTATGCGAAAGTATGGTGTGACGACCATGTGGCTGCCCTACAAATGTCCGCTGATGGTACATTGTTCAGGAAGGCCGTCGTCGTGGTCATCACATGCATGGAGTGAGTCCCGATAGTCTGTGGTGGCTGCTTGCCCTGGAGTTCGTAAGTCGTATGTATGCAGCCTGCAATCCACTTGGATGGGCGCTGTGCCGAAATTGCTGTTCCTGCGTGTGGTCCAGACCTCATCACAAAAAGTCTGTCTGATTTCCTGATTGCTCTAGTTCTATCGAGGTCGAATGCAATTGCCCACCTTGTATCTAGAGTATGTAATATAGCCTCCTTGGAGGAGGTATGAGGTTTAGGGAAGTAAGCAGGTTAGTAAATAGGTTCATTTACGTGGAAGTTGGATATGACCTCTGGGAAAAACTTCAGATGGGGCCTGAGTATCACCTTGTTCCTGGTAAAGGTAGTGAAAAGTGGGTCTGCCATGAGGGCTGCAATTTCTCCTACCCTTCTTGCTGATGTTATTGCCACTATGAAGGCCACCTTCATGGATAAGTATTGTGGTGAAGTGGTGGCTAGTGGTTCAAAGGGTGTCCTAGTGAGCGTGTGAAGGACCAAGGGCGGGGAGGGGGAAGGGGAGGGGGGGTGCAGGTTTGGGCGCATTTTGTGCAGGCCTGTGAGAAATCACTTCACCATGGGATGTGCAAAGAGAGAGAAGCTATCCACCGGATTATGGAAAGCTGTGATCGCCTCCAGGTGGACTTGGGTACAAATGTCCGCTGATGGTACATTGTTCAGGAAGGCCGTCGTCGTGGTCATCGCATGCATGGAGTGAGTCCCGATAGTCTGTGGTGGCTGCTTGGGTAGAGCTGATGGAAAGGCCCGTGTCACTGGGGTTGGAAAATTCCAGTTGTTCCCAATTCTCCCAAATTAATTTCTTTCCATTCTCTGACCCTCACCATCAGAACCCCTCATTGCTCATCAGCTGATGTACTTTTTGGTATAGCAATATGTATTTGAGGTGAGCTCAAGTTGTCTTCATTTTTTTTTTAAAGTTGAAGCAGTTAAAAAAATTCACCAGGCTAAACCCCTCTGTTTCTTGTGTTGGCCTGTTGTGTACAAAAATGACATTGCTCTGTTTGCTGAGATCAGGCAAGTGAATAAAATACATAGGAGGGGGAGAAAGGGGAGTTTACATTCTCTCCTGAATTGTTTGCTCTGAAACACTATGCAATGCAGATTCATGTTCTGGCACAAGAGAGTTCAGATGCAGTCCTGAGATTATGCCTCCTCCAAAAGGAATAACAAAGAAGGCATCTTGTAAGGGGGAGGAAGGAAGAAACCCCTGAAATCCATATGTGTTGTATGGTCCCAGAAGACTCCTTGGAATTGTTTCCCAATGTGCTAATTATGCCACTGACACCCAATTTCTTGATCTCTTGGGCTCCCCACTTCTCTGTCTCAGTAGGCCAGATTTTCTGGTCTCCCCCAGAGAAGGAACTGAACAACTTCTGCTCTGGGAGGATACAATTCTTGAGCACAGCACCCAGGAAACCAACCCTCAAAAGGGATCAAAACCCCAAATAAATTTGTGTCTGAGTAAAAGTTTTACACAAAGAAAGCTCATGAGGATGTTCGCTCTCTTTCTCAATGAAAGAGAGAGATGCACATTTGTCATCCTCCCCAGGTAACAATTATTTTCACTGGGTCTGATAGTAAACAAAAGTGTTTTTATTAAGTACAAACAGTAGGATTTAGCAACGAGAAGTCCTGTGGCACCTTATAGTCTAACAGATTTATTGGCGCATAAGCTTTCATGGGCAAAGACCACAACATGCATCTGACGAAGTAGATCTTTGCCCATGAAAGCTTATGCGCCAATAAATCTGTTAGTCTATAAAGTGCCACAGGACTTCTTGTTGTTCTTGCAGATTCAGATTGACACAGCTACCCTTCTGATACTTGTCAGTAGGATTTAAGTGGTTGTAAGTGAAAACAGACAGATCAAAGTAAATTACTAAGTTAAAATGAAAATAAAATGCATAGTTCATTATAACTCACTAAAAAAAACATACCCTAAAGAGCTGTTCTTGTTCTAGGTATAATCTTCAAGTCACAGATGATCTTTTACTCTGGCATGAGTTTCAGGCACTCTTTGGAGCGAGTCTTGCCAGCTGAAGACAAAGGGCTGATAACTTCCCTTGCTTAAATAGTTTACACCCCAGGGCTGGAATCTTTTGTTCTATGTTTGTAGGAGAAGTGAATTTCACCCACTGTGAACAGTAATAGTCAGAAAATATTGCAACTTGAATGAAAAAATGAGACGTGAAAATACCAAGTTTCTGTATTTGGAACTACGTTCTGCACTCCTTGGATTCCTTTGCTGAAGTTTTGGGTGCATGAATTATGAAACATCAGACTTTTAACAAGTTGTTTATTTTCAAAATTTTCCCTCACTGCACCTCACCCTTCCAACAGTGCGAAATACCAAAATAAGATTGGGGAGGAGAGAAGGAATCAGATCATGACATTTCTTAATGAAAGTTCCTCAGAGATTGAATGACTTGCCATTTGAAGAATGACCCTGCTAACAGTGATAATATAAAATCATTAAGATTTCATATAGCCCTAGCCTGACTGCTTTAACCTCCACACTCACCAAGTGAAAACATAAGACATACGCCAAATTCAACCCTGGTCTAACTCCTTTTGACAACACTGGAGGTTACATTAGGAATAAATTTGCCCCATACTTTTGATTCCTTACTAACATCAACTCAGGATGGGTTAGTTTGAACCTCATGCTTGATATATGACTCCCAATAGGGTTAATTACTCAGCTTTCTAGTAATCCATAGCCCAGTCAACCTACAATATATTTCATCACAGTAGCAGTCTGAATGCTCAGTTAAGGGACCAATTAATCAACCAGACATTTAAAAATATAAATTCACATTTTATAATGTAAACCAGCAAGGTATTAATTTTTAGATAGAGTGTAGCAAATGCAGTCCCACCATCCCCCAAATCTTGGCAGCTTGATTTATTACCTTTAAAATTGAATGACTTTGGAAATCAGTTTTATTAGCTTTCATTATTTTAAAGCATATAATAAAGTGAAAACATTAGCTAATAACTGCTTTCAATTCAAGATACAGGAGGTCTAAAGAGTACCTACAGAAGCCTAGAAGCACTGTATGGTATCTAGTCTTCTCAAGGATCAGCTTGATCATTTGGAGACAGAATTTCATAATATTAAAAAAGGCACAAATAGACTGCATTTGTAATATTAGGACCTGATCCAAAGTCCACTGAAATGAATGGGCCATGGTTTTCAATGGGCTTTGGATCAGCCGATAGTTGAGAGAATCTAAATATAAAATCATAGGAATTATGGAGATGTAGTGTTGAAAAGTTCCTCAATCTCTCCCATCAGTCCATCTTCCCCTGAGCTGAGGCAGGATTAAGTATACTGACTCTACCACCCTTCTGACCAAAAAAAAAAAAAAAAAAAAAAAAAAAAAAAAAAAATAATATTGGGAGCTGTATTTTAAGAGACATATGACAATTCCTTCCTTTACCCTGCAAGCATTTTCTGAACTAGAGCTGTAAAGAAGGGAAAGGTGGATTAGAACCTGATGGAACAAAAAGAAGGAAATAATGATGAGCACTAAGAAGCTGTCTTGAAAAATGTTTCCATCAGCATGTAACATACCCTTTATTCTCTACCAATACCTGTTTAAAAGGAAAAAAGTAGAACACAGAGAAATATCTCCGGGACGAGCAGTGGGATATAGAGCATTTCCATCTGGGGGAATGTCTACACTACAGAGTTTTTTCAGAAAAATTGCCATTTTTCCAAAAAAACTTGAATTACGTCCACACCGCAATCACGTTCTTTTGAAAGAAAATCAAAAGAACAAAGGGGTTTTCTGACATTGGTAAACCTCTTTCTACGGGGAAGAAGACTTTTTCCAAAAGAGCACTTTTGGAAAAAGGCGTGTGTGTATGGGGAACAGGGAGTTCTTTCAAAAGAAGAGGAAACAGGAAAAAGCACAGGTGCCCTAGTGGCCACTCTGTCCATAGTAATCACAGTTTAAATGTGGGAGAGCATCCAATCAGTATGGATGCAGATTGCTTTTTCAAGGCACTTTGGCAGTATGGATGCTCTGTTTCGGAAGAAGTTTTTTTGGAAGATCTCTTCCAGAAAAGCTTCTTCCGAAAGAAGCCTGCAGTCTAGACATAGCCTGGGTGACTTAGGGCTTGTCTACAGGGAAATTCAATTAGTGACAAGCTGGAGTGTGACTCTACCCCATGTTAGCCTGCTACACACCTGACTGTCCCATGCACTCTGCTGACGTGCACTAACATCTCATTAATGTGCTTTGGTCTACCCTGCTTTGAAATGGGAGTAGATTAAAGTACACTAGCAAACTGTTAGTGAGCATCAACAAGGTCTACTGGGATAGTTACTGAATGGGAGGTGAATATGGGGCAGATTTCCATTGCAGACAAGTCCTTATCAAAGTACAGGCTGAGCTGGTAATGAACAAAAGTCATCAGTTTCAGACAACTGCCCCCCCCCTCATCTATGTGAAATTAATCTGAAGGATTCAGGCCAATCCTCAATAACTGACATTAATTACACCTTTGTTGGATGCTTTATTGGAGAAAAGGGATGGTCTTCAAGAGTGGGCAATAATTTTTAATGGAGGACCACTCCAAGATTTTGGCAAGTGATCAAGGGCCGCACTTCTATGGATGGGGTGTGGGGTCTGGGATGGAGGTTGGGTGCAGAAGGGGGCTTTGGCTAGGGGACTGGGGTACAGGAGCGGGTGTGGGGTCTGAGAGGGAGTTTGGGTGAAGGAGGAGGTGGTGATCTGTGGCAGGGGATTGGGGTGCATGGTCCAGGAGGGGGTAAGGGTACAGGAGAGGATTCTGGCCTGGGGGAGGTGGGAGGGAGTTGTGACCTGGGAGAAGGGGGAAAAGGGGTACAGAGGGTTTGGGTGGTGGCCTGGGGTGGTAGCCAGAGGGAGAAAGGGCTCTGGCTGGGAGGCGCTTACCTAGGCAAGTCCCAGCCAGCAGCCCTGCAGTAACCTGAGGCAGACTGTCTTCTGCAGTCCAAGGCTGCTGGCTGCTCCACGTGACTCTGCTCTGGGCATGGGAGGCTTCCCGCACTGCCCCTGCACCCCAGGAAAATTTCTCAGCTCCTATTGTCTAGAAACCGGCTAATGGGAGATGAGTGATTTTTGCTCAGGGGGGCGGGGCAGACTCCCTCCTCCCTCCCCAGCCATTCAGAGTGGAGAGCAGATGGCTTTTTCAAGCATGAACTGTTCTCTGCCTTAGGGTTCCGGTGAGGTGGCTACGGACTGGATCTGGTGGCTTGGTGACCTAGATCTGGCCTGCTTGCAGCCTCTTACCCATCCCTGGTCTTGTGGGTCAGAACCTCAGAAGAACTAGATTCAATTCATGCATGAGGGGCATGGATAAAGAGGTTAGCAAAAACACAGGAGCTACTGAGATGAATGTTGATGAACTGGCAGCAGGTTTATAAGCTTGGAAAGATGAAAATCAAAGGGTGATTATTGCTTCATAGCTCTGTTCAAATGAAGTTAACTAGCATGAACCGGTGTTGATTTTACCATCTTACCTGCCTCAGCATGTAATAACTACATGTAAAATGAGAAGGTGAAAATGCAAGTAAAGCCACATTCTTAACGTGAGCTTCTATGTTCTTTTGTGCCAACATTTATAGGGATTCCTTTAGGCTCTATCTACATTCTCTGACTTGCTAGAACATGCAGGCAGACCAAATGATTCTTTATGTTAATTAATTGCATTATAAAAACTGTAAAACAATAATTACCCCTGAGTTTTGCCTCTCCAAACCCATAAAACTGTTACCTGATCCCATGAGCTTTGCCACCCTCTGCTGTCAACATCTTTCTTCTCTCCAACATCTCTATCTAGCTGAGACACTGTGCAGAGGTTGCAATCCTGGTACATCCTGGGAAGCTGGATAGCTGCATTAAGATCTTCACGTACTACAGGTTGGACCCCCTTGGTCTGGCACCCTTGGGATCTCAGCAGTCCCAAAAAAGGGACTTTGCCAGACCAGCGGAGATCAGGCATCTGGGTTCTCCCAGGGCTCCCCTTTTGGCCACTGCCCTGGCAAGCACACTACTCCCAGCCTGCTGGTCTGGCTCCGCTACCCCCAGCCCACTCATGGGGCTCTGCTCCTGGTTGCCTGGCCCACAGGCTACTGACCCTGCTCACAGAGCTCTGCTTCCAGCCGTCTAGCCCCCCCATAGGTCAGCAGCTGCTTCTGGCTGCCAGAATCCAATGAACTCTGAAAATTCTAGCACTAGCCTCATATGGCAGCTGTAGCAGACGCATTTAACCCCGTCTTTTATGCAGCCCCTGAAAAGGGATAAACACTGCAGTACCTGAGGGGTCCTGTGGCACCTTAAAGACTAACATTTATTTGGGCATAAGCTTCCATGGGTAAAAAACACTTTGTCGGAATACCTGAGTGAGGGTCCATTTCAAATGTGGCTTGTAAAACACGAGAGTAATTTCATATCAATCTGCTCTCCCATCTCTAATCACAACTTTCTTCCCACAGCTCAGATTGCTCCCAACCAGTCCGTGTTCACTTTGCATTTAAAACCTGATAAAACAGAGTCTGTGGTGAACCAGAGTGCTTCTTTGGGACTCTTGACTCCTTCCCAGTCAGGATCAGTCCCATCAACAAGTTTCTAGGCAATACAGACTGGAATAAATAGGGAGGTTCTAGGGCATCCCTTTTGCACACAGATTTGCCTTAGGTCTTTATAAAGGGTTTTCCCCACAGGCCCCTCCCAGCCTGTAGAGATGTTGTGGTGATCAGCCATTGTTCGTGCCCTCAAGTTTTGGAGCTAAAACATCTCCTGTCCTATAAGTAGACAGAATTTGGTACCACATTTGGTCTGAGTGTCTTTAGCTCACCTGTTCACCATTTTGGCAAGCATTCAACAAAATGCAAACCAACTACCCTTCACCCCTGCCAAAAAAAATCCCATTCATAAAACACTGCTCTTAAACCTCCCTGGATTTTCCACTTTGCAGTGTGTAGCACTGTAGTTCTCTTGTGAAGAAAAACTATAGCGACATGAGAAGGTCCCAGATGCAGGAGGAGCAATACGTGCATAGCAGCTTTTGGGTAGTCTTGTCTCTCCCATGTGGCCCCCATAACTGGGGCATCTAAACACCTCACTGTGTTTGATGGATTTAGCTACACAATGCCCCTGAGAGGCAGGAAGTGCTATTACCCCCTATTTTACAGAAGGGAAATTGAGGCACAGAGAGGCTGGCAGTTTTACATTATCACACAGGAACTCTGTGGTGGTGAAGGAAATTGAACTTGGTCCTCCTAAGTCACATTTTTCCTCTTTTTCTGAGCCATTCTTCTTTCCACCAAGCAATGCCTGGTAGGGCTGCTTAGGGATGCCAATGGGGGAGGGGAACAAAGGGAGCAGTTGCCCTGGGGCCTGGCAATTCAAAAGGGCCCAGAGCTCCCAACCACAGCCACTGTTACTACAAGAGCCATGACAGCCGAACCCCTGGCCCTCTAGGCAGACTCAGAGCTGCT
>JANRFK010001234.1:111750305-111766928 GCA_030068395.1 Apalone spinifera
GGGGAGAGAGGAGGAAGCATGGCGCAGCATACTGTGGGGAATACAGAGGGCTGGCTGCCCCAGCCCTATCCCTTCCACTGGCCCTCCCCACCTTTTGGGAGCATGGAGCTCCCCCTACTTTGCCCAGGTGCCCAGCAAGTCTGTTTGGTGTCAACAATTTTTTTTCTACTTGTTTTGTTTTGTTTTTTTTTTTAATTTTGAAATTGTCAGTGGTTTGTTTAACATTTTTTTAAATCAACATGTTTAGTATTCCAGTTAAAATGACTTTTTGTTTAGAAATCCTGTATAAACTAATGATAGTAAAAGAAATCTTTTAGGAAAAAATGGTCAAATCAAAACAAATTGACCCAAACCCCAATTTTTGGCTTTTCAGATCACAAAGATTTGATTGACTTTTACAGCCTCATTTGGGGTGAGACAATTTTTTGATTTCTCAAAATTTTTGCAGGGTTGGAAAACCGTTTCTTGCTCAGGTCTGGTATAATACAGTATGGCAACTTGAACCACGGGTTTATGGTAGCGCCTCAGTTTAAACAATGGCTAATTCTTTTTCAAAATCAGTCCTTTATATGTGAGGAAGAACATTTATAATGGACAAGAAATAAACTAGATTTTCTACTATACTAACATTCTCTATCATTTACTACCACTGAATCTGATGAGTACTGGATACATTACACTAAAAAAAGGTTATTGTGCTTTTTGAGAACTAAGACGCCTAAATCTAATTTTAGTAACTTTGCTGTGTCTGTTTCAGTGTAGATTAAAGAAAACAATTATTTCTCATCCTACAGCCTATGCCTAGTAAGCAGAAGTCTCTTCATTTTTCATAAGTGTACATCATTAAGGAAATGTCTTTTTCCTCCATTAGAATAAATTACTATGCAGCAAGTATGGAGTACAGCTAATTGTGTTGGAAAAGAAAAGAGCCTCTACTGTCTTCTGTGGTTAACATGTTAAACCTGATAAGGAAAGCTTTATAACCACTACTTCAGCTGTCCAGGAAGCAAAGATACCTTTCTTTGTTTAAAAAAAAAAAAAAAAAAAAAAAAAAAAAAGAGAGAAGGAGAAATTTAATTTAGAAGGATTTTTAATAACTACAATAATTAATGGACAGGAAGAAAGTACAGTGAGGTTAGGAAGTATGGCTGGTATAGCTTGCACAACACCAGGTATAATCTTCTCATTGTGATGTAACATTGTCCAATTCATGGGGCTAAATTCTAGAGCTAAAATGATGTAAGTGAAGAGTAGGTCTGTTTCACTTAGTGGACTTACTCTTGAATTACAAGTAAGATCAGAATTTAGCCTACATACATTGATAGTTTTCTTTTCCTGGATTTGTTGCATTATGAGTTGGAGACTATAAAATAGATTGAACTAAAGATAGGTTGAGATTTTTCCTACTTTTACACCTAATACTCCATATGGGCCTTCGAGTCAGAAAAGTAATTAAAGAAAGCATTTAATGTATTTTTGTCACAAAGATATGTCTTAAGATTTATCCGATAAGCATGTGCTTTGTGTCAGGCTATCCCCAATTAAAATTATACCAGCCATTGAATCCAATTCTGTAATTTACACACGCTGCCTGTAGATTCCCACTGGCTTCAGATGCCACTGAAATGAGCACAGTATAAATATTGCATCCAGATTCATACATTATCCAGGCACAGAGCACTTCCAGATTCAAGCTCTTCTACAGCAGTGATGCCAACAATATAGGCTTTAAATTAGTATTGCAGTGTTTTGAGAGAGTCCCACAGCTTGCGGCACTGCGTCTAGGATGATTAGTATCCTCTCTTAGATTTTGTGGGCTAAATCTGGGTGGAAGATATTGAGTATCTTTTAGTTGTAGGATGAACAATCAGTAGGGCCCTACCAAATTCATGGCCATGAAAAAAGTCATGCACTGTGAAATCTGGTCTCTCTTCCATGAAATCTGGTCTTTTCTATGCTTTTACCCTATCCTAAACCATTTTCATGGGGGAAACCAGCATTTCTCAGTTGGTGTCCTAACCCAAAATGTGGTTGTGAGGGTGTCACAAGGTTATTTTTAGGAGAGCTGAAATACTGCCACCTTTAATTCTGCGCTGCCTTCAGTACTACCCAGCTCTTATAACTACTACAGATATAAGGCTAGCAACATCTCAGCCCTCCTACAATAACCTCGTGATCCCCTCTCAACTCCTTTTTGGGTCAGGCCCCCTGCAATTATAACACCGTGACATTTCAGACTTAACTGAAATCATGAAAATTATTATTTTAAAAAATCCTCTGACTGTGAAATTGACCAAAATGGACCATGAATTTGGTAGGGCCTAGCTATCAGTATTTCCTCCTCCTCCTTGCACAAAGTTGTCTTAAGCTCGACAACAGAGGATTTAAAAATCAATTTTCTGTTACATCAATGGAGTTACTCCAGAGAGGAATTTGGGAGGTTTGCTGTTAATTTTGCACAATGGCAGCCAGGGCCGTAACAAGGGTGAGGCAAGTGAGGCACTTGCCTCGGGGGCATAGCTGAGTGGGAGCAGAAAAATAATATAGAAAACTAATTATTTTAAGACAGCTACTTATTTTAAGACAGTGCCGCTTCCCTCCCCCCGCCCATTAGCATCAGCTGGCCTGAAGTTTACGTGTCAGGCTGCATGTTGCTGCTCTGTGATCCAACAGTCACCAGGCCTGATGGCTGCCTAGTGCGTCAGCTGCTTCTGAGCGGCGCAGGAAGCCGGGTACCAGCTCAGCCATACCAAACGCCACCTTAAGGTGCCCTAGCGCAGTTCCCAGGTGTGGGGCCGGGTGAGAAGGGGCTCAGATTGCCCTGCACAGGGGCAGAGGTGCAAGGGGTGAGGTGGCGGTGTCAGGCTGGGAGCCAGGACTCCTGGGTCTTCTCACCTCTGCCAGGGGAGTGGCTCTAGATCTTAGGGGTATGTGATTAGAGCTGGGGGTCTGGAAGCTACGATCCCTGGGGTCTATAGGTCGGGATAGTGAATAATATTAATTTCAATGCAATTATTGATGTTTGCCTCATTAAAAGCACTCAAAGTACAATTATAAACAAATACCTAATAGTACCTGACATGGCGATATTTTTAAATTATATGTATTGATTGTTTATGCAGATCTCATAACTATAATAAATAAACGTGGTGTTATTGTTGTTTATGTATTTTCCCTTTTTTCTATTAAATAACTACTATGAATATATACACTTTATATATTTAATATATACACTATATACTATGAATATATACAAGGGGCGCAATATTATATTCTTGCCTCGTGCAAAATGAGCTAGTTACGGCACTGATGGCAGCTCTTGAGCAGCCTTCTCACCATCCAATTTTATTCTCAAGGGCTATGTCTACACTGCTGGTTTTTGTTGACAGAGTATGCAAATGAAGCGCTGATTAGCATTTTGTCACACTTCATTTGCTTAATCTATTCGAGCCGTTTTTGCGCTGGAGGAGGCATAAGGATCTTGCACAAAAAGGAAACGTCCACACTGCTTGTTTTTGCGCAAAAACGGCTCGAATAGATTATGCCAATGAAGCGTGACAAAATGTTAATCAGTGCTTCATTTGCATACTCTCTGCCAGTAAAGGCTGGTAGTGTAGACAAAGCCCAGGCGATCAAGCAGCAATGTATTGCTCAGGTAATGTGCTTGCAGCATTCCTAAAGTCCAAGTGGAATGTGTATCTTTCACTTTTACCAGCCAGACTGATTTGTTGGAGCCTTGAACTAGACATCAGAGTTGACAATGGCAGATCTCTTCATAAGCTTCACCTTCCTCAATTACTTGCAATGTTCCTGCCTCAGTCCTGTTCACAGGGTGTCTAGATATGATGATTAACAACCATGGCATTGCCAAAGCATGATTGAAGCTCACCATGCCTAGGAGTAGTCTCTTCCATCTCATTGGCATGCAAAGTAAGTATTTATCTGGGTACAGTAGCTGGTGATTTGTCAAAAGTTTACAAGAATTTAATCCATGCTATATTTATACAGGAATTAATTTTGCATCATTGTACCACATCATCTTCATCTGAGCATTGATCCTGAATTTAATTACAACAAAAAAAATCTTGATCTCTGTTATATTGTGACTATGAACTTGCTCTACATTTATAATACTGCTGAGGTCAAATTCTAGCCTAATCAGTCCCACCATTGGCCAGCATACTGAAGCAGTAGGCAACTGGGAGCATCTGGCAGGTGTAGTCTTGCAAATATATTTTCCGGATCCATAGTTAGTTACATCTGTAGCTACTGGCTGAGTGGTATTGTAGAAGTAAATACTGGCACTTAAAACTGGATTTATTTCACTCTTTTGAATGCTACCAGTTGCATTCAGCTCTAATACTAAATGCTTTCACTTTCAGAATTCATGGATGTAGTGGATCAACGAAATTGGGTACATATCTGCACACACAGTGAATCATCACATCTAAGATTCTTCCATCTGGTGCAGCCGGCCTGTTGCTAAAGTTAGTTCATAGCTTAACAAACTGAGTTTATGGATCACTGTGCTGAAAAACAACTCAGTTTGGTAAATTAAACTCTATATTTATACATGGCTAGAAACTTCTTATTGCAGGAACATTTCCTCATGTATTAAAGTAGGATTATTAACCCAGGTATTCCAGTTCTGATGTATGGATTCCAGAGAACATATTTGCCTCTGCTCTTGTTTCCCTTTTAAATCTGACTTCAGTATTATTTATAGACAATGCCCCATTTCACAACTCATTGGAATAATCTAGGCAGGGTAATCCCAGGAAGAATGAAGCCCTCTGAATTACTATCCTGATGCTTTCTCAATCATAACTCTGAGTATACATGTTAGAGAGAGGCTCTGAAAAGACTCCTCATTCACAACAGCTCCTTAATTCCCCTCAGCTCAGTCTCTGAGGGAAATGTCAGTTACTTAGTGTAATAAGCATGTGGCAGGATTGAGAGCTCCAATCCAATATCATGAGCCAACCCCTTCCCCACCCCCCTCCACAAATCCTGAGATTTTAAATATTGAAAGTTTTAGGTTCTTTTCATTTCCTTTCAGTTTGGAGACTCGGGTCATTTTCAGTTGGCAGGGAGAGGTGGGTCCACACTATAAGGTCTTGAAACTTATTTTTTTTAAAGTAATCTAAATTTCTCAATCCTATATATCCAGGTGCTAGGTTTAACAAGCTTACCCAATCTGACATTAGGTCATAGTGCTCTTTTGGTTTTTACTTCTTGGGCTTCTTAAGATCTGCCCCCAGCCACTGGGAAATCAAACACCCCTTCCTGGAATCTTGTTCATTTAAACAACAGAGCGCAAATACCAACTTATTCCAGAACAAGTATTTCCCCAATCTCCTCATTTCTTCAGCCCTTTATGTTCCCCAAACTCAGGTATGGCTGCCTGTTTATTCCTCAAGTCTTGTATTCTTAAGTCTTCTGCTCCTCAGTGTAGTTTGCTCCAGCTAGGCCTTCTCATGTGGCTAGTGTGCTAGTGTGGAGATCCTTGTTACAGGTTTCTGACCATGGGTTTCTTCTAGCTCTCCTGCAGGTGTATCTCCCTTTACCTTTATTATCAGGATCTAAGAGCAGAGCAGCTCCTCCCAACTCACTTTGAGCTTTTCTGAACACTCCTCCTTTTGCCCCTTGGTCTTTCCTCATCTCTGATCTGCCTTTGCTATTTCTTACGGGAACCACCAACATAAACCCAACATCTGAGACAAGGTGCAAGTAAGGCTGAGACCAAAGTCCTTAAAGGGCCAGCCCACCCTCTTGAAGTGGGCCTTTAAGAAAAAAACAACAAGTATTGCAAGATTTGGGATAAAATTACAGGAGTTAGCATTATGGATGATGGGATCCAGGAAAAACAAAACTTATCTGTTGTTCCCCTCCCTCCCATCTTTTATGTGAGTTCTACTGCTGTAAATCACCACAGTGTTTCATCTAAAGGTTTCCCAGATTGATAATCCTATCCTTCCCTCCACCTTCTGCTGTGTTTGACTGAATATTTATTCTCTGGATAAGGTAGGATAACTGGAAAGGATTCTTGAAGCTGAATTCCATGCATGTTTAAAGAAATGAGGGGGAAATGTCCACTCCTCCCTGACTGCATTAGAAAGTAAAACATAGTAATATGTGGGTTTATTTTGTTATTCATAAAACTGAGACTATCAAACCTTCTGAAAGAGGCCCACAAACAACCATAATGCTGATGGACCCTTGTCATCAGTAGGAGTTTAAAGCCATGTGCCTCTGTTGCATGAGCTAAAAGTCAACTGGTTCTTAGCTAAGGCTATAAAGCAGACTTCATTCTCCTTTTCTCAGTGGTCTCTGTGCTTCTAGGTTACACAACCCTCAGCTAGTAGTAACTTTAAATCACTACTAATTTGGGACAGATTTAACAGGCAGGTAAGCTACACCTTGAGCTTTGCTTCAAAGTGGTGTTTTTAATAGGTACGTGTGTATATACAAAAATTGGGAGAAGCAACTTAAAATTTCAGACTTACTATCATTTGCAAGCACACATTAGTGTCTATCATCTCAATAAGCACAATTTAGATCAATGGGTCAGATTCAGCTCTCAGGCACATCAGTGCAAGTCTGAAGTGTTCTTCTTAGCATATACACAACGTGCTTCTACTGGCATGTGATCAGGAATCATCACTGAAATTTGGTCATTAGCTTCCTATTAGCTTGGACTGGGTACTGAGAGAGAATGTGACATGAATACTGATTCAGTGAAGCCAATAGCATTAATCTGATCCACACTGGTGTAGCTGAGATGAGCATCTGCCCTATTGCAATTAACAAATGTAATACATTTGCCAGTAGATCCTAAATATAGTACACAGTCCCTGTTATGTTTATGCAAATGCTGCATATTATGTGAAGTGAAACTCAGTTTGCAGCAGTATTCTACCTTATCAAAAGTCAATACAAACACTGGATTTATGAGCTGCAAATTAAGCCTTGTGATTTATTCCACTTTTTCTGCCCAGATCTGTGTGCTTTCCCCCAGGGATTGTATCTGTGTGCGTATGTGCTTTCTGAAATTTCTATGCACCATTCAGACACAAAATGGTCTTTCATAAGGCTAGCTACATGGCATCAAGAAAGCAACTGTGTTTCTTTCATAAAACTTTAAACACCGTCAACTACACAACATACAGTATTTGGCCTTTGGAAAATAGCTAGCTCTGTGTGTAGCAATGATATATTAATACAGAAATGTTCTTTTAATTTAGAAATGCCTGTGTTTCTGTCCCTGGCCACAGGGTGCTGTAACAGAAGTACAAGGGCCCCTCTGTTTGTGTCACCACAATGCAAAATAGGTAAACTCTGACACACACTCTTTTCCAGGAGAGTAGCTGCCTGTTGTTCATGCGTTGCCCTGGATGAGACATTTTGGTGTGTTCAAAACATGCTCAGCGCACTGCCAGTGCACAATGTGCAAGGAAATTTAAATCCGCACACTTTCTTCTGAGCCTGAGAGTAGTTACAGTCCAGTTTGGTTTTTTTGGGTGGAGATGGAAAACTGGCAGGTAAAGCAGAACCATAAAGCCCTTGTTGAATTTTCACCAAAAGCCACGTCAGCTGGGTTTCATTGGCTTTTTTTGTGTAGCTCAGTGTTTGATGCAACAAGGAATCAAAAAAGTTGGCTCCCAAGTAATAATCAGAGCAGCGAAATATTATATTTATTACACATGATGTATATGCCATACCTACTGAACATTTAGAGTCAGCAGAATATGCTTGCATAGTCTGTTTAAGGCTCAGCCCCCTTTACGTATTTCTAAACAGCCACACACCTTTTCAGTTTGGCGTAGGAATTCTAAATACATTTCTAAAGGAAAACTGTTAGTCTGGGCTTTAGCCCAACTTTCCGTGTATCATATTTATAACTCTCCTCATACACCAGTTGATTTTTTTTTGCTACGGGGTTTCTGAAACTCTGCAGCTCACCCCAGCTGGCAGAGGCCAAAACCTTGAATAGTAAATAATAATAATAGTAATAATAACTAGTAGGTGAAAGCCCGTGCTGTCACATGGGTGTAATTCATAAAGTCATCTGTGCCATAAAGCCCAAAATGACTGTGAATTTACAAATTGGATAGCAACAGACTGTGATTTCTGAGCGTTGACCCAACTAATTCATAATCTGTTCGGTATCCTTAGTACAGCCAATGAAATCATTACATGCAGATTAACTGTAGAGTAAGGGTGGTGATTGGTTGAATAACTTCTGCTATGGCAATGGCCTAAGCATTACATAAATATCTTCCTTACTATAGCTGTACAAGTCACAGGTGTAATTCATAACAGCAACATGGCTGAGACCTTAAAAACGGGAGAGCAATGAACTGCAAAACCCAGTAATGATTCAGCCTAGTGATGTTACTCTGACATTGTTTTAATCGCTTCACACTGACTGCACAGATATCTTAGGCCTCAGGATACTAATCACTTACTTACTGACCTGGGCATCTGGTCATTCCACTTAGTGATTGCATCATTTGCCCCCTTTTCTTGTTCACTTCCTGTTTATAATACAAGCTGTTAAGGGCAGGTGCTGTCTCTTCTTATGTGTTTGGAAAGTGCCTGGCACATTATAGGTTCTACAGTAAGTTAAATAATAGTGTCCTTCAGTATAATACCTGTAAATTAGTCATTGATAAATTAACTGTTTGCCTCTAACTGTGACACATGATCCTCTTGGTGCCAACTGGCAGAGAGCATGAGGAGTCCATAAAGTTATACAGAGCTCCCCTGTGTCAAATACATGCTGAATAATCCATGAAAGGATGGCACACAAGGTCTCTAGCAAGAGGCAGTAACCCACTGGTTTTTGTTATCATGGTGAAATGTACGGATGGCTAACGTATAGAAATTATGTATCTATACTAAAAATTATGTTCTTATATCTCTGAGATTGGGGCAGGCCATTAGGAGGCGATTTACTTCAGAAATGTTCCTGTGAAGCAGGAGGTAACATGCTTATCTATCTGTTTAGTCATGTGTGCACTGCACATTGTGTGTGTCACAATGGATGCCTGTTTGCATGCTGAGCCAAATCGTAATCAAGAGATTGCAAAATCTTGGAGAGGAAGTTTACAGGCAGAAATAACCTTCAGAAAGGGCTCCTGAGAAGACAGTGGATTGTTGGGGGGAGGTGAGGTAGGGCAAATGGGTACCCTCAATCTTTCACCAAGAGGGCAAGCTGACTGCATGATGTCTCTCATGAATGGAAGGTCATGGCCAACCCTGGCTAAAAAATGATGCAAGGACTTTGGGGGAGTATTGCTCTATAGGGCATGAAAGTATCTAGTTAATTAAGCTAAGGTTGTAGAATGTGTCTTATGATTTTATTTTATATGTAACCCTTTGTTTCCAATACGTCTACTTGCTAACACTTGAATTTCTGATCTTTATTAGACAAATGTTTGCTTTTATTCATTATAAACTTACCTAAGTGATGTGTTTGAAGCAGAGCTGAGATCTGAAGTATAACTGGCCAGCTAGCATGTACTACTTTTTTGGGGTCAGCAAATCCATGAATTTCAGGGATTGGGATGTGCCTATCACTAACCTGTACAGCAGGAGTGGGGAATCTTTTTTGGGATGGGGGCCACTGGCCCACAGAAAAATCAGTCGGGGGCCACACACAAGTGAGAATAAAAAAAAAGAGAGAGAGAGAGACTCCCTTTACTTCTCTCATACTCCACAGAGGCTCAGGGCTTACCCCCAGGGCCAGATTAACTCTTCTGGGGTCTTGGCATAGTCCATTTTGTGGGCCCCCCAAAGCTCTGGGATGGGGCAAAAATGAGGGGATTCAGTGTGTAGGAGAGGGCTGCCAGGGAGTAGGATGAAGAACTGAGTTTAAATTACTTATCCAAGATCATATTGGGGCTTGAATTTATGCCACTCAAATTCCAAACTAGTGCTCCACCCCCAGGATCAGCCTTCTTGTTTACAGCCCAGCCTCTGCCATGACTGACACATGCTTTATCTTCTGGATAAGGGAGAAGCGGTGGATGTGGTGTACCTAGATTTTAGTAAAGCATTTGATACTGTCTCACGTTACCTTCTTATCAATAAACTAGGGAAATACAACCTTGATGAGGCTACTATAAGGTGGGTGCATTACTGGCTGGATAACCATTCTCAGAGAGTAGCTATTAATGGTTCGTAGTCGTGCTGGAGGGGTCTGTTCTGGGACTGATTCTGTTCAACATCTTCATCAATGATTTAGACGATGGCATAGAGAGTATGCTTATTAAGTTTGCAGATGATACGAAGCTGTGAGGGGTTGCAAGTGCTTTGAGAGAGAGGGTCAAAATTTGAAAATGATATGGACAAACTAGAGAAATGGTCTGAGGTAAATAGGATAAAGTTTAATAAGGACAAAGGCAAAGTACTCCACTTAGAAAGGAACACTCTGTTTCGCACGTACAGAATGGGAAACGATTGTCTAGGAAAGAGTACTGCAGGAAGGGATCTAGTTGTCATAGTGGAACACAAGCTAAATATGAAACAACAGTGTGACACTGTTGCAAAAAAAGCAAAAACGATTCTTGGATGCATTAATAGAAGTGATGTGTGAGCAAGACATGAGAAGTAATTCTGCTCTACTCTGCACTGATTAGGCCTCAGCTGGAGTATTGTGTCCAGTTCTGGGCACCACATTTCAAGAAAGATGTGGAGAAATTGGAAAAGGTCCAGAGAAAAGCAACAAAAATTATTAAAAGTCTAGAAAATATGACCTGTGAGGGAAGACTGAAAGAACTGGGCTTGTTTAGTTTAGAAAAGAGAAGACTGAGAGGGGACATGATATCTGTTTTCAAGTATCTAAAAGGGTGTTACAAGGACGAGGGTGAAAAATTGTTCTCTTTAGCCTCTGATGATAGGACAAAAGCAATGGGCTTAAACTGCAGCACGGGAGGTTTAGGATGGACATTAGGAAAAACCTCTTAACTGTCAAGGTCATTAAACACTGGAATAAATTGCCTAGGGAGGTTGTGGGATCTCCATCACTGGAGATATTTAAGAGCAGATTGGATAGACATCAGGGATGATCTAGACAGTGCTTGGTCCTGCCATGGGAGCAGGGGAATGGTACGTGATGATCTCTCGTGGTTCCTTCCAGTTCTAGTATTCTGATTCTATGATGCTATGCCAATCCATGGCACAGGGGCTAGATCAGCTAAAGAAGATGCAATGTTAATCAAACTACAGGAAAACAATCTGCATTTGTGTATTAATCTAAGCAAATAAGATGTAGCAGACATTGTCAGATGAAGCATACATACACTGAAGCAGTATAATCTGTGTGACTACCTAGACAATGGGAGTGAGACATTTGCAAAGAGTATCAACTCTTTGTGCCTGCATAGCTGTATGCAGCTCCCAGGGTAAAGCTATAAAGGGAAGGAGGTCTAGAAGGGAAGTTGCATGTAGCTATTAAGCTTTTATTCAAGGGAAGGTACTAGAACAGGGCTGGGGAACCTAAGGGCTGGGGGCTAGATGTGGCCCCTGGCTTCCCTGGATGGAGCTTGCAAGGCTTGGGGCTCCTCCCCCTGCATTGGGGAGCCTGCAATGGCACTCCAGGCCCTTGCTGTCCCCCTGTGGGACTGGAGCATACAAAGCCTACTAGCCTGGGTGCTCCCCCGGCCCTGGTATACCAGGGGAATGTGGGGGAGTGTGTGGCTCCTGACTGATTTTTCTGTGGGTCAGTGGCCCCCTGATGCAAAAAAAGGTTCTCCACCCCCCTGCACTAAAGGGAGCCATGAGAAGAAACTGTCGGGGTTTCCAAGAAGCAAGGAAGATAGAGGTCCGACCAAGATGTCGGACAATAGGATTGCCTGGTGCAAGGCCACGCTGATTGCCCTGGCGCTGCTCTTAAGTGAGCAAGGAGTGAAAAACTTTTGACTCTTACCTGCAGTGGGGAGCACAGGACAGAAGAGTTGTGGCCTTGACAGTCCTCTTTGAAAGGCCATGGCATCTTTTCCCATAGAGCACAAAACATGAACACCACCTGTGCACTGGATTGCAAACCCTTCTCCCCACACACTCCTGATGGAAGAAACTTTGTCCCCTCTAGCAATGTTGGGGATAATTTTCTCAAAAGAGGCAAGTTGTGCCACTTTTAATCAGGCCAGGTTCGTACTGACATCAATTAGAGTTTGGCTTCAGTTAGTTAGGAAGAAGAGATTTGATCCTTTCAGTCAGACACACAGTGAATGGCCCTGACAGGGAGATAGAGCCCTTCAGGGGGATAATAGGAAAGCCAAGAAGGAAAGTTCCATGTCATATGGAGGGAGAGAAAAAGATTTATTGAGGGATGCAAACATGTCAGATATGGCATCTGACAAACAGTCCTTTGAACCTAAGGCTAGATCTACACTGCAACAGAAAGTCAAACTGAATAACGTAGCTGGAGTCAATGTATCTTAAGTAGAGTTACTACAGGCTCCACCCCATAGGGAGAAACTCTCCCATCGAGTTCCCTTATTCTTCTCACCTGGAGAAAAATAACAGGATTGATGGGAGAGCCATCTGCAGTTGATTTGGCAGGTTTTAACTAGACCTGCTAAATCAATCACCAGTGGATTGATCTCAGTGTGTCAGTCTAGGCTGTTGTGTACATATAGCCATGACAATGAGCATGTTCTGGTAGCTAGGGCACTGCATTGAGAATCAGGACACCAAGGTACTACTTTCAACTCTGCTACTGACCTGTGATGTAACCCTGGACAATGCAATTCATCTTTCCACACTTCTGTTTCTCCTCCCACCATTTATTTTTCTTTTCTACTTAGATTGTAAGCTCTTAGAGCTAAGGATCATGTATACCATGCACTCAGCATAATAGGTTCCCAGACTCAGTTGGGCTGCTGGCCACTCCTAGCCATTCAAATAAAAGCCAATTACCTTCTCCTTGTATGCATAACAGATGTACCTGCTTCTGAAAGTGTTAGAGACAAGGTGGATTAGGTAATATCTTTTATTGGACTAACTGCTGTCGGTGAGAGAGTTGTGACTCTTAAACAAACAATATTTGCAAAGCACTTTGTGATTCTCAAATAAAAACCATTAGGATTTATATTCTTTTAAATAAGAGCCGAATTTGGTACTGTGGGCCAGATACACCAGCTTTTGGAGACTATGGAGCCATATTAATATACATCAGATAAACATAGGGCCCCTATGGTTTCACTGCAGGATCCAGTAACAGAAGCAGCTGGCTTGTGAAAAGACAAGGATCTTCACAAACAAGGATCACATGCCAATAGAAATACCTGTTTAAAAATAAGACCTCACTAGTATCAGGCCAATCTAAGCTCTGGGTTACAGTAAGTGTAACCCCATTGATGTCATAGAAGTGTAAGGCACAAAGTAAATAGAGATTGTAATAAAAGTTCTCTTCTTTCTTTGGGAGCAAAAATTCTTGAAGCTTTTATGCTAGCCATGAGGGAAGGGCTTCCTCCCAGGCAAAAAGTTCCCATCATTGTTCTTTTTTTATAGTTCCATTTTTCAAAAAGTAATTTTGAAATGTTCTGTAAAATGCAGGGGGTGAAGATGCTAATCAATCATCCTGTTCTGATATTGTTTAATTAAAAATCACTGCTATTAGTCATCCGCTACCCTACCACCAGGACTGGCCTGGCAATGGCTTAACATACTTTTAAAAAGGGAAATTCAGAGGAGGTTCCCCCTCCCCATTGTTACAGGAGGAGAGCTCAAACATGGAATATAAGGGGGGGGGGGGGGAAGAGGGAGGTTTCCCTGCTAGTTACTTAGAAGATTAATCCAATGTTTTACATGTAGGTGGTTTCTCTGCATAAAACCATTGAGCATTGGAATGAAGCTATTGTCTGAATGACTCTCAGCCTCCAAAACAGAATCTTTGTTAACTTGCATTTTGCTCTTTGCAGAGCTAGAACTCTTTAAAGGTTCCATAATGGATAATCTACCTTCTCTCAGATTTCATTATGAAACAGAATCTTCCTCAGAACTCATCAATAGATTGACTGTTTGTCTTCTTTCTAACAGGTCTCATTACATACCTGCTTGCTGGGTGCATTCTGCTGATTGAGAAATGATCCACAATACCAGAAAATATTCCCACCAAATAGTTGAGCCCAGCCTGGGAAGGAGGGTGAGATTATTTTCAGTTACACCCCTCTTCATGTTTTGTGATATCATCCAGGTTATCCAAACTGGAAGATACAGGTTTTAAACACTCAAAAATGTGGTGGGGTTGAGCAATAAGGTTGGGCTACAGATTTTGCCTCAGCCCATCCTAAAGATAAAGGCCAGTTGTCAAGTATAGGTCCAGATTCTGATTCTTCTGCATGCCAGTGACACTGGAAAACCATATAAAATGCTTTTTAACATCCCTAATGAAGACCTGCCAAACTGACCATCGATCACACTTCTGTTGTCTCTGGTTCTCCACCAGAACAGGAGGAATATGGGGAGTTGACAGGAGAATTCTTTTTGTCAACCCAGTGCAGTATGGACCCTATGATAGAAGAATCTAAGCTCCATCGTTTTGAGGTACACTACCAATGTAACTCAAATTGCATAACAAGGTCAACTTGTCCTTGTAGGGTAAACCTGCTCTTAGTTTTGAATGCACCCAAGGCTTTGTGCATGCAAACACAGGAAAATTGCATTCTCCTGAGTAAATGTCAGAATTCCAGCTGCAGCTTTTTCACTCACAGCTGATCTTTGCATATATAAAAGCTACAGCTGCCAAAAAGTCAATACTAAAAATTGTGGATACTTGTTTGGAGTTAAAGTTCTGAAAATGTGGTCATAAATAAGGTTCAAGCAGAAGCTTCTTGTAAATGATGATTTCCAAGAGGATTTTGTTGTTACTTCATTTAACCAAACTATTACTTTACTATGAATTACAGAATGGGGAAAAGATAAAATTATCCTCTGCGTTTATTTTTCTTTTTAATTTGTTATAATATTTGGTTTGCACTGTTAATAAACATGGCTCTAAAGAAATGAAATATAAACCAACTTGTTATAAGCTAAAAGTGATTGTGCTCATGTTTTATTCATATGGAAATTTTAATTAAGCTTTTGCTGTAATTACTCTCTCATCATCACTGTGTGGCCTGGAAATACATATGATTTATTGACATATGGGATAGTAGAACCATCTTCTATTAAGTGATCTATGGACAAACACTTGACTAGATGACTTTCACAGCTCCTGATGTGTCCTTTTAAAAGGTCTCAGAGGGGTGGAAAAGGTATCAGTCACCACCACTCGCAGAAACTTTTGAAGACAAAGCTACATTTTCCATTTCAGGTCTAACAAAGATTGCACAGCAGGCAATGTACTATCAGCATTTTAGAAGAAAAAAAATAAACATGTGGCTAACCTCAAAGTCTCCAATGACAACAGAACAAATGTTGGAAGCAATGAAAGATAGATGTTTAAAAGAGGAGGATTCATTATGTATGACATAATTCAGGCAGTTTCTGAGCCTAATACATAACTAGGGCAGCATGTTATGTGCTTTCATTTGTATAATGGTTCCCTCACACCACTCTGTACAATCTCTGAACCTGCTGGCCCATGACTTTCTTTTGAATGATGACATTGTTATTGCTCAAAAGCTTCAGAGGGGTGGCCAACTTAGTCTGTAGCTGTAAAAATGTAAACAACGAATAGTCTTGCAGTACCTTAGAGACTAACAAAACATGATCGTATCATGAGCTTTCGTAGGCACAACCCACTTCTTCAGATAAATGGAGTTATTAAAGGTCCAGTTTCTAAATAAATAGGGGATGGGATTGCTCATGAAACTCCCTGATACAACTCAGGACCAAATCTATACAAACATACCCCCTAATCCCCAACCAGGAGTTTTCTAACTGCTACCCAAGATACACAAACCTGGAAATCCCAGACAACCCATCTCAAGCATTGGCACACTTACAATAGGATTATCTGGCTATACTGACTCTCTCCTTAGACCCTAACCTGCCAGCACACCTAGCTATTAGCTAGTGAATGAGCTAATTCCCAGTACTACTGGCAGGAGGCACTGTGGCGGTGAGTGTCCACTCCGTGACAAGGGTTTTGTTTGAGTCTAAATCAGTGGTCTCCAACCTTTTTACACCCAAGATCACTTTTTAAATCTCAGAACAGGTGAAGATCTACCACTCCGCCCCTTCCTTGAAGCCCCACCCTCTCTATTCTCCTCCTGTCCATCACTTGCTGTCCCCAGCCCTTACTTACACACTCTGATAAACAGTTTATTTTTAAATTATGCGATACATAAAATTAAAATTAGGTGTTTATAGTTATGAAATAAATGGTCTTTTTTATTCATGCTATTTAAATCTAAAATGAAGCATTTATAATTATACATTTTGTGGGGACAGAGTTCTGCGGCTAGGGGCAGGGGAGAGGGAACAGGCTGCTGGGAGGGCAGAGGACAGGGTTCTGCAGCAGGGGACAGAGTGCCAGTGAGGTCAGGGTTCTGCAGCTGGGGACAGGGTGCCGGTGAGGACAGAGTTTGGAGAGTGGGGACAGGAATGGGGACGGAGTTCTGTGGCTGGGGCCAAGGGAGTGGGGATAGCGTTCTGTGGCTGGGGAGT
>JANRFK010001234.1:111782024-111806827 GCA_030068395.1 Apalone spinifera
TAGCCTCATTTGCATATTACTCACGCAAGAAGCCGCAAGTGTAGACATAGCCTTAGAGTATCCTGAAATAGCTCTCCCGTGCCTTCACAGCAAGCTCGTTATTTCGGGCATGCTATTCTGACATCTCTGTAAATCTCATTCTATGAGGAGTAAGGGATGTTTCGGAACAGCACTTTATTTTGAAATTTGGTACTGTGTAGACAGCGCCAAATGACAAAATAAGCTATTCCGAAATAGCATTGAAATAAGATACGCAATTTGCGTAGCTCAAATTGTATATCTTATTTCGAATTATGGTGCAGTGTAGACACAGTCTTTACAACAACTGGATCCCTAATCATTTCATTTGTGAAACTGGCAAATTCGCACGTTGCACTTATGTAATGCAACTATGTACCTACCAAAGGGCTTGCGAAGCATCTGCACATGGGACTCATTAGAACTTGATGTATTTGGCAACAACATTTAATAGAAAATTAAAACGAAAAGCAGCAACATATGGAGTTGCATCTTGTAAGCTGGTAACAGAAGAGTTATGCTTGAAGACTTGTTGCCCTTTCAGGACAATTACTGTTGGTCAGATTGACACTGACCTTTACATGGGTGCCCCCTCATGCATTACAGAACAGGATAATTGCTATCTATAGTTCTCAGAGTTCCAGAAGCTGTTGGTTTTGTTTGTGCCAGGGTTTGCAAATTGTCCCATTGGGGCTGGGGAAATGGAGGTACTATGACTGCTCCCCAAATCCAGCTCCAGCTGGCAGTGAAGGGGGGTTATGAACACCTTCCAAAGGAATAGCATAGCATGTTCTCTCCATCTGCTTCCCAGGGAAATCAAGGAAGGATCATGCTTTCTGAGGCACAGTCTATCCTGAAGCTCTCCAAGTGGTCTGGACCTGTTCTGCATTTAGTGTGGGCTTATAATTGAATGTCACAGCCAGAATGTTAACCAAGGCACTAAGATTTTATTTTGCCTCTTGTTACTACGTACAATTGCATATACTTAACAGTGTGTTTGAGTTTAATGATCTATTATATGCTCACTATATTAAAAAATTGTTCCTTCAAGATAAAGTATCCTAATTGCTAAACCCCACAGTTCCAACTGATTGTGTCAGGGTCCATTTGAGGTACAGCCCTGGCAGAAACTTTTTTTGCTTCTAGTTTTAGTTTTTCTGTACCCACTAGGAGAGAATGTTTGAGACTTAGCTGGTAATGATTCCTTTCCTTCCATTAAGAGGAGGCCACTTGAAATATGATTTTTAAAACAAACAATTCAAAACACAATCTGGTCTATCCAATGACATGACTTACAGGACAAAATCTTCCAGAAAATAAAACACCATTCTTACAAAATGAGAATTCACCCAAAGCATTAAAACAACCAGGTATTTCTCCTAGACACTGAGTTGATAATACTATAACCTGTTAAATCAACCAACCAGACCCCCTAAAAATATTTTTGGGTTCATGTTGGATGCAGAGACCTCTGGTCCCACTGATGTTAATTTTTTAAATAAATATGGGAATTCCAAGAGAAATTCCAGAAGATTGAAAGTGTGCCAAAGGTATTCCAATTTTTGAAGACTATTGAGACCTGAAAGACGAGCTCTGTGTAAGCTCTAAAGCTTGTCTCACTAAGAGAAATGAGCCCAGGAAAAGATATTACCTAGATCACCTTGTCTCTCAAATATTCATAAGAAAGAAGCAGAGGGACTGGTAAGTAGAGGCCAGTTCGCCTGACATCAGTCTGGCAAACAATGGAAAAGCTGATATCAGATTCAATTGAAAAAAAATAAAGGATAGGAATATAATTAATGGCCATCAACATTGTTTTATGGAAAATAGGTTTTATCATACAATCTGGATTTCATTCTTTTAAGAGATTACAAATCTGATAGGTAAAGGGACCTGGATAGATATAATATACTTATGACCATGTATTGCATGACATTCTGATAATAAAAATTAGCACTGTGTATTATCAATTATGTACAGAAGTGATGGGTGCTGAGCTTACTAGTGGTGCAGCCTAGTAGTTAGTTCATGGGTCCCATCTCTCCTCCTTGTCTGCCAGCAATCATTCCAACACTATGATGGTCTGCCTTTTGGAAGACAGTGATTCACCTCCCCCTCCTCCCCCCCGCTGAATCACCAATTAAATTCACCCCCCTGGTGGGGTAACAGAGTAACAAAATATATACTGTCCAAGATCCCCACAAAAGAAAGGGACTTCAGCTGACCTACAAGCATGAGGGTAGCATGCTCTTGACTCAGGCGTTTATATTCTTTTCAGAGATGGGATGGGAGAGACAAGGTTTTACGTCCCTTCCATGAGAAGGGCCTTTCCTCTCCACAGGGCACTAACCAAGGGCTCTGCAACAGGCAGCGATAGCAAATGCCTTCAGAGCTACCTCTTTGGGCCACTTCCTATTATTTGCTTCCCACAAGGTCACAAAGTCCAACAGAAAACAGCAAAAACATCTGAATTGTCTGTCCTGCTGCGATCAGCTGGTCGCCTCCTTTCAAGCAAATTAGCTCCAGCTTCACAATGATCCAGACTCCTGGACTGCACCCAACCTTCCATACCTAAGATCTATCATATTGTGCCTCTACCCAGGGTTTCAGGCAGGCTGCAGTCCCTGATCAGCCCCCAACTCCAGTCATACACCTAACTCATGATTCAGCTCCCAACTTCCTTCAACCCAAGTGACAAAGCTTCCAGCTACCTCTCACCAGGGTTTCCTCTCTGGACACTCCTCCAGGGCCTGGAGAAGCTGCTGTTTGAAGTCCCCTCCCTTGCAATGAGGACTCCTGCTGGTGCCCTTACTCAGAAGTTCTTAAGATAGATAGGTTCATCTGTCCTACTTCTGAACCACCTTGCTCTCTCATAAGCTCCTCATCCCATTAAAGCAGGCTCTGAATGTGCCTCGAAGAAGAATGACTTGTCTTGTAATTGCTCCTTAAGCCCTTCCATCCCAGGGTGGGGTTACATACGCTACCACAATTGGGGGTTGAAAAACTGGGTAAATGACAGCTGTCACAAAGTAGTTTCCAGTTCAGAGGTCTAAGGCCAGAAGGGACCGTGGTGAGCATCTATTCTGACTTACTGAATAGAAGAGATTGTAGAACTTCTCCAAATAATTCCTAGAGCTGATCTTTCAGAAAAACAAACAAATTTTGATTTAAAAATGGTCACTGCTGGCAAATCCACCATGATCCTTGGTAAATTGTTCCATTGAGTAATCACTCTCACTGTTAAAAATGTTCTTCCTATTTCCAGTCTGAATTTGTCTAGCTTCAACTTCCAGCCATTGAATCATGTTGTACCTCTCTCTGCTAGATTGAAAAAGTCACTATTAAACATATGTTTCCCATGTTGGTATTTATAAACTATTCAAGTCATGCCTTAACCTTTTTCTTGTTAAGCTAAATAGACAGAGGCCCTCCTTCTTGAACTGTGGGCCCCAGAACTGAACACAGTATTCCAGAGGTGGTTGCACTAGAGCTGAATATAAACTTAAAAGAACCCCTCTGCTCCTACTTGAGATTCCCTGTCTATGCATTCTAGGATCTTTCAGCCTCAGAGCCACAGTGGGAACTCTGTGTTCAGCGGCTTATCTACCATGGCCCCCAAAGCTTTTCCAGAATCCCTGCTTTCCAGGTTAGCATCTCCTACCCCATTATTATGGCCTGTATTCTTTCTTCCCAGATACATATGCATATCTATATTAAAATGCATATTGTTTGCCTGTGCCCAGTTTATCAAGCAATCGAGATTGCTCTGAATCAGGAACCTGCATTATTTAATTCAATCCTTCTCATTATTTATCACTTCCCCAATATTTGTCACCTGCAAATTTTATGATTGAGAATAGCATGTTTTCTTTCAGATCATTGATATATATGTTAAATAATGTAGGGTCAAGAACCAATCCCTGGGGCACTCCACTGGAAACACACCATTGTTTAAAGAATGGATAATTGATGGCAGAATGATAGAACTTTCCCTCACTGAGGGCTGTAGATGATGATTTCTATAGGTTTCCTAACCCTATTCATAAACATTTTGATTATTCCTAATAACTGCAGAGAAAACATCTTAGGCCTTCACTCTATTCTGTGGGAATTTTGTCTTCAGCTTAAAGAGGAGCACGTTTCAGCCTTTTATTACCAGACATCTTTAATTTGCATAAAAGTCTTAGCAAGAAACACATCTCTGTTTCTACTTGCTTTTACTTTTAAACCTGCCAGTTGGAATATAACAATTGTGCTTACATGTCAGTGTAGAGTATACAGAGCAGTATAAACAAGTCATTGTCAGTATGAAGTGTTAGTTTGTACTGACTTCACTGAGTGCTTTTTATGTAGCCTGTTGTAAAACTAGGCTAATGGCTAGATGAGTTGATGTACCCTGGGAAGACCTCTGAGTACCTCCAGGGGTACAAGTTCCCCCTGGTTGAGAACCACTGACTTAAGCTACAGCTTCACTACTAGTGAGGGGTATCATTCCTTTGCTTGAGTGTACATACTCATGCTTGAGTTCTTCTCTGCCCCAGTCACACCTCATCCAAAGCCATATATCCTTGGCTCTTCCTAGAATACCCATTGAATAAAAGGCTTTTGCATTGTGCCCTAAAATGAGCTATTGGACCAATGGGGGGAGTAAATTCTAGAGGACATGTTTTTAAAAGGGAAGCTGAGCTCTGGACTCCAAGCTATCGCTTGGCTCTCATGTTCTGTCACTGCACTAGGACAGAAATCAGACACAAACATTTAATGGACACCTCATGGCAACTGCAAAATCTTCCCTGAGGAGAAGAGCCATTGCCCTCCCTTAGCAATCTTCGCCCTTCCACCCCCACCCCCGCCCAATCCCACCAGGAACACCCAGAATAGCTTCCACATTTTCTGTTGTTAATTTCCATCCAATAGAACCATTTCAGCCACAACCGCATGGTTTTCAACTTTTGCTTTTTATGAGGGAATTGGTGCCAAAAGATTTGGAACTTTTCTGCCTTTGGTGCTTTATTAAAGAGCAAAAATCTGAAACCAGTAGAGCATTGAAGGAAAGTTCACCACAAGCTACCACATGAAGACTAGATCTTCTGGCAATGTGAAGGCTATTTAAAAAAAAATCATTATGACCATACGGAATGCTTCTAAAGACATCTATAAAATTCACTTTATAGCAGCAAACTGCCTTTTTATATATACTTGTACCGTTTTACAATCTTAACTGTTGAGTCTCAGCTGACCTATTTTATTTTTCTCCAGGTATTTCTGACGAACCTATCGCCATAGTACCCCTACTCATTCAAGCACAGTGTGAGATAAACTCTGTGGCTGCATCTAGACTGGCAAGTTTATTAAAAAAACTTGATCAAAAACTTGATCAAAAACTTGATCAAAAACTTGCCAGCTGTCTACACTGGCCGCTTGTATTTGCGCAAGAGCACTGACTTTGTAATGTACAAAATCAGTGCTTCTTGCGCAAATACAATGACGCTCCCGCTCGGGCAAAAGCCCTCTTGCGCAAATGCTTTTATAGACAACCAAGAACTGTTTTGTGCAAAAAAGCCCCGATGATTAAAATGGCGATCGGGGCTTTCTTGAGCAAAATCGCGTCTAGATTGGCACGGACGCTTTTCCGCAAAAAGTGCTTTTGCGCAAAAGCGTCCGTGCCAATCTAGACGCTCTTTTCCGCAAACGCTTTTAACAGAAAAACTTTTCCGTTAAAAGCATTTGCAGAAAATCATGCCAGTCTAGACGTAGCCTGTGAGTTTGCAGTGTCCTCTTCCTATGCCCTGGATGCCATTTTGAATCCTCTCTGCAGGCATTTCTGGAACCATGTAAGATGATGATTGTACTTAATAATCAACTTCATAGGGATACTTTGAGGCTTATTTTGTCATTGTTTGTACAAAGCTTTGAAAACATAAAATCTACATAAATATTATTGGTCAAAGTGCAAGATACTTAGAGTTACAGCTTGGTAAATCAGGGTAGCAGAAGTCAAAGGAATCATAAAATCACAGTCCTTTGTCAACGAGAACAGTTTGTTAAACACAAACAACTATATAAAGCAGTCACTAACAAACAGTCTTCTTCACAACTTGAGTTCCAGCTTTATCTCCTTTGCTTACCAGGAAACACAACCTGTGCAGAACTCCATACAGCCCATTGACATTTAGTGAAAACCTATAATTGCAATAGATATACCATAAAACATCGTATTCACTACTGACTGAATTTAGTCGTTTAGTAAATCTAAGTGATTTTATAGTAAAGAATAAGAAATTCAGTCCTTTCTCACAACAGGCCAACTTAATATTTGTCAATGATTTCATTGTTTATCTTGCTTTAGAGCAGGAAGTTGTCTACTAGGCAAATATCGCTTTTAGCCTGTTAGAAATCTGAGTGCTGAGCACTTTGTACTTGTCCAAAATGTCTCAATAAGATATAGGACAGTTTATGGAATTGACAGAGTTCAGCCAGCTAGACATGTTTCTTCAGGCTGTAATGAACCCTGGAATTTCCAAATTGCTGAGGAAAAGAAAGAGGTTTAAATAATTACAGTAAAAGTTGTTCTGATCAGTGTGACCATATGCAGATGTAGAGCTCTATGATTGTGCACTTCCAGATGGGGACAGTTAACTGTGCTGTAACTGCTTGGGTTTTCATCCTGAAGGCCTATAAAAATCTTCTGGTAAGTCCCCCATACACTCAACCTCCAGAATTCAATGGGACTTGACATTGCTGGGCAAATCCCAAGTTTAGGCACTAAATACTCTGGTACCACTATAACGTCAAGGATCTTCATAAGGGGAAAAGCTGTTTCTTCCCTGTCCATCCCTGAGAATTTGTATCTTGAGCCCACAGGCCAAGCCCAGAAGCAAACAGAATGTAAACTTTTTTTTTTTAAATCAGAGAAAAGGGATAGATATGTTCCTTTCAGAAGCAGGGGGGTCTGGTATGTGCTAGAGGAGAATGGGCACTGGAGATAAGGAATAGGAAATGAAGGAGATGGGGATCAGTTGAGTCTCAGACTAGATGAAGGCAGTCAAAGCAGAGCTGGAGGTCAGGGCAGAGAAATAAAAGGCTGGAGTCAAGCGAGAGAAAAAATGTTCTGGTTGAGTGAAGAGTAGGAAAGAAGCCAGATAGGAGTTGGCAAAGGCGTGAAGGGAGGATGAAAGGAGATCTCAAAAAATTCACATGAGACTTATGTTTCAGAACAGCCTTAACCTATCCTTTACTTATTGCACCCGCAATTTTGTGGGCATCTCTTCAGTGGAATTAATTACTGTGCATAAAGATAAGCACATGCATAAGTCTGTGTAAGACTGGGGCCCAAGCAACCAGTTACAGCAGCCTTTTCATTTCATTTAAACTTGAACCTATTTAAACCAGCAACCCTGGGAAAGAGGGTATGCCAGATTAAGGAAGTTTTGTGGATCATGGAGGGTGCCAGGATGGGGCCTGGAAGAGAGGGAGAGTGCATGAGAGGGATAGAGGTGGGGCACTTATCTGGTGCCCTGGTCCCGGGGGCTCTTGTGGCTCCGTGCTTCCCGCTGCTCCCAGGCACCACCTCCCGTTCCTATGGCAGTGGTAGGGAAAAGCTTCTGGTGATGTGCTTCACTGTGCTGCCATTTGCCAAGCTGTTAGGGGAGGGAAATGAGGGGGAGTAGCAGCTCACAAAGCTGTTTCCTCCTCCCCCTGCCAGGGTCCATGCCACAGGTGTTCCCACATTAGGGACACCTGGAGTATGGAGGTCCAAGTGTGAATGTTTTATGAGTAAATGTCTGTTGATGTTGGTAAGGCCCCAGGAGCTGGCCAGATGAAAATGAATTGAGCAGCCATAGTCTTATACTGCAGTTAAATTTTGGATCAGATCTGTGATAGCAAACCTGTTGGTGTTTATAGTGAAAGAGAAAGAAGCAGTGTCTGCTAGGCTGCTCTCTTGTCTCCTTCCCACCTTAACAGAGATGGATGGCATTTTTTTCAGCCACCCCTCCCCCCAAGTCCAAATCCAGCCACTCAATTCAGTCCTTCCTCAGTCCGTATGGGGCAGTCTCTTTTTATGCATCCCAGTCTCCTGCATTAATAGCAGATCATTTCCTCTGCTCTCCTCCCTTTTCTTTTCTGCAAGCTATACCCCTGCCAATTTTCCAACCTTCTTTTCCAGCGCTGGTCTATTAGATGGAAGCACTGTCTTCTGGGGAAAATCTCCTTCCTCCCACTTTGTGAGTTTGACAGCTGCCTTCAGAGTTGTGGGCCAATGGCTCCAGATCCCCACATGGGTGTTCTCAAGGAAACTTGTAGAAATTGCTCTAAAATTAAGGAGTCCATAATTTCACTTACAGGCTGCATATCTAGCTTTCACCAATAGGTAGCCCAATACATTAATGTTTAAATTAATGTCCTGGGCCATACATCTCCAGCCTATCTAGTGGCCCAAATCTTCTGCTGGTACTTTTCCATAGACTGGCCCATTCAGTCTAGTATGGCTGACCTGACACCATAGCCTCTGGACTGTTTGTTAATCAAGGCCATGTTGGCCACTTGTGCCTTCTGGCACCAAATAGGATGCTAACTAAACTGCCCACATTCCTCTGTCTCTTGTTGATTTTCCCAAGTTTATTCTGTCACCCTGTCCCTCTTTTACCCTCCACCCCCCTCCGTACAATTCCCAACAAAGTTCTGTTTGTTTTAACCTCTGGGCTGAGTTCTTGTGGGAGGGGAAATATTGCCTATCCATGCCAGCCAGGGGAAGTGATTTAGTTTCCCAGGCTTCTGGGTGGAGGCTTGAGCTTCAGAAGGAACCACTAGATAATTGCACCCGGACTTTTTTATTGGTAAACATATTCACAGAAGGGTACAGCCATGATAACTCTGGAAAATTCATGATCTCGCTATAAATATTAGCTCTAGCTGCTGCTCCAGAATGAGTAGAGGTATGGAAAAATGAATAAAGAGGGGGAAAAATAAGAGAATGGATTTTTTTTCTTCCTCACAGTTTTGAGGGAAGCTTCAGGTTGGTTCTCATTTCATCCTAACATTTACCAGAATGTGTGTTCTGATGGCTTTGTGTGTGTACTTTAATAATTCTTAATGTGCTAAAAGACTTCATGTGAATGTATTCTGAGGCCAATGTGGTGGGGTAACGTGACATCCCTTTCCCTTCTGCGCCCCCAGTTCTGGTATAATGGAGGTCATTATCAGAGCCAGCAAGTCAGGAAAACAAATCAGAACAAAAATGTAGGGAATAAATTAAAAAATGTCTCCCTTTCATAATTCTATGAAAGGCCGCAGAATCTAAAATAAGCACAGAAATAAACCACTAAGGATCAGTCTGATCATTTCTAACAAAGCTATGGTTTTGTGGTGATTTCCAGTTCTGTCTGGAAATCTGCTTACAAGGGGATGGCTCATTTCCTATCATTTAACAGTACTAAGGATGGAAAGAAAATGGTCCGTGAATGAAGTCTTATGTGCACTCAGCTCTCTCATACGTCCGACCTAGAAGGCAAGATTGTTTGGATCACTTCCTCAGCATTTCCTACACACCGTCATACAATTCAAGTTATCCTACCAATTTCATGCTGCCAAATTCATTCAGGCAGCTAGCCAGTAGTATTTATTGACCAAATAAAGGATACGTTCTCCTGTTAGTGGCCATATCTCTACGAGGCCACTCAACTTATCTACAAATGAAGATCATCTTTGATTCTGCATTCATCCCAAATAACTATCACTTCTCTTTACAACAGAACATAACATAGTAGCAGTGATCTCAGTAAAAATTTGGACTTCAGTAAGACAAATTGTGATGTGTTTGAGGATGTGGCTCCAATATATTTTGACCCTTAAAAAACTATCCAGTTTAATAATGTGGCAATAAGAGTTGTGTGTTTGGTAGCAACTTACCACCTCTTAGAATTATTGCTACATTACAGAAGAGACAAAAATGTGTTCTGATGGCTTTTGTGATGGAATTCTATTGTTTTTTAGAAAGAATTACAATAATAAATAATCACATTAATAACAATTTTAAATAAACTTACTGAAATTTCAAATCTAGGCACCAAAGATGAGGCATCTAAATTTATATTTAATAATTCTGGATCATTAATATATTAATACATTAATAAATTTTAGTAGATACTTTATCTGATAAACATTACTCCATGAATATATCTATATGTATAGTGTGTGTGCATGCATAAACTATGATCAGTTCTAGTATTTAGGCACCTAACTAATCATTTAGGCTACTAAATAGGGAATTAAGCAGCAACTAAGTCTGAGTTCAAAATGTAGGGGTTCCTCTTCACAATACAAAGCAGAACCAGGTTGAGTCCCCACCCAATTATCTAGGAAAACTGAACACCACCCCGGGTACCTTTAAGATACAATACTTCCTCACTCTCACACACACAATTTATGAATAACAAGAGAGAACTTTTATTAAGCATTAATTTGGGGAAACACCACGTTTAACAGCATGTGACCATAAGCAAACCCAACCTCACAGTGTATTGGGCAGTGTCATTTGCCTCAAATTCCCACCTTATGGTGGGAAAGTTTGATAAATAAATGTCCCTCCCCTCTCCTGCTGCTGCACCCTACTCACAGTTGGCTGACCTTATGTAGTGAACACCCAGAATTCAGAGGAGCATTCATGGGGGGCCACTTTGAACCCCTGAAGGAGGGAGCCCTTGAGCAATGCACAGTCCACAACAGAGGTAACAACCCACTCCCATCTTCACTGGCATCGTTACCCCTAGCTTACTTCAGTCAGGACATGCTAAACGCAGTTCTGCTGCCCTTTGCTCCTTCAATAAGGATAACGTTTCATTTCCCCTACATTCAAATATTAGAATGATTTCTAACCCTAAAATCAGCTCACCAAAATTCATCATTTTGGCAAAGCAGCTTTATCCCCTGAGCACCTAGGCAGGGTGGGTATGTCAGTGCAAACACAGTCAGCTCCTGAAATTGTTTCCCCCAACTCATCACTGGATGTCAGGGGAGAATGCATTCAGGGCCTCCTTACATCTGTATTTAATTTTAGGTACCCAAGTCTGGGTTAGATTATAGTTCTATCACCTTAGCAGTCACACAGAAAAGGAATTCTGCTGGCTGCATGTTGCACATGGACCTTGATTCTGCCCACTTTTTGCTCCTTTCCACTACTCCGCACCCACCTGTTCCCAGCAATGGTGGAGGAAACATGCTGCCTGCTTTTCTCTACCTGTCTAAACTCAGCCTGGGTACTCCAAGGCTGTGAGAACTATAGTAAGTGCCCCTTTCACCCTTGCATGAATGTGTAAGATGAGGAACAATTATCTCATGTACATGTCAGTGCAAATGCCCTTTATTATACGCTGGGGACAGGATCTGAGCTATACTTTCATTAAGTGTATAAATGGGCAATTATTGGGGTGAAAAAAATCATATAAAATAAATGTATTGTTCTTATTCTTACTCCAAAATAACCTTATTGCAATAAAATGGGGAGACAAAAACTAAACATATTCACTTCATTTGCCATTTTGATACAGTTCATTATGTTTTCCTCTTAATTCAGCTGTGTGTCTGAAAGATCAAGGGTGTTGTTTGGATTCTTCCCTTGCTGGAGCCAGCCATCTTCATGAGACCCAAAGATACATGCTGAGGCTGCAGCATGGACTTTGTGATCCCCAGAGTTCCCTGGAACCTCTTTTTCCTGACTTTCTGACTTTTAAAGCACTTAACTGAGTCAGCAAAGTGTTGGGTTTTTTAAATTTTCTTTATCTCTTCTAAATCCTTCCGTTGAGTGCTTCCAGGCCCACTGCAAGCTTGTTTAGCCAGCCATGGGTGGAGGTTTGTGAACTTAACTTGTTGAGAACCTTCTAACAATCATGTACTGTGTTCATAAACAAAGTTCAACAGATGTTCAATATCTAGCTTGCATGAAATGCTGCCAACGCTGTATTAGATGTTGAACTAATAGTGAACTTTCATAAAGCTGGTCACATCATAAACTTCCATTAATTACTGTTTAAGCAGCTATAAATAGCTTTATTACAGGTTCCGAGCAGGTTATTTACTGTCCCTTTGGTGGCACTAAAAATTCATGTTCCACTTCACAACCTTCCAACAGAACTACGGCAGGGTTTCACCTTTATACCATGTCTTCGTCAGATGGTACACAGAAGGTGGAGCCACTAATAGTAATACAAGGCAGTTTGAGCACCGAACTGGGCTATGTACTAGACTATGTATAGGCAAACACTGGGCTTGAGAGGGAAAACTCTGATAGCTATACGAGCACCTTTTAATGATACAGAGAGATTTTATGAAAGTAAAATAATTAGAGAAAATGAATAAGGGCCTGCTTTTGAGAGGTCGTGAGCCCTTGACCTGACCATTCATTGCCTTCCATGGAGTTGTGGGTGCTTGGCATTTGTGGAAAAACAGGCACATTATGCTTCACTGCTTTTTATTCTCCCCTGTAATTTCAGATCTGATACTCTCACGTGTGCTGCTCGCTTTGCCTCCCTGCTTCACAATCAGTCCCAAAGGAATAGGGTGATACTGACTTTTTCAAGAAAAGACTGACCATGTCCAAGATTTTCTTGATATTTACCTTCCTTCAAACATCCATGCCTGCTTACATGGCTTTCAGCTATCGTCTCTGTATCAATGAAGAACACATCTCTGATCCCTGACCCTACACCTCTAACCAGTCCCACATCTCAGCCTATCTGTGTGACATTTCTCCTAAGTATCTTGCTATGCACTTAAATATAACCAAATAGAACTGAAAGCTTTGACTTTCTTCCTGAGCGACACCAATAGAAATGGTTGCTATTTTCCATTCAACAGTTTTTAAAATTAAAAATGGCCTTTTTATAAAAATGACAGCTTTCTTATAAAATGTTTGTCTTTGTCAAAATAGTTCAATGTTTTCCGCTAAGGTTGTGTCTACACTACCAGTTTATTTAAAAATAAGTTATTTTGAAATAATAACTCCCAAAATAACTACTTTGAAATACACCTATTCCTCTTCATAAGCAAGATTTATTATTTCAAAATAACAAGCCTCTTATTTCAAAATAACAGGCTTGGTAGTGTGGATACTTGCCTTGTTATTTTGAAATAAGGGGAGGCATTTCAAAATAACTCCCCAGTGTAGACATGCCCATAGAAAACAAAACCTGCATTTTTTGCTTTGCTCCCTCCACCTTTATCTTTTCCCCTCTCTTTTCCTAAAAAAATACCTGATAATGGGGAGGAACTGCAAATCACATATCCCTCCCAAAATATATTCACCATTTTTCAACCAGTCCTATGCACCAAATTCCATTTCCCTGGTGGCAATATGATCATAATTGTTCTCAGGCAGGCCTGTATCTGGATGCCAGTTACCTAGCGTATAAACTCTTGGAGCTCTTTTTGTTCTATATTTGTACAGCGCCTTGTTTATGACTAAGTCTCCTAGGCTACATGTACAATACGATCCTCTTCCGCAAGAGGAAATGCAAATGGAGCTCTCATTTGCATATGTCCCTCTCTTATTTGCATTTCCTCCTCGGATCCTTTTCACGCAAGGGAAATTGCTTCCTGCGGCTCCCCTTGGCTGCAATGATGAAATGGAGCCAATGGGAGCCACGAGGCTCCATGGCCGCGGCACCAGTACATAGAGAAACTGGGTCGACCAGTTAAAGTGTTTCTGAAAGTGTTTTCACAGTACACGTTCAGAAACACTGCTCTAGAGGGCCCAGTTTTATGAGATGTAAAATGCTCTCAGCTCCTGTTACTTCAGTGGAAGTTAGGAAACTCAGCACTTTGCAATAAATTCTAAGCACCTGGCAGGATAGTGCTTTAACATCTGGAATATAGTCCTACCCCACTAAGTATCCTATCTTAGGCCTCTAATATAAAAAAAAGAAAAAGAAAAAGAAAATTATAGCAACAGCCAAACAAGAACCTCTCTTTGAAATTTTTCCCATTCAAATTGGAGCTGTGCTTTAATTATGACTTTTGGATTCTCCCTCCTAGATCTATTTTTTGCCAGCATCCAACATCAGCCTTTGAACAGTGTGTCACTTACTCTGTAGCCATTGCTCAACCATCACTGAGGCCTGGAGTGCAAAACAAAGCCGCAAAATTTAGCATAAAACACAATCCTAGCTTCAGCCAAAGCAAGGAGATAACAGGGAACAAGCCAGGAAAACAGATAAAATGTATTCAGCTACTTCATTTATTAGTGGACAGAACAGCCCCTTTGAGGAATTCCATCTTTTTTTGTGTCTTTTCAGCCACTTAGGTGTTTTTAGAGCTGTAGATTGAGGAAGGATTCCAGATAAAGACCTATGGACACTGATGCCCTTTGTATATCAACAGCAACATTCAACATTCCTCTACACCACCCAATTGGTCGGCTTCAACCTTCTCCTGGAGGAATCATCTCTAGGGGTAAAGAGAGAAATTCTTCTTCACATGCTCATTCAATGCTTAGCTTCTCGGAACATTGCCATTTCCATGATATGGCATGCACTCCAGTTGGAGGTGTGATTACAGCATGGGTAGGCTTTGATCTAGCTAGCGGATGTACCAATAGCAGTGAAGCAATCGAAGTATGGCATTAGCATGCATTGTACAAATCCACCGCATCAAACCCATGCTAAAGTCCATGCTGTCTTAGCTTCACTGTTAGCAGTATTCATGCTAGCTAGATTTAAGCTAGCTCAGGTATGACTATATATGTTTCAATCTCACCTCGGGTTGCAGTGGAGAAACACCCTAAACCAGGAATCAGCCACATTGGCCACTGAAGAGAAAGTCCCACTCAGACACATACCCAAACTCATCAGTTATCCTGATGAATTTTGGGAAAACTGTATTTTCCAGTCTGTCAGGCAAATACTTAAGAAGTGCTACACACACAGTGTATTGAGAGAGTGACATGTGTATACATATATCTCTTTGTAAACATTAATCAGGCTGGCAGACTGGAAAACTCCAGTACTCTGTGGTTTGGTCAGGGTAAACACGGGGTGGCTAACTTGGGGAGCAAGGACCCAGTTCATAAGTTTAACACAGGAGAACTCTAGTTAGTTGCACACAAAAAAGGAGTTGTACAAAAATATTATGGCGGTTCTTTCGTCTGTTCACTTTGAAGTAAGACATCAGGCCAGGAGGGGATTTGACACTTACAACCTCTCAATACAAAGAATTATGTTTAGAGCTTAATCTATTTTGCTCTTGCCACTTTTGTACTAAAAAGTACATACTGCATGGCAGCCTACACAAAGACTTGTAGGGTGAAAGCTTTGATGTGTACTGGCCACTGGTGCTTAGGAGATCTCACCACCAAGCAATTGCTTCCAGATGGTCAGGCAATTGATTATTGGTTTGTGGGCAAGGGGGTAATTTATTGGAAGCCCTCGCAATAATTTATCAGAAATAAAACTTTTCTGGATCTGACTTCTTCACAGATAAAGGCCAAAACTCACGGAAGTCATTGGGAATGTCTCCATTTGCTCCTATGGGGTTTGGATCAGGCCCATAAAGAGCTGTAGCAAGGCTATGACCATATGGAAATGTTTTTGATTCAAAGTAGTGGGAGATATAATGAAAATATGTTGGTTTATTTTAGTTGGTAAACATATAGCCCTGTCAGACTCAGCAAGAGGCCACTGAATTAGTGAGCCTGGAAACTATCCTCTCCCCCCTAGAGGTGGTTGCTTCAGGTCAGAGTTGAGGGATACTGGCAAGGGCAATGCGGAAAAGCCCATATTGCTACTCTCTGTGTTTACCTGTCCTGTGGATAAACAGGAGTGTCTCTCTCTCCTTTTGCCATCTGAGGACTAAAACTCACTGTATCAAAACAGACCCATGGAAAAAAGCCATATTAAGCAGAATAAAGGACAGTTATGAAATATATGTTGTCTGGTTGAGTTTTGTACCCAGACTCCCCCTCAAAAAAATCTGCCTTCAAAGCTAATTTGGAACTGACTTCCTACATTATAATTTATTAGAATTTTTGTTATCATCACTCTCATTCATAGAGAGGGAAAATAAGACTAACAACCAGCTTTCATCAGTGCCTATTAAAAACCAGCTGCTATTTATTAAAAAGTAGGCTGTGAGCTTGCTCTGGAGTTTTCAGTCAGGACTGGCAAAGGTGAGTTAGATCAACAGCTAGCACACAGGTTGTTTGTTTCCTCCCAAGGAGGGTCTTTGGAGCCCTGGGGATTTCCTTTAGGTTTGCTTCTTACAGTTTTTTTACTCCTGTCAACCCCAGCCCATCTCCTGAGTCCTTCCCAGGAGATTTGTTGTCAGTGATGACAGCATGATGCTGCCAAACCAGGAGCTCACAAACAAAAATCTGGTGCAGACTTGCAAAGCCAACCCAAACGAGGCAGTGAGGAATGACAGACGTGTAGTTAAGGCCTTAAACTATGATTTAGGCTTTGTCCACAATACAAAATTTTGCTAGCATAGCTATGTGCGCTGAGAGGGTGAAAAAAATCACTCCTATCAGTCAATATTGGCTATGTCAGAAAACTCTTGTGTAAACTAAACTATGCCAAAAGAAGACCCCTTGGTAACTTGACTTAAGCTATGTCAACTCCAGCTACATTATTCATATACAGCTTTCTGCTGTAGTCTAGAAGTAGCCGCACAGAGAGAGGCACCTAAGTCCAGTCTGTAAGGGGCACTTCTCTCTGATATTGGGTCAAAGCCAGGAACCCTCTCTGGAGTTAGGCCATTATGCCACTTTTGTAAGAATCTCAGTGGCAGGAGGATGAAGTGGACTCCCTCTCAACTTTCAACAGAGCAGTTAGGGTACTCACCTGAGATAGGGGTATGACACAGTAAATCAGGTGGTAACTCTTGCCAAAACTTTAGGCTTCAGCCCAGCACTAATAAATTCATTGCTGGAAACCAGTCTGTTTCACCTGTATGTAACCAATAAGACATTAGCAACATGGTCAAAACTGAACCCATAACAACAAGTTTAGTGTTTAGAGACTGTGACATGCTTGTCCATTTCTGCATGTGTTATCTCACATATATTATCTTTATCACATGCTCTGAGGTAATATTTAAGTTCTTGCTTTATAGTTGTAAAAAATATTTGCCCTGAAGTCAGCCTGTCAGGAGGAATTGTCTCTTGCCCATCGGGAAAGACTATCAAAACCAAATAGGTCATTGTGGGACAGCACAAAACAAAGACTTTGCTAATTGTCCCACACAGTCTACTTGCAAAAGGGCTCATCTCATCAGCTTCACTTCTGGAAGAAGGAAATAAAGATAATGAACAAAACAAATTTTCATCTCTTTTGCCATGTGGATGTGAATAGGGCTGGAGCTATGAAATAGAAGCAGAAACCCCCAGAATTAACCTGAGTTATTCCTAAAACTGCTACTACTCTGTCACTTTTTGAAATAAAGGATTGTACTAATTGTACGTTTGCCTGCTTTAATTACTCTCTAGTTGATAATACTATCAGTTAGTTTACTACAGGACTAACTACAAGCATTATCTTCAGTGTGAGATCTGAGGTACAAATTGTCCTGCAGTAAGTGACTGGGGTCTGCCAATTCTTACGGAAGGGCTCTATACACTAGGCTATGGAATGTTCTGATGACAGGCTCCCTCACTCTGTCCTGTTGAAGCTGTTGCTCTGTGGCTAAATAATTAGAGTGTCATACGTGTGGGAGGACTGGATCCTGTGGCCTCCTGGGTGAGTGTTCTAACCACTCTTATGGCATCACTCTGAAACTTGTGCTCTCTTTGTCTCTCTCTTTCCAGTCCAACTGACTCTGCAAGTGAGAGTTGAGGCTGATTGGAGCTTCTCAGTGGAACAGTAGCAAAAATAATACATTTAAATAATAACTATTCTTCAAGGACATGTTAGTGATAGGGATGAGCAAGTAGGTATGAAAAATCATCATTGCTTCTGGTTACATAGATTTCTGCACCAGCCCCAAGACAGTGCACTGAACACGCACATTTAATGAGCCATCTCTGAATTACAAAGGGAGGTGATTCAACTACTACAGTTGAGGTTAAGATACAACATAACTGTGCTAAGATACCATGTAAACCTCCTCAGACCAGGTTTCCGGAGGCTAAAATTTCCATGTATGATTTCAGCCCAGACATGAACTCTTTGGGGGATATTATAACAAACTCCCTTTGACCATTTTTGAGTCATAGCTTTGTAAAAAAATTATGGCCACACATGTTCCAAAAATATATAAAGGTTGCTCATGAATAAATCAATGAGTGAACCAGGTTTATTCAAACTTGACTTACTTCATAGATCTCATATAATGAATAGGCCCAGCTTCAAGGAATCTGCTAGTTTAGAAGTTATCATCATGTGAATTTTATTATGCAGGCATAATGGGACACTTCGTTAGGTTCTTTATTTAATGCTGTCTTAGTACACAGTAAATGCATGTGCCCAGTACATTTTGCTTTTTTTTTTTAATATAAAGTGACTTCAGACAAATAAAATAAAAACAAAGACAAATATATATACCAGGTACATCTCACACTTGGCAGTACAAATCTACATATTATATAGGATCCTGCAGTTATCCAGCCTCCAGCAGTGCCAAAATGTAGTTTAAGATAATACAATTAGGCAGCCACCATCTCTAAACAGAGATAGGACTGTGCACATAAGACAGCTTCCAGCCCATGCAGAATGCACAAAAGATCAGCTCAGAAGCTAGTACAGACATCTACAGCTGAAAAGGGCTATACAATTGCAAGATGGTGATATCATTCCTGTTGAGTTTTTCTTTCTTGAAGCAACAGGGAAATTAAAATATAAAAGCTTACAGTAATAAGTTTATCAGCTTAAATGCTCAAAAGTTAGACAATAAAAACAAATATTTGTGGAATTCATCTTCCATTGAAAAAACAATGAGGAGTCCTGTGGCACCTTAAAGACGAACAGATTTATTTGAGCATAAGCTTTCGTGAGTCAAAACCACTTTGTCAGAAATATGGAGTGATAATCACAGAGTTAGGGATATATATGTACACTAGCATATCACAAGAAGGGAGTTACTTATCAAATGTAGGACCAATTCAGTCAGGCTATGTCTACACTACAGAGTTTTTTTCGGAAAAACAGTTGTTTTTCTGAAAAAAACTTCACTTATGTCCACACTGTAATCGTGTTCTTTTGACAAAAAATCGAAAGAACAGAGGGGTTTTTTTGACATTGGTAAACCTCTTTCTATGAGGAAGAAGCCTTTTTCCAAAAGAGCTCTTTTGGAAAAAGGCGTGTATGGATGGGGACGAGGGAGTTATTTTGAAAGAAGAGGAAAGAGGAAAAAGCACAGGTCCCCCTGGTGGCCACTCCATCCTTAGTAATCAGAGCCTAAATGCAAGATAGCATCAATTCAGCTATATTTTGAAAAAGCAGATCACTTTTTCTATGCACTTTTGCTGTGTGGACGCTCTCTTTTGGAAGAAGTTTTTTCAGAAGATCTCTTCTCGAAAAGCTTCTCCCAAAAGAAGCCGCAGTCTAGACTTAGCCTAAGGGTGGATGAGGTTCACTCCCAGCAGTTGATGGGGAGATGTGAATCCTGAGAGGGAAAATTGCCTTTGTATTGAGATAACCATTGTAAGTCCTTATTTAGTCCTAATTTGATTGTCAAATTAGCAAAGGAATTGCAGCTCTGCTGTTTCTCTTTGTAGTCAAAACAAAGAGAGGGATAGCTCAGTGGTTTGAGCATTGGCCTGCTAAACCCAGGGTTGTGAGTTCAATCCTTGTAGAGGCCATTTGGAGCAAAAACTTGTCAGGGGTGGTACTTGGTCCTGCTGTGAAGACAGCGGACTGGACTAGATGACCTTCAAGGTCCCTTCCAGTTCTAGGAGATAGGCAATCTCCATTAATTTTTTAATTTTAAGTCTAGTTTTGAAGGTTGGTTGTTTTTTTGTTTTTGTTTTTGTAAAAGGATTGCTATTTTAAGCCTGTTACTGAGTGTCAAGGGAAGTTAAAGTGTTCTCCTACTGGCTTTTGTATGTTTACTTTTCTTAATGTCTTGTGCAGAGACCATCTGGACTGCAACTGATTTCAATGGTCCAGTATTTTCCCATGGTCATCATCGTAAAATTTTCTTATAAGTTCTGTTTAGTGTTGTATTTTCTATGTCTCTGTTTCTGAAAAGATCAATGGACATGTTCATTTATAGCATCATATCTATAGTACATGAAGCATGACTGAACTAACATTCCTATGACTTGAGAAGGCAAGAGGACACTTCCAATCCTATGTTCCATGTTGCTATGTTGCTAAATTAATGCTTTTATTATTTAATGCTAAATTAATGTTCTTAATGTTTGTAGTAAGCAGGGATGGCTGCTCACTGACCCTGAGGAGGAAGAAGCCCTCTCTGAGCCCGGGTGGGCTGAGATGGAGCCTGCCCCTTTAAGTTCACAGAGGCTTGGGGTAGGGCAGGAAGTATAAAAGCTCAGCCCAGAAGCTCAGTAGAGAGGCTGCCACTGGAGGGAGCAGAGGCCTTTGCTAAGCTCTCTGGCCTAAGTCCTGGCCAAGGTGGACAACTGGCCTGGTCTGTCCGGTCCTGGTCCCAGCCGCAGCCCCGGCCATGAAGAGAGGATTGTCTGAATCCCATCCCCTCCTGTAGAGCACCAGGACCCTGTGGACGTGCCACTGACAAGGAGTCAGGTACTGGTGGAGATGGAGTTCAGAAGTGGCCCAGGGAAAGCAGATGTTGGTCAGGTTGACCTAATAACTCTGTAATTTTTTCCCATTTTGGGGGGGTGAGGGGTCGGTATTTTTTGTTTCAACCATCTGGCAACCCTAGAGGGAACCAAACTATAAGTACCATGAGGCAATATACCTGAGGGGGAAATATTGTGGGTTTTGGCCAAAAACAAATTATCAGTTTACAGACATTCCTTTTTCTTGACAAAAGTAATCAAAAATTTCCATGGAACTCAAATAGTTTTTGCAAAAAATACTGCATCATCTAAAAGCCAATTTTCTATGGAAAAACAGTTTCAATGGAATTTTTAACCAACCCTTCTAAAGGCTCCAACCAAGTTCAGGGCTCCCATTGAATTAGGCACTGTATGTACATATAATTAATAGGCAGTACCTGCTCCAGAGAGTTTACAATCTAAAACCAAATAAGTCAGACAAAGGAAGTATTATAACTATTTTACAGATGTATAACTGAGACACCACACGATGAAATGACTTGCCCATGGTCACACCAGAAGTTAGTGGTGAGAATCAAATCCAGGCTTCCAACTCCCACTCCAGTACCGTAACCACAAGACTATAATTTTGCAGTAAATAAATATTTTCTCAGTTTGAAACGTCTCTTTTTATCCTGTTAGTGTTTAAGAACTGAATGTTATGTTAACTGTTAACTTTGGATGAGTTTGCAGTCTGAAATCGTATAGCACTTACAGTAGTTTTTGGAGAATTTGCTTTTTTGGACCATTCATTTGAGTAGATGAATCTTATTCTTTACTTGGCCTCTCTCTGTATTTATTTTGGGTATCAATATGCCATTTACAAGAAGAATAAGAAAAGCCATTCCAAGAAATTAGAAGGCTCACAGATTAAAAGGTTGAAAAACATTCTGTGACTTTGCAAGGAACAAGATGCAGAAAGCTTTTCTTTTTTTAATTCCAAAGAGAATAAACTATTTGGGAGGAAGGAAAAAATCCATTTACCATATCTAGAAGCTGGCAAATTTGAAAAAAAGAAAGTGTGTGTATGAGAGAGAGAGAAATCTTCACACACCATCTTAATACATTAACCTCAGGGATAGCACCAAGAATCACTCAACACTTGACAAAATATTTTCTTTAGCAGGTGGCCAATTACAACAACGCTGCTCCCCTGTTACGACCTTTACCTCCCCATTGGACACATAAGAACTATTTAATATGTGTTTAAAAAAAGAAGAAATAGAAAAGGAATATGCTAATTTATACTTTGGCTAAGGCAAAACATGCATGAAATTCACTCCATAGAGAAAGGCCTATGCAGCACTTCCATCCTAGATGGCATGTTGTGCGCAGCCCTTGTGTTTGCCAGTCTTGGCTTCTAATATTTTGTCACTTTGATCCCACTGGAGTCAATAGAAAACATCATTGGAAGCAGGATCAGACCTTCATTTGGAAATGAAGGGGGGAGGGATGGCTCAGTGGTTTGAGCATTGGCCTGCTAAACCCAGGGTTGTGAGTTCAATCCTTGTGGAGGCCGTTTAGGGATGTGGGGCAAAAAATTGTAAGGGATGGTACTTGGTCCTGCTGTGAAGGCAGGGGACTGGACTCGATGACCTTTCGAGGTCCCTTCCAGTTCTAGGAGATAGGCAATCTCCATTATTAATTAATAAAAATGCCATTCATGTATTTTTACAATGAGGTTTTTTTATCATTTAAAGTGCCCATTCTGATAGCAGGAGCTGTACATCAACACGTTATCACTAGGTGACATGGAGGACAAGAAGCTGATTGCCAACACTGTGGTTTGCTGGAGTTCCAGAGTGCTGCTAGCCCATGGCTGCTACCTTTCTCAGACAATTTGGGGAGGTTTAAAGGACAGGCTGCATTGAAGATGAGGGTTCCATAGTGAATAATAGATCAGAGTTTAAATTTTAACAGAAGAAACAATCAAACCTATAGGCTGTGTTGCAAAGACTGACAAAATGAAGAACTTCGGCCCCAGCCCTGCATGTCCGTGCTGAGACACCTGGACCCACATTGATTCCTGTGGAAGTCCTCCTGGCACATGTATGAACTTGCTTGGACAATGAGGGCCACAGGAGAATAACTTGTCATTAAAACCGGTGATGGTTTCACCACCAACTTGACTGGCAAATCAGGCTCAGAGACTCAGGTCCAAAACTTCTGTGCACGAAGTACATCATACAATCAGGCCCTTTGTTAAGCATTAATCATCATTTCTGACCTGTGACTAGCTGATAGCAACCTCTTTTCCATGTCACAGACAGCAAATGGACTTGATCCAATACTTTTAATTAATTTCAAGACCTTAAATCAGGTCCATATGAAATGTATATGAAGTCGGATCAGCAGAAGCCCATGTGTATTAATTACTTTCTTATTTTAATAAAAAAAATCCTCATTTAAGCAATCGGAAATTGCAGTACATGTGTGCTCTGGGCATCCAGCTCTGCATTTTTAAGTGAGTTCACCTTGCACACACACTCATCAAATTCAAGATAATGACCCTGGCCTGCCCCCAGGCATTTGCAGATGCCGGATATGAATCATAAAGCATTTCTTTTGGAAGGGAATAGAGCCATTAGAGGAAGAATTAAATACAAATAAAATGAAGAAAATAAATAATGTTTTATGCTATAGCAGGGCAGTAAGAGAATCCACAATGCCTAAATTCCTATTACCTGGCCATTTGAGATGAAAACTACCAGAGGTAATATTCTGGCTTCATTAAGATCAATGGCAGACGTCCCACTGATTTCAATGAGATCAGTTTGCCCCCCTGGTTTCTGGTTTCACCCTGGGCACCAAGGAAGTGGGAGCATAGCACAAAGACTCTCCATTTTGGTGTGGAGGAGGATCCTATAGTTACAAGTGAGTGAATCACTAGATGGCAGGGGCATGGGGGTGTTTCAGAATTGAATTGTGGGATGGGACAGGCCCCGGTACCAGAGTGGATCCACCTTGGCTCTGGAAATATACACTTTCTGTGGCCTGGCCCCAAAGTTCAGTGCGCCTCACTCAGGGGAAATACGGCCTTCCAGCCTAGTCCATAAAGTTAAGCCTTTTTCCCACTCCTGGAGGCTGGATTACAGGGGAGTTTTGGGGAGGCAGGGGGACCTGGGCCCTCCCACTCCACCGGGTCCCAGCCCAGGGCCCTATTGGCAGTGAAAGTATCCACTGCCTGGTCAGCGGGATATAGAGCTGACCAAAGTATTAATCCCTCCATGGCTTTACATTCCCTACTCTGTACAATGATATCCTGTGTTTCCCTTACAATCTCCCTTTAGAAAAATGGGAAATATTGTATTAACATGGTAAACACATTTACAGAATATTTCTCAATTCTTGACTGCAGTTTGTGCTAGCAAAAGTCACAACCCTGTAGCCCAGTATAGCCCTCAAAATAAAAATATAGGATCTGCAGAATTGGCATGATGCAACACACACATTGAAATACATGAATAAATAAATAGATGAGGATGGAATTTGGCTTAACAGCATGGCAATTCTATGTATTCAAATCCACATTCCTGTTTATTTGTCTTTATTTGAATCTATAGCAGGTAATGTATGTAGCACAAAGATTCAAGTCCACATTCTAAGCAGCTCAACAGTTTGCAAAGTTTGCACAGTTGCAGACTGTATTTGTTTGGGTTATTGTGGGTATTTGGGTTTTTTGTTTCTTAAGTGTGCTTTATGCTTGGATTGAATCAAGTCCCTCAAGTCTGCAATATGGCAGTTACCCTCCATTATCTGGTTTTATGATTTTATATCCATTCAGATTTTATTGATAAGACTAGCCAATTAGCCCATCATAAGACAGATTTTCAGGTCTTCTCTCCTGAGCTCTCTCGCTCTGTCTCTTTCTCTCTCTCTCCTCCTACTGCCTCCCCCCCCCCCTCAGCTCTTCTCCCCCTCCCTTTCTCTCTCCTCCTCCTCCTCCTGCCTCTCTCTCTCCCTTTCTCTTCTCCTCCTCCTCCTGCCTCTCTCCCTCCTCCGTCTCTCCCCTTCCCCTTCCCCTTCCCTCTCGCCGTGGCGCTTCGCTGAGTGCTGCCTG